>JAJOZX010000800.1:0-490000 GCA_023014485.1 Bathynomus jamesi
GCGCAGTGTAAAGGTCACGTCCAACTTTTTCTTCCAGAAGAACACAAGTTCCTCCACGGTGGCCTGTGTTTGTCGCGGTTGTGTCGAAACACATAGATTTGACATGATCGGTCACTCCCCATTCATTCAGGCAATCTATGATGGCATTTGTTTGTGCCAGCGCGGTTCCTGACAGAAGTTTTGGCACCCCGAGAGCTGCTCTGTCCCGGAGCCAGATACAAGAATAGGTAAGCGGTCAACATATTCTCGTGACGTCAGATCTTGCATGAGTTTTCCGTCCCAGTGAACAGTCAACGGACTATTGCCTTGGAACTCGCTCTTCAGTTGCCGAGCCTTAAGGGTACGGAATTTTTCACGCTGACGATGAATGGATCCACGATTGATGTTGTAGTCGCTAGCATCATGCCCTAAGCTGGAAGCTGCCTCAAACAGCAGATATGTGGCCTTTTCTTGACGAGAGTTGCGTGCGATCAAGCGCTGCCGCCAATTCCGATGTCATGATGTTCTTCGTTGCTCTTTGTTTAGACGCTAACGAACCCACATGCTCCTTTTTCTTCGCTATCATCTGAGCTGGAGGATGAGGACTCCAAAACCGCTTCGTTGGATACTGCCTCCATTTCAGCTGCTGATCGCTTTCTTCGTTTCTCCTCTTCCTCCGACGTCGAGTACAATCTTTGATTTGGCGCTGATGGGTCATGTCAAACCTGCCATTGAACCTGGACGTCCTTTCTGGCGCTGCTGCTGAAGGAACTCCCAATCCTCTGGTACTTGACCAATTTCTCACAATCAGCGTGGGCGATGTCAGAGAGACGATCGAGGCGTCAATGAATTCTTTTTCTTTCGTCTTGTGTGAATCGCTCGTCCTTGAGGCGTGTTTTTTGAGTCCTTTCCACTCCTCGAAGACTTTATCCAGTTTGCTGACGCAGTGTGTCTCGAGTCTGGTTGGAATGTGAGCTTTCTCCCAGAAGGACATCACTGCTCGAAGTGACTTCCTCAACGCGTCACGTATTGTCATTTTCTTTTCATGGTGAAGGTAAAGGAAGTAACCGAATGCTTGCCTGTAGGAAGGAAGCTTGCATCCTTTCACCTTATCAACCGCTGCCCCTAATAGGTATATACACTTCCGGGTTTCCATCACCAGAAATCACGTAGCTGAAATGAGAAACGGTGAATCGTTAAGTATTGTTCACTTTATTTCTCAGATATTCAGACACACACACACATATATAGAGATATATAGATATCTAATGAACGATTATGGAGACGCCGCGCAAGCATTAAACTTTGGAAGGCGGGGGCGACCTTTTATAGTTATTCAAATAAAAAGATTTTTCAGTCACCATGTTGTTTTTACCAATGGAATAGATTCGCGGGGTGTCAGTATGAAAATTTCAAACTTTGCATTTAAGTGACACCCTAATATATATAAAATATATATATAAATATATATATATAAAATATATATATATAAATATATATATAAATATATAAAATATATTATAAAATATATAAATATATAAAATATATATATAAAATATATAAAATATATATATAAAATATATATATATATATTATATAGTGTTTGGGATGCCCATGGGCAACCCCTTATCGCCCCTCCTCTCCAATATTTATATGGAGTTTTTCGAAATTACTTACATTCAGAGAATCCTGGGGGTTGGCATCCCTTGGTTGCGGTAAGTCGACGATATTTTGTGTATCTGGCCCATGAATCGTGACCTGGATAACTTCCTCCTTCAGTTAAATGATCAAGTCCCCCCATTAAGTTTACTTTAGAAGTGGAACAAGACAATTCAATCCCTTTTGGATGTGCGTGTACATAGGGAAAGCCCAGGTTTTAAGTTTAGTATCTATCGGAAAACAACAAACAACTTGTCCTACGTACACTTTTACTCGGGACATGACACCCCCACTAAGAAGGCCATTTTTTCATCAATGTTTCTCCGCGCCCTTAGGATCGCCAGTCCGGAATACATCGATGCCGAATTGGAAAAAATCAACGGTATTGGAAGTGATCTGTGTTACCCATCTGCGTTTATGGAATCTTGTCTCAACAAGGCAAAACGAACTTTCTATCGTGTCAATAATAACACTCGTACTTTGTCAAAAAATATTTTAGTACTTCCATTTTTCCCGGGCTTTTTAGGCATTGCTAATGTACTTAAACGTTTGGATATTAATGTAGTATTTTCATATAACAATATTGTGAAAAATATCATAGTAAAAAATAGCCCTACCAATAATTCAGGCATTATCTATAAAATTGGGTGTAAACAATGTGATTCCTTTTACATAGGTCAGACGGGAAAGGATTTGCACACACGTATAAAACAGCATCAATATTCCGTCAGAACAGGACAGTTGTCCAGTGCTCCTTTTGTCCATTTGACAGAGTTATCCCACTGTATTGATTGGAATAATGCTTCAGTTTTATTTCATTCGAGCAACATTGTCAATAGAAATATTCTTGAGTCTGCCATTATTCAACTTTCAAATAACTTCAACATAAGCAAAGGTCTTTTTCAACTCGATCCTGTTGTTTTGAATTCCTTCAAAACAAACCTAGATAAAAAGGGTAGGACACTTAATCTTTGGTAACTTGTAAGCTACTTTATTAACTTTTAATCTTCAATTTATTTTTATATATATCGAAACTTGACTCTAAAAGGCAAAGTGTTAAACCCGGGCGTATCTCCAGTATAAATTTGTATTATTTTTATAACTCATTTGATCTTGTGCTAAAATCGATATGCCTCTTTGTTAATCCTCTAATCCTTAATTTTTAAGTTTTATTTTTACTTCTCCGTTTATTGCATATATATATAATATTATATATATATATATAGATATATATATATATATATATATATATGTGTGTGTGTATGTGTGTAGATATGTATGTATATATGTTTGTGTGTATGTAGTTATTTATTTATATTTTTTTTTCTCTTTCTGTAACCTATATATAGGCCGTAACCTTTTATGTATTTCAGTGTTCCTGAGGATGTCATTAGACGAAAGCGCTTGAGCACCGTTTTGTGTTTCCTTTCCTTCGTGGTTTATTCATCATAAATATTTTCACGTGTTACTTTCGTGAAATAATTTTCATATATATATATATATATATATATATATATATAAAGTGTTTGGGATGCCCATGGGCAACCCCTTATCTCCCCTCCTCTCCAATATTTATATGGTGTGAAAAATGCTCTGTATGAATTGGTCCACAATTAACCCACCCCTTATATCTCCAGTCTAACTATAGAGTAGATTAAGTCTAGCCCTGTAGGGGTCAGCCTAGAGATTCCGGAAATGGTCCAGAGCGGGCAGATAAATTGAGGTCCACAGTAGGATTCCTCACCAAACTAGGTTAGGGCAATCTACCTTCACCTTTGTTAAGCTATGAGTTGATGCTGGGTCTTAGGCCACAATGTAGGCCTAAGTTGTCTGACCCAGCTTAATTTAATGAGTCTACGTAAACTGGGTTAAAAACACAATTAGTCACTTACTGCTAGTTATTAGAGAGTCCCTTTTCCGTCTTGTTTAATTGTTAAGAGCGTACTTGCTGGTGGGGATCTTTTTCGTGTCTGTTCTCGTCCCTTCTCCGTTCCGTCTCTCGCCCCGTTCCTCGTTTTCGTTCTTTTGTCTTCCTTCGCGGGGCTTTTTCCACCAGCGTCGTCTTGGTTTTTTCCTCGGTTGGTTGATCGGTAATGTATATCTATTACCGAGCACGCTCTTGTCACACAGTATATAAATACTAGTGTGGAGAATAACTCTGGTGAGCAACCAATTGGTTTCATCCACCCAGTTATTGACATAAAAGGAATTTAATAATTGTTAGATTAACTACCTACCTACTCAGTGAACCATTTTCGTTACCTCCCAACTACCCACTCATCAGTTTTCCATATACTGGGGGCCCCGGGAGATAAAAATTTTGGTGTCATTGTCACCAATTTTTATGTCTGAGTGTAGACTAGCTAACTATTTGACTGTAAATGCCTGTTAATCTGATTAACAGTGCCTATCCTCACCTTCTCATGGAGAAGGTGTAGCATTTAATTAGAAGAGAAAATATACATCCATAGGATGAAACTGTCTATGGTCTTTACCATAAGAAAAGAAAAAGTGAAAGTTAGAAGATAAAATTACAATTCCCCAGCATCTATTTTTTGTTGTAAAAATAGTCGCGCCTTTAATGCTGTTTGTCGCTGAGGTCTTGTGTCTGTCAATGTTGTAGTAGGATGCGTTACCACTCCTACTGTCAAAGGAATAGTTACTGGAAGTTCAGTGTCTCCAGTTGTTACTGTCAGTGGAGAAGGTTCTCCAAAGTCCATTGTTTTGGGTCCAGACTCTAAAGGGTACAAAAGAGAAATGTCTCTTGTTGTGTCACCCGTTGAAGTCCTTAATTTGACCACTCTTGTTACCCCGTCTGCCCCTGGTCTGAGTTCTAAAACTCTAGCCAGAGGCCAGTATTGTCTTGGAGTACTGTCATGTATGAGAACAAGGTCCCCTACCTTAATTGTGTCAGACCAATCCTTCTTAGTCATTTGTTTATGTCTCTCCCTTAGACCCATCAAGTACTCAGTTTTCCACTGTTTAATGAAATGAGCTTTAACTCTAGTTAAATGTTGTAACTTAGTCTGGAGCTCATCATGTCGTTGAGTCCAGTTTGGGTCTTCTGAAGAGTCTATATTGTAGTCCGGCAGGAGACTAACTTGTTCTCCCCGAATCAAATGATTTGGAGTTAATGGTTCCGGGTCATTAATGTTGTCACTCACATAAGTGAGTGGTCTATTGTTATGATGTTCTCAATCTCAGCCAGGAGAGTGAGCAACTCAAATAAGTGTATCTGTTTTTTACCAATTGCTTTCTTCAAGCAATTCTTTACTGTTTGTATATTCCTCTCCCAGATAGAACCATACCAAGGAGAGGCAACCGGAATATACTTCCACTTTATGTTTGAATTTTGTATATATAATTGTGTGAGTTCATCGCTTAACAAGTCGTGGATGACTTGTTCACCAGCCTTGAAATATGTAGCATTGTCAGTCCAAACTGTCTTGGGTACTGAATGTCGTGCACAGAATCTCTTAAAGACAGCAACAAAAGATTCTGCTGTAAGGTCCTCCACAACATCCAGATAAACAGCTCGTGAGGCAGCACATGTAAACAGTACAATGTACATTTTTTGTTCAGTGTCACCCCCCTACAGTCAATGCTCCTGTATAGTCAATGCCTACAGTCTCAAAGGGTCTGTTGAGAGTAACTCTCTCCTCTGGCAAAGCAGGAGGATTTGGTTTCCTATAGGGCCTAGCATGAATACGCCTACATGTGACACACTCACTCAGGACTGTTTTAACAGTGATCCTTCCCTTGGGTATCCAATAAGTTTTTCTTAATGTAGTTAGTGTCTGTGGTACCCCCATATGATATACATCATTGTGTGTTTTTCTGATGATTAATGTTGTCAAATAGCTAAATCTAGGTAAAAGGATTGGATGTTTGCTTTTGTATGACAGTTTTGATTTGTCTAATCTCCCTTTACACCTTAGAAGGCCTTCCTCATCTCTGAACAAGTTTAGATCCACAACTACTGATGGTACAGGTTCTTTTGTTTGTTTCCCATTAGTCAAGAATTCTAACTCTTTATTGTACTCTTTTTGTTGTGCATGGCCTATCCAGTACTTGGTTGCAACTTCTGTATAATTATGATTGTTTTTATTTAGCTGTTTGTTAATTGTAGTTAAACAGTTGTGAGCAAACCTCAAACAGTAGGCTGTGACCCTGACAAGTTTACTGAAATCAGAATAACGTTCATAATTAGTGATTGGTTCAACCTTTTCATTTGAAAAGATTAAATTTAATGTCAAGTTAACTTGTTCCACAGGCCATTGGTCTGTATTACAGAGCCACTTAGGTCCCATAAACCAAGTTTTGTTTGACTTCAACAACTTGTAGGATAAACCTCTGGTCAGAAAGTCTGCTGGATTTTGTTTAGTTGGAACATAGTGAAAGTTTACTTGTAGGCTTTCATTAGCTTCAGCTATTTCTTTTAGCCTATTTCTTACAAAGATATTCTTACTATTAATGCTATCATTCCGTATCCAGGCAAGACAAATCTGACTGTCAAGCCAGATGTGGATATCAGTTATGTTCACATCATGGTAAGCATCCTTAAGCAATGAAATGGTTTTAATGGCTAATGCAGCAGCCAATAGTTCCAATTGAGGTATGGTTCGGGTAGGTTTGAGAGGTGCAACTTTCCCTTTTGCATAAATTAGATGACTTTCTGTAGGACTTACAAGATACGCACAGCACCCATAAGCTTGTGTGCTTGCATCAGCAAACACATGAAGTCTCTGGGGCTTATCCCTAAACCCACAGCACCTTTGAATTTTAATGTTCTGCACTTTTGTTAAATCAGCAGCTAACTTCTTCCAAGATTTTTGATTTTCATTTGTTATTGGATCATCCCACCCAACATTTGTCCTCCAAATTTCTTGGAGGAGAATCTTTGATTTTATTGTTGAAGGCAGGAATAGACCCATGGGATCAAAAATTTTGGAAGCCTCTGATAATATTTGTCTTTTAGTATTTGCTTCCTCATCAAGTTTAAAACCTTTAGTACAGATTGAATCATGACTGTTAGAAGTTGCATCCAAATACCAGTTCATACCTAAAGTTTTAACTCTGTCTGATGGCTCAGTAAGACCATTATTATCCTTTAAAATCTTTTTGTTTAAATCCTCATCATTTGAAATCCACTCTCTAAGTTCAAAGTTACCTTGTTGCATAATGTTTTGAGAGTGTTCATAGACTTCAGATAATTCAGATTTTGTTGTTGTTGAGCCTATTAGATTGTCTACGTAAAAATGTTCCTTAAGGAAGTTCAATGTTAAAGAGTTATTAAACTGGTTCAAATGATGTCCAATTGTCAATGCTAATAGGCTAGGTGAGCAATTGGCTCCAAACAACACAACATTAAATCTATAGGTTATGAACCCTTTATTCAAATCAAATGGATCCTTGAACCATAAGAACCTAAGTTGGTTCTTATCATATTCATTTTTAAGATTTATTCTCAAAAATGCCTTTGAAATGTCACTTTGTACGGCATATTTATCTAACCTGAACCTCAGTAAGATCTTCACAAGGTCAGAAATGAGATTAGGACCCTCAATCAGGCAATCATTCAAACTGTGTTTATCACTGTCTTTGAGGCTACAGTTATATACTACTCTGAGTTTTGTTGTTGGGGCATCTTGTCGATAAACCCCCCTGTGGGTTAAATAATGACAACCATCTTTTTTAAAAGGGTTATTTGTTACTTCTTCAATGAAGCCTTTCTGTAGCTGTTCTTTGAAGACATCATTATATATTTGAATATTATTATCTTGTTTGAGTTTTTTCATTACTTTATATAAATGTCCTTTAGCTACTTTGAGATTGTCTCTTAAAGTTGGACAATTTATTTTCCAAGGTAACTCAATAAAATAACTATTGTCTTTGCACTGAATGGTGTCTTCAAATCTTTCTACCATTAACTGATCTTCTGAAGTTTGATTTGTGTCATGTATACCCACAGATTCTAGCAACCATAAAGTTTGAATTGCCTCATCCAAAGTTTCATTTGATAATGATGAATTAATGTTCTCAGTTGATAATATTATTCAAAGTGTTGCTATTCTTACAGGTGTTATGTAGGACTGAGTTGAGGCACATAGTATTTGTTAGTCATGAACTATTTTGGTTTAGGTCTAGGTTGTATTTGGATAGGTCACCCAAAGGGGCTATCCCTGATGGAGTCTGATAAGCTATACCATCACCTATCTTCTACTATGCCCTTATGAATAAGATTAATATAATCTGCCCCTATTAACATTTCAATGTTAGCTACTGTGTTGTTTGTGATATGTCTATCAGCTATTTTGTAGTGTTTTCCCAAATGATTTATGGTTTGTTCTAGTTTGGGTATAACCAGTTTGTTTTGTCCTACTTTAGAAATAATAACTGCTTCAATTTTCTCTAATTTATTTTCTAAATGTAGTTCCAGGTCAATTGTCTTATAGCTATTTTTGTCCGAGTTATCCTTAACAAAGGATGCAATATTGAGTTTTTGTTCATTCGGGTTTGGTGTCAAACCCAATTTATTAACTACATTTTGCGAAACAAATGTTTGTTGAGAACAACAGTCTATAAGACATCTCACTGGAGTGGTGCTACCCTCACTATTCACTAAGTCCAAAGTAATAGTTTTCCCTATGGCCAAGGTAGGCCATAAGACCCTTGTAATAGTTTTCCCTATGGCCAAGGTAGGCCATAAGACCTTATTGTTTGGCCCATGGCCAAGGTAGGCCATAAGACCTTTATTGTTTGGCCCATGGCCAAGGTAGGCCATAAGACCCTTATTGTTTGGCCCATGGCCAAGGTAGGCCATAAGACCCTTATTGTTTGGCCCATGGCCAAGGTAGGCCATAAGACCCTTATTGTTTGGCCCATGGCCAAGGTAGGCCATAAGACCTTATTGTTTGGCCCATGGCCAAGGTAGGCCATAAGACCTTTATTGTTTGGCCCATGGCCAAGGTAGGCCATAAGACCTTTATTGTTTGGCCCATGGCCAAGGTAGGCCATAAGACCTTTATTGTTTGGCCCATGGCCAAGGTAGGCCATAAGACCTTTTGTTTGGCCATGGCCAAGTAGGCCATAAGACCTTTATTGTTTGGCCATGGCCAAGGTAGGCCATAAGACCTTATTGTTTGGCCCATGGCCAAGGTAGGCCATAAGACCATTCAGTGTTTGGCTATGGCCACAGTAGGCCATAAGACCAAGGTTCAGTGTTTGGGCTATGGCCAAAGTAGGCCATAATACCAAGGTTCAGTGTTTGGGCTATGGCCAAAGTAGGCCATAAGACCCTTTTGAGTAACCCATGCAATCCTTGCTTATGTTCAGATAGGTTGAGTGTATTTGTGGCACATGTAAAGAGTACAGTGTATATATACATATATATACACACAGATTGCAAGGAATGCATGTGCCTGTTGATGAAATATAGGACAAGAAGAAATTACCAGAGAAGAGAGATCACAGACAAAACAGTCAAGTTTTAAATTTGGTTTAATCGCCCCCAAGTACTTATGTGTCACTCAGGTATAAGCTTATTAGAGAATGACTCCTTAAATGTAAATGTTTCCTAGTTAGGCTCTAGGTTGTAGACCTAATTAGGCTTGATTAGGTTAGGCTTAGGCTAGACCATTTAGCCTAATTCTGCAATTTTTGTTAAGTAAGGATAAGGTTTGTAAATTCCCCACACACGGACCACCAACGTGAAAATGCTCTGTATGAATTGGTCCACAATTAACCCACCCCTTATATCTCCAGTCTAACTATAGAGTAGATTAAGTCTAGCCCTGTAGGGGTCAGCCTAGAGATTCCGGAAATGGTCCAGAGCGGGCAGATAAATTGAGGTCCACAGTAGGATTCCTCACCAAACTAGGTTAGGGCAATCTACCTTTACCTTTGTTAAGCTATGAGTTGATGCTGGGTCTTAGGCCACAATGTAGGCCTAAGTTGTCTGACCCAGCTTAATTTAATGAGTCTACGTAAACCTGGGTTAAAAACACAATTAGTCACTTACTGCTAGTTATTAGAGAGTCCCTTATCCCGTCTTGTTTAATTGTTAAGAGCGTACTTGCTGGTGGGGATCTTTCTTCGGTGTCTGTTCTCGTCCCTTCTCTCGTTCCGTCTTGTCGCCCCGTTCCTCGTTTTCGTTCTCCTTTGTCTTCCTTCGCGGGGCTTTTTCCACCAGCGTTGTCTTGGTTTTTTCTTCGGTTGGTTGATCGGTAATGTATATCTATTACCGAGCACGCTCTCGTCACACAGTATATAAATACTAGTGTGGAGAATAACTCTGGTGAGCAACCAATTGGTTTCATCCACCCAGTTATTGATATAAAAGGAATTTAATAATTGTTAGATTAACTACCTACCTACTCAGTGAACCATTTTCATTACCTCCCAACTACCCACTCATCAGTTTTCCATAATGGAGTTTTTCGAAATTACTTACATTCCGAGAACCCTGGGGGTTGGCATCCCTTGGTTGCGGTAAGTCGACGATATTTTGTGTATCTGGCCCATGAATCGTGACCTGGATAACTTCCTCCTTCAGTTAAATGATCAAGTCCCCCCCATTAAGTTTACTTTAGAAGTGGAACAAGACAATTCAATCCCATTTTTGGATGTGCGTGTACATAGGGAAAGCCTAGGTTTTAAGTTTAGTATCTATCGGAAAACAACAAACAATTTGTCCTACGTACACTTTTACTCGGGACATGACACCCCCACTAAGGCGGCCATTTTTTCATCAATGTTTCTCCGCGCCCTTAGGATCGCCAGTCCGGAATACATCGATGCCGAATTGGAAAAAATCAACGGTATTGGAAGTGATCTGTGTTATCCATCTGCGTTTATGGAATCTTGTCTCAACAAGGCAAAACGAACTTTCTATCGTGTCAATAATAACACTCGTACTTTGTCAAAAAATATTTCAGTACTTCCATTTTTCCCGGGCTTTTTAGGCATTGCTAATGTACTTAAACTTTTGGATATTAATGTAGTATTTTCATATAACAATATTGTGAAAAATATCATAGTAAAAAATAGCCCTACCAATAATTCGGGCATTATCTATAAAATTGGGTGTAAACAATGTGATTCCTTTTACATAGGTCAGACGGGAAAGGATTTGCACACACGTATAAAACAGCATCAATATTCCGTTAGAACAGGACAGTTGTCCAGTGCTCTTTTTGTCCATTTGTCAGAGTTATCCCACTGTATTGATTGGAATAATGCTTGTTTTATTTCACTCTAGCAACATTGTTAAAAGAAATATTCTTGAGTCTGCCATTATCCAACTTTCAAATAACTTCACTATAAGCATGTCTTTTTCTACTCAATCCTGTTGTTTTGAATTCCTTCAAAACAGATTTAGATAAAAATGGTAGGACGCTAAATCTTTGGTAAACTTGTATGCTACTTTATTAACTTTTAATCTTCATTTTATTTTTATATATATCGAAACTTGACTATAAAAGGCAAAGTGTTAAAACCCGGGCAGATTTCCAGTATAAATTTGTATTTTTATAATTCATTTGATCTTGTGCTAAAAATCGATATTTTTCCTTACAAATCTGTATGCCTCTTTGTTAATCCTTTAATTTTTAATTTTTACTTCTCTGTTTATTGCATATATATATATATATATATATATATATATATATATGTGTGTGTGTAGATATGTATGTATATATATATATATATATATACACACATATATGTTTGTGTGTATGTATGTTATTTATTTATTTATTTATTTTCTTTCTGTAACCTATATATAGGCCGTAACCTTTTTTGTACTTCAGTGTTCCTGAGGATGTCATTAGACGAAAGCGCTTGAGCACCTTTTTGTGTTTCCTTTCCTTCGTGGTTTTATTCATCATGAACAATTAGTTTGCAGGTGGTGCTCAAGCATGGAAGTCCTGAGGAACGAATTAGACCGTGAGAGGGAGGCCAGGGTGAGGCTTCAAGAAAGCGTGATGCTTCTGACGGCAAAATTGGATTCCCTTCAGACTCCAGTTACGACCCCTCCTGCCTCAGTTTCTACTAATAATATAAATAGTATTAATAGCCCTCTCTCTTCCCCTAGTTCCCAAACCTTCGTTCTAGTGCGAAATGGAGCCCCATTGCGAAAAGCAAAGACTTGTCTACCAGTAATAACAAGCAATAAGTTTTCTGTTTTAGGTTTCGAAGATGCTGATGAACCGGAAATACGACTCGTTGGCGATTCCATTGTTCGAGGGCAGCTCGAGGAATTCTGTGGGAGAAACCCTCGTCGTAGGCGCCGTTACTGCTACCCTGGTGCAAGGGTGGAGGATATAACTAATAGTGTTGACTATTTTACAGACGGTACCGCCGAGGACACAACGTATGTTATTCATGTCGGTACTAATAACGTTTTAAATTCTAGATCGGAAGAACTGCTGGCTAGGTACAGGGACTTAATAGAGCGACTAAAGGAGAAAACTAATAAGATTGTCTTAACAGGTATACTTCCTCGAATTATCCAACGTAACGATTTCTACAGCAAGGCGACCTATATTAACAATAACCTAAAGTCTCTTTGCCAACAGGAAGGAGTGCATTATGCGAATTTTTGGAACAGTTTCTACGGCAGGAGACTTAGGAATACTATTTCATAATACTGTCTCTTCTTGTCAGGCTGCCGTAACTCGAACGGTCCCAGCGTAAATTCTACAAGTTTCCCCTGCGCTCGCGAAGGTGTCGTAATTGCAAGCAATTTGAAGGTTCTATCCTTAAATGCTCGTAGCCTACGAAATAAAATAAATGAATTTTTTTCTTTAATTGCTTGTAAAGACTATGATTTAATTGTGATAAACGAATCGTGGCTTAGCACTGAAACACGTGACTTTGTAGGGGAGTATCAAATTAAAGGTTATAGACTTTTTGTTAAAAACAGAATAGGTAGGCGAGGAGGCGGTGTTATGTTGTATATCAAAGATAATATTGCGAACGTTATAGAAGTAAAGCACTCAATTCCAGAACCGATAGATGCGACTATAGCAGAACTTAAATTAAACGACTTCAAACTTCTTGTTGCGGTTATATATAGGCCCCCTAATCAAACAGCTGATACGGACGAAGCGTTATATCGTGAACTAAAGAGAATAATCGGTAGTGAGCAGGCTTTAGTTATGGGTGACTTTAATTGCGCCAACGTGAATTACGATACAATGCAGGGAGACGCGGAAGGTAATCGTTTAGTTAATTTTCTCGAGGATAGCTTTCTTATTCAAAAGGTTGGGGAACCTACGAGGTTGGACAGTATTTTAGATTTAGTAATAACTACGGATGATAGGCTAATTACTGATCTTCAAGTAATAGAACCGTTAAGCAATAGCGATCACAATATGGTAGAGTTTGTCCTCTCAGTAAGTCACTCGAAACCAACTAACTCGACTAAAATTCCTAACTTCCAGCACGCAGACTTTTGTAAATTTCGAGATAAATTGTCACACGTCAATTGGGAAAACGTGATGGGGAACTCCAACGCAAAACTAATGTGGGAATCGTTCGAAACAGTATTTAGGACTATAAATGAGGAATGTGTACCGTACAAAATTAAGCGTGCGAAAGTAAACAACAAGCCCTTGTGGTTTACTTCTAGAGTAGGAGACATTATAAAGAGTAGAGATAGGCTTATAGGCAACATAAGTGCGATAAAAACAATTTGTTGTTCGAAACAACTACATATCTCTGAGGCGTGAAGCGAAAAGTGTAATAAAAAAGTCCAAGCGCGAATTTGAAATCTCCATAGCTCGTGACGGTAAAGAAAACCCCAAGCGATTCTTTCAATACGTCAATAATAGAAATCCAGTAAAAAGTGTCTTGGGTCCATTGAAAAATGTAAAAGGAGATCTAGTTTCTGAAAACAAGGAAATGGCTACCTTGCTAAACGAATTTTTTACGTGTTTTTACTGTAGAAGATGTAACGAACATCCCTACGGTCATAGACATAATATCTTCTGATAATGGTAATATTTTGAATAATATTGTCGCTAGTGAAGGGGAGGTAACGCGCTATATTGATAAAATGAAAACGCGTAAATCACCGGGGCCGGATTCCATATATCCCATACAACTAAAAGAAAACATTGTTGTGCCGCTAACAAAGATTTTTAATGCGTCTATTTCTGAGGGGGTGCGTACCAGATAATTTCAAGTTAGCAAACGTAACACCTATCTTTAAGAAAGGCGATAAAGGTGCGGCGGGAAATTATAGGCCAATCAGTTTAACGTCTGTTGTAGGTAAGCTACTGGAATCAATAATTAGGGATCGTATAGTCGAACACTTAGAAGTGCATAAGCTAGTTAGAAATACGCAGCACGGATTTAGGCGAAACAAATCTTGCTTAACTAATCTTTTAGAATTTTTCCAAAGCGTGGTTGACGTTTACGATAGACATCGGGCGGTTGATGTAGTGTATTTAGATTTTCAAAAAGCGTTTGACACCGTGCCGCACAAAAGACTCATTGAAAAAACTAAGGCTCATGGAATCAGGGGTGTAGTAATAAATTGGCTAGAAGAGTGGTTGCGAGGCAGGAAACAGAGGGTGGTCGTTGATGGAGCGGAGTCGTGTTGGGCTAATGTAGCGAGTGGCGTTCCTCAGGGTTCTGTATTGGGCCCCTTGCTTTTTCTTATATATTAACGATTTAGATGTCGGCCTAGTCAGTACAGTTTCAAAGTTTGCGGATGACACGAAGCTGGGTGGTAGGGCGATTAATGACGAAGATAGAGGTAAAATTCAGGAAGATCTGAATAAAATCGTTGATTGGTCAGTCACATGGCAAATGAGATTTAACGTGGATAAGTGCAAAATTTTGCATATAGGTTCGCGTAACGGTAATTTTGCGTATAGTATGTCAGGGAAAGATTTAACAAGCGTAGAGCAGGAAAAAGATTTAGGAGTTATAGTCACTGGTGATTTAAAAGTAGCGAAACAAAGTACAGCAGCGGTCAATAAGGCGAACAAAGTGTTAGGTTTTATAGCTCGAAATTTTGAGTACAAATCGCGCGATATTATAGTTCCACATTTGGAGTACGCGGTCCAATTTTGGAATCCGCATATGCGCAAAGATATAGACAAAATCGAAAGAGTTCAAAGACGAGCAACTAAGATGATTCCGTCGCTTAGGTCAAAGTCGTACGAGGATAGGCTTAAGGAGTTAAAATTGACAACACTCGAGACTAGGAGGTTAAGGGGTGATCTAATCCAGGTTTTCAAAATTATGAATGGGTTCGATAACGTAGATAGAGATAGCTTTTTCGAAATATCTCAATATAATAGGACTAGAAATAACGGGTGTAAGTTGACAAGTAGAAGGTTCGAGACAGCAGTTGCGAAAAACTTTTTTACGCATAGAATAGTAAATAGCTGGAATAGTTTGCCGGTAGAAGTAATTAGTAGCACGTCTATAAACATGTTTAAAAATCGATTAGACGCATAGTTGATAGAAAGGTAGTAAAATTAAGGCTTTGTGGGGATAGATCCCACAGCTCAACACAAGTGTTGTGGGATATAGGGAGGCAGCGTCTTGGGTTAGGGGATACTCTGTCCTTACACACCCCATTTAAAGAGATTCCTCTGCCGAGCGGTGCCCCCCATAGTACTGTGAGGTATTGAAAAACTCATGATCTTCACTTGCCCCACAAACACCTTTAAATGGGAGACCCAAATGGGTGCACACACATTTCTACATTACTGTACAGTCTTTACAGCCACACCTACACTTTTTCCTCGTAAGTGTATATATTGTAATGTATATATTGTAAATTTTGACTTGGTCCGCAATCGATATGGACCGTGACTTGATGGATACCGTAATGAAATTGACTGGATTCTTTGGATCTGATATATTTGCATGTCCGTTATAAATAGATATAGAGAGTAACATATTTGTGGATAGTAGTCTATTATGACTTGATCCTCTGGATCTGGAGACCAATTCATAAACCTCATATAGGCCTAGTATATTTGTCTGAAAAGAAGACAATTAGTCTATTGTACCATTTATTACACGAAACAGCTTTGAAGTAAAAACAAAATTTAATTTAAAAATTACCTTCACAATTCACTAATTACTTGTGGATGTGCCTTGGCCCCATTGGCTTTTCCATTCAAACTGTGGTAGTCTTTTTCTTGATTCCAGTTGATTGAGGATAAATTTGTGCCGATTGCCGCAGCCAATCCTTTGTTCTGATGCTTTTGTCACTAAGTTCACTGCACTTTCCACGCTTTGACTGTGGCATGAAAAGGCAGCAATTTTCAAGGGTTCTGTTCTTGTATGCAGTAGCTCTTCATTCCTGAAGTTCCTTATCAAAGGTGGAGGATTGATAGCTTCCTTTCTCCAGTCAATCATCTCATAGTAGTCTTTGGAATCGAAATTTAGAGATTTAGGAAGCTCAAAATTTCGTGTGCCACTGAAACGTGTCCGACTGAGAAGTATTTTCTGAAGAGCATCTTCTCTGCCATGTTGTCTGCTATCAGTAAGCATTGACAATAGGATAGCTTCGGGATTGGCAAAATAGGCATTATTACGGAACACCGGTTCCATAATAATGCGATGTTTTTCTTCCAATCCTCGCATCAAGACAATCAAATGAAAAAATTCCGTATTCCGACAGTAGCTTTAGGATGGGATTTGATATGAAACCATCCAGGAGCATATGATTTCATGACGATGGTTACCAGTTCTTTCAGATTTTGTTCGGGATGCAAAGTCGATACATATAAACGAAGAATCCGGTTTGCTCATATAATCCAGCGAGCATGATGAATGGCATCTGGAGACCTGCGGGCTAGACTTTCAGATACCCATCCAGATTGCACTGCTAGGCACATATCATAGATACTTTTGATCACTGCTCAACTCTTTCACGACATTCGGTGGTATATCTTGGACGTTGCCCTGAACTGGTGAAAATGCCACTAAGTCTAAAATGGTTAAATCACATTTCAATCTGGCTCCAATTGAACCTTTAAAGGTATTTGGCCCTGATGTTTTTCCGTCTATGGTTTCAAATGTGTCTGAAGGGGAGTTCATTCATGTGTAAAAGTGAGACGAGCCATTGAACTGATCTATGCAAAAAAATTTCAATCAATTTTATGGTACCAGCAATTCTACCAGTATTGACAGCAGTACCGTCGCATAGCAGAGCATTGAGAGTGTCGATGCTCGCTGAATCAATTAAGAACGTTATAATTTCATCAGCTATACACCGAGCATTTCCTGCGTCAGGGCAGAGATGGTCTACATAGATACCTCCAGGCAGGGCCGGCTCAAGGTACCGGCAACTCGGGCAGTTGCCCGGGGCGCCACGTCATGTGTTTGGGATCTTCCAAATATAAAGGGAAAAATAGAAAAATAAATAAATAAGATAAAATGAAATGAGAGTCAAATGTGAAAATTTCCTGATGTGGAGTCAAATTTTCAAGGATTATGACATTATATTAGCCAATAGCATTAGTACCAGACTACCAGTAAAGCTAAGGTCAGCTTGGCCCGACATGGGATGACATGTCACATGGGTTGATGTGGCCGCGTAGGTGAGCGTTGAGCACAAATTACATACGCCTGGCAGCGCTGCCATCCTTTAATATCTCATCAGTGTTGCCACTTCGTGGAATTTTTACATTTTTTGTGGATTTACCTCAGACAAAAGTGGCAACACTGTCTCTCATATTTTCATACATGGTTCCATTTTGAGAATGTTTAGTTGTACTTTGAGTGAATATCGTTAATTGTAATAAACTCCTTATTCCTACATATGTAGTTTTTCCTCATTGTGAACAAATTTTAAAATTATACTTGTAAGGGCGCCGAAGTTCAGCTTGCCCGGGGCGCCAGCAATCCTAGGGCCGGCCCTGCCTCCAGGGTCTTTGATCAGCACATAATGTTCTTCTTTCTCTTTTCCATGCTTGGTTAACGTATCATCCTTTCTTCCATCAAACCCTATACATTCAATATTCACATTTTCACATCTAGATCTAACAATATTTTTCTTGCCTACACGAATTCTCTCTCTTTCTATTTTCTTCCTATCAAGCATGTTAGATTGATCGATTATTCCCATACCTTTCAATGCAGCATTAACAATAGCTGCTGTAGCTCTCGAACTCACACGGTAACGGTCTGCCACCAATGGTAATTCATTGTATGAATACCTATTTTTATCATTTTCAATCAATTCCACATCGGGCACGAATTCTAGCTCATTGTCACTGTCTTCTATATCTTCGCTAAAGTCATCTACTGAAGAAGATGGTACAACTTCCATAGCCTCTGCCATTTCCACTTGTGACCTTTGTTGCCTCTCTTGTTCTTCTCTTGCTCTTGAGGGGGATCGTCTCTGGACAGCGGCAGCTTCACGATCAAATGGCCCTAATTGATTTATTCTTTGCTTTTGGCCTACAAATGACTCCCACCCTACCACATGGGCGCCCGCAGGTAGGGGCAAGGGGGGGCGCTTGCCCCCCCCTGGAAATGCCAAGAAAATATATTAAATATTTTCTAAGAAAATATTTATATCCTAAACTTGCTGAAAAGTATCCAACTGCCTCCTAAAGGGTGAAATTTTTATTTGTGTGCATGATAAAAGGTTGCTACCTTTTTATTTGTTCAGAAGTCCCCCCTTAAAATTATCCCGCCAAGTTGGCAGCGCCAACTCAAGCACCTGGCTGCATGCAGTGCGTGGCAGCCATTGTTTTTGATCAGTTTTTTTCCGACACTCAGAGAGTGAGGACGCGGATTTGTGGTCTGTGTTACATAACTGGATACCCTGTTTTCAGGACTTCTGTGATTATTTTGTAGTGCCTTGCACCACAAGATTATCTTTTATTAGTGAAAATTGCCACAAGTGAAATATTTTAAGTCTAAATAAATAAATACAAGTTAAACATGTCCAGTGATTAATTTTAATTCTTAAGCATTCAGTGTATAGTAATTTAGTTAAAAATTAAAGTGCAATCATTAAAGAAGTTTAAAGCAAATATAAAAATATATTTTGTGCTTTAAACAATGTAAATTTTGGGGGTATGGTGTGACTAGACATGAGTTTGCTTTTAAGGATTATTTTAGCTTGTTGGTAAAATTGTGAAGTAAAAACAAACTTATGTGCAACGACAACACAAGGACGCCGTTTCCACATTTATTATTTGAAAGCACGGCGCCAGCAAGCAAAGTTTCTTCGTGGTATGTTCCTATTTATAATGTTTATTTTTTTTACTATTGCATATCTGTATGCAATACCGCATACTGCAGATATTGACAAGCCTTATATTGTTTGTGATTAGTACTGTAGATTCATACTATAAGTAGTACTGTAAGATTCATACAATAATTACCTTAGGCTAAGTTAGGTCTATTTAGGCAAAAGCCAAATTGTAACTCTAGCCTAGCTGAGGCCTACCGTAGCCTTTGTTTTAAATAATTAACCTCAGCTCCACTATATTGAAGAGGCATAGGCCTGCCCATTAATTTTCTTAGTATATTTTACTTTATAAGCCTGTTATGTTTCATGTATTTTCTTAGCAGATGGCCTACTAGTCATTTGTGGCCTACATACCTTTTTAGTTTTCCTGTTCAACTTAACACAATCCCATACTGTAATTCACCATCCACAGGTTACTGGGCCTATATAGCATATATATTTTAATTATCAATTTTTACCATTTTTGTATCATTTTTGTCTGGAATATTACTTACAGTATTCTTGTCTCTCTCTTTGCAGACAAGGTTGTCATTGTGGCTATTATTTGTATATTATTAGTAGTTCTATTAGTTGTTTATTATTATTAGTTGCATATTCATATTAATATTAGTTATCTACCAATATTATTTATATATTTATTATTATTCTAGTATCAGTATTAGTTGCAGACTGTAATATATTAGCTAAACGGTGCCATTATTTAATTTCGCATTTATGTCAATCAAAGTTGTTACGGGTAAAAATCCCCCTTGCATTTATAAATAATTGTTGCATATAGTTTATTAATTGTTGTCAATAAAATACAAAATTCATGTTTATGATTTTATAATCAATCCTTCCCTTTTTTATTAAAACTATTTTTGCGCCGCAGTGCTGGATGCCAATCTAGTATTTGGGTGCTGGTGACCCTGGTAATTAATTATTTACGTAAAGGTCTGTAATAATAAAAATTAGACCCTTACAATTTCTGTGTCTGATATTGTTATTAGAATTTGTTCAAGGTGCTTTGAACATAAAACTGTGCTTGAGTGCTATGATAGACATGGATTTTTCAGTCTGTGTTACATAATTGGATAGCCTACTCTTTTCTAATAAACTACACTAAACTACACCTAAACTACACTATTACCGCGAAATAAAAGTATAGCCAATTATAGACTGCTGAGGGAGTTGAACCTACAACTATTTTTCTTTTTACAGATGGACATACGAAAGTATCTGAAATCTTTGGGAACAGAACCAGGTGATGGAGCAAGTAGCAGCAAGAAGCAGAAAACATTGGATTTGACAGCTGGTACATCTGACTGAGGATTGAAAAATATTGATAATACTGAAAATTGGTCAGACTTTGATGTTGGACTTTATGTGAATTCGACAAGTGGGATAACTGATGACCTCAAGTATCGTCTGCTTACAGAACCATTCAAGCCTTATGAGACATATGACTTTAAAAAAGATGTGTCTGGAAGTGGGAAGCGAAGTTTTAGACATGCTTGGTTAACACAGTATGCTCCATGGCTGGCGTACTCTTCAAAGCTGAAAGGTGCTGTTTGTATATATTGCATTTTGTTCCCACAGACTGTTCATCGAGGCTTTCAAGGTGCATTCATTACCTGTGCCTTTACAAAGTATAAGGATTTCAATGAAAGTGCGCGAAATCACATTGCATCTGCATGGCATGTTGGTTCTCAAGAAGATGCTGAAAACTTTATGGCAGTTAAGAGAAATCCAAATAAAGAAATCATATGCCAGCTAGATTCTTCCATCAAACGTATGGTTGAAGAAAACAGGAAAAAGATATTTCCTATTCTTTCAACAATTTTGTTCTGTGGAACAAATGATCTGGCTTTGCGAGGAAAGGAAGAAGGCAAGGGAAATGTACAACAGCTTTATGATTTTCGTATTGAGGCCGGTGATACTGTTTTGAAAACTCATTTAGAAACAGCTGCTAAAAATGCACGATACACATCGCATCGAACAGAAAATGAGCTGATAAGCATATCTGAGGAAGTTCTGAGAAACGATCTTGTGACTGCTGCCAATAATTCCACTGGATTTTCAATATTAGCAGATGAAACTGCAGATATTTCTGGGAGAGAACAATTATCCATTGGTGTACGTTTTGTGGATCCGTACAGTGAGAAGATGATTCGTGAAGAATTTCTTGGATTCACTCCACTGAGTGACATGAGTGCCTCAGCAATATCGGACTCCATAATAAACCAATGTAAAAACTTTGGCCTCAATCTTGACAAACTTTTGGGTCAGGGATATGATGGATGCTCCACAATGGCTGGAAAAGATAATGGTGTTCAAGCCAAAATTCGAAATGTTTATCCAAAGGCTGCTTTTGTTCACTGTTCCTCACATCGGCTCAATCTGGTTGTCAATTATCTTAACGCTGTTTCATCAGTCCGCAATAGTATTGGTACTATTAAATCAATCATTGCATTCTTCCGTGAAAGTCAAAAAAGAAGGTCCTTAGTTCCGAATGTTCCTCTCCTGTCTGAGACACGTTGGACTAGCAAGTATAAAAGCATTAGAATATTCAGCGACAAGTTCGAAGATATCTATGATCAGTTAGAAGTACTGTCGACAACGGAAACTGGAAATACACGGCAGTCTGCACATCAGTTGTTGTCTGCATCCAGCTCACCTACTTTTTTATTTTGCCTGGTTATTATTTCCTTTTACTCAGCTCTTCTTGAACCAGTCACCCAGGCACTTCAAGCAATTCAACTTGACCTTCCGCAAGTACAGGAGCACATTCACAACCTGCTTTCTGTAATACGCCTACACCGCACAAAGGCAGAAAAGCACTTCAAGATGGATGTTTTTGAAAAGGTATCCTTGCTGGCAGAAAAACTAAACATTCAACTCACTGTGCCAAGGCAATGTGGAAGACAGACACATCGAAGCAATGTGCAAACAACAAATGTAGAGGACTATTTCCGACAGACTATCTATATTCCATACCTTGATTCCCTAATCAGTTCACTGCAAACTCGATTCTCCGAAAACAACAATGCACAATTTAATCTTTCTTTGCTTCACCCTGCGAAGATGGGCAAGTTGACTCGTGCAGACTTCAGTGAGAAGATGTCTGTCATCAACCAAGTGTATCAGATTGACAACTTTGAACTTGATACATTGAGTTGGTATGATTACTGGGCCACATCATCGCATGACACAAGTAATCAGGAATTTGTTGAGTTGTTGCCACGTACTGTGTTTTATCCTGCCGTACGTCATGCACTGCTCATTCTTTTGACTCTACCAGCAACTACATGCACAGTCGAAAGATCCTTCAGTACACTTCGGCGAGTTAAAACATGGCTGAGGTCTACTATGTCTGATGAGCGACTCTCTGGGTTATGTATGCTCAGTGTACACCGGGAGAAAATCAACTCCAACAAAACTGATTTTATGGAAAAGGTTGTTCATAATTTTGGTAGTGACCGCAGACGACTACAATTCCTATTCAAATGAGCAGTGTAGGTGATGCTCGAAACACCGTTTTCAAATTAGGTACAACATTTACTTCAGTGTGCTTTTTTCTTCATTCTATCATGTTTCTGTTATAAATAAAATAAATGATTGTTATCATGTGCATTGTATGTATATACAATATATATTTGCATTTTCCATTACAGAAAATGCAACACTAAACTTGCTTAGAATTAACCTGCTGGTTCCTAAGGGGTCAAAAGTTTTTTGCTTGCTCCGGTCCCTACCTATTAATACATTAAATTTTGCCCCCCCTTGGAAAAAATCCTGCGGGCGCCCATGCCCTACCATTGGGATTTTTACCTCGCATCGACAAAAAGGCCTTTCTATTCCTTTATCATAACATTTGCAAGTACAAATGTCAAACATTTCATCATATGAAGCAAGTTTTTTAGCAAAATTTTCATTCCTTTGACTTAGAGGAACCTTGTTCAAGGAAAGAGCTGATCTGATTAATCTTTCCACTGCAGAAGAAATAGATCTTTCTTGAATGACAGGGAAAGAGAACATGGCCCAAATATCTTGAAGATCTTTGGTAACTACAGTATATTGTAGCAATCGTTCGCAGTTGCTGATCCTTGACTTGATTTTTTTTCTCTCTCGTTTGAATGAAGAAATAGTGTCTGACAACGTCTGCCTTTGTAGGAATCATTGATCGGCGGAATTCAGTGGCAAAACCAAAAGCTGCATTCGAAGATTTGTTTCTGGTTGACATTTTTTCAACCTTTTTAAAAAATTAAAAATCCAGCTTTTATAGAATCATGCATGGATCATAAGTAAATGTAGAGCATAAATTCTTATAATTCCTGTAAAAATATGCTAATTAGAACATGAAATTTATTGGTATTGAATTTGAAATTCAACACACAGCTCAGTAAATTGATTACACATAAACGATGTTTATGTGTAATCAATTTTCTGATATAGCAAATATTTTGAGAAAATATGCGTGGTGAAAATTTTGAGAAATCCAAATTTTTGAGGTAATTGCCTGAAAATTGCACACGATATATATTATGCAATTTTAGGAGGGGTCATCTCTATGAGAAGATACTCTAAATGGTCTCCATTTTCATTTATGAGACTATTTTCATTTTTGGGGCAGAGCCAAAAATAGGAGGGAGTATGCTAGTGGTAGGGGGGGGGGGGGGGGGGGGGGGGGGGGGGGGGGGGGGTTGGAGCATAAACTTTCTTTGGAGTATGTTGGTCAGGACCCCAATTCATAAGCCCCACATAGTGCCCGATCTGCCCCCAGAAATTCGACCCGGCCTATAATGAGCAGTGATCAAAAGTATCTCTATGATATGTGCCTAGCAGTACAATCTGGATGGGTATCTGAAAATCTAGCCCGCAGGTCTCCAGGTGCCATTCATCATGCTCGCTGGATTACCCGAGCAAACCGGATTCTTCGTTTATAAGTATCGACTTTGCATCCCGAACAAAATCTGAAAGAACTGGTAACCATCGTCATGAAATCATATGCTCCTGGATGGTTTCATATCAAATCCCATCCTAGCTACTGTCGGAATACGGAATTTTTTTCATTTGATTGTCTTGATGCGAGGATTGGAAGAAAAACATCGCATTATTATGGAACCGGTGTTCCGTAATAATGCCTATTTTGCCAATCCCGAAGCTATCCTACTGTCAATGCTTACTGATAGCAGACAACATGGCAAAGAAGATGCTCTTCAGAAGATACTTCTCAGTCGGACACGTTTTAGTGGCACACGAAATTTTGAGCTTCCTAAATCTCTAAATTTCGATTCCAAAGACTACTATGAGATGATTGACTGGAGAAAGGAAGCTATCAATCCTCCACCTTTGATAAGGAATTTCAGCAATGAAGAGCTACTGCATACAAGAACAGAACCCTTGAAAATTGCTGCCTTTTCATGCCACAGTCAAAGCGTGGAAAGTGCAGTGAACTTAGTGACAAAAGCATCAGAACAAAGGATTGGCTGCGGCAATCGGCACAAATTTATCCTCAATCAACTGGAATCAAGAAAAAGACTGCCACAGTTTGAATGGAAAAGCCAATGGGGCCAAGGCACATCCACAAGTAATTAGTGAATTGTGAAGGTAATTTTAAATTAAATTTTGTTTTTACTTCAAAGCTGTTTCGTGTAATAAATGGTACAATAGACTAATTGTCTTCTTTTCAGACAAATATACTAGGCCTATATGAGGTTTATGAATTGGTCTCCTAGGCAATCAGTACTCCAAACTAAAGTTTATGCCACCCTTTTCTATATACTGATAACACTTTTTGGGGATGCGGCAATTTTTCAAGGATTTGAAATTTCTTGGATAATTGCCTGAAAATTGCACATGAGGTATATTATGCAATTTTAAGGGGGTCATCTCTATAAAAAAATGCTCTAAATGATCTCCATTTTGATTTATGATACTATTTTTAATTTGGGGGCGGAGCCAAAAATAAGAGGGAGTATGCTAGTGGTACGGAGGGGAGCATAAACTTTCTTTTGGAGTATGTTGGTCAGGATATCATTTCATAAACCCCACATAGTGTCCATCTAAAAAAAAATCGTTTTGACTTGATTTCGACCCGGCCTAGTGGTGGGGTGGGGCCCCCATTTTGGGGGCCCGTGTCTCAAATAATATGGGTCGTATAACTGTTTTATTTGAACTAGTGAAATCAGCGCCCGGAAGAACCCCATGTGTCGGTTTTCATTAGGATCCGGGTTGGAGTGGTGACAAATTTTTTAATTTTTGGGTGTTGTGTGCTGGATTGCCCCTAATGCTAGGCTAGGTAGGTTAATTGACGAAAATACTTGAAAGCTTGTATAGGTCAAAGCCTTCTTTAAATGTTGTGGGTCCGGGAAATGCGGGTCCAATGTGAAAAATAGTTTAAAACGCCGACCCGTGGTAAAAAATAACTTAAATCTTTTATTGTAACACGTAGTATTAGAAATAAATACACAATTGCGAACACAGTTAGGTAGACCAGCCATGAGTGGATCCTAGGGTCTTTGTTGGTCTGAAACATTATAACATCACATGTGCAATCCGTTCGACTGATTTTTTTATCGTAACAAGTACAAGTGCAAATATCAAACATTTCATCAAATGTCTCCACCTTCGGCTGAAAACTGTTGTCTCTTTGTTTTAATGGTACTTTATTTAGCTTTGCTGCAGATTCTATCAATCGTTCAACTTTCATAGCTATTCCTTCAAATCCTATATGTGGAAAGGAAAACTTCTCCCAAAATGGCTTTCACATCTTTAGTGACAATTCTGTAACATTCTTTTGTTGTTCTAGAACCTTTCGAAATCAGTTCTTCTCGTTTTCTTACCAATAAATAATGCCTAAATACGTCAGCCTTTGAAGGAGTCAGTGAAGGTGGGAATTCTGCAGGGTGACCAAGTGTTGAATTGTGCGTTTTGCTTCTTTGTTGTAATGTTTCAGATCAACAAAGACCCTAGGATCCACTCATGGCTGGTCTACCTAACTGTGTTCGTAATTGTGTATTGTGCATGTCCTCCGTGGTGGCGAATGGGACCTACAATTTTACGTGGGTTCCGAACCACAAGAACATAAGAACAATTTAAAACTAATTAATTATCAATTAAAAACTAAAGATAGAATCTCTCGATCCAGAGGATCAAGTCATAATAGACTACTATCCAAAAATATGTTACACTCTATATCTATTTATAACCGACATGCAAATATATCAGATCCAAAGAATCCAGTCAATTTCATTACGGTATCCATCAATACCAGTACCTTGCCAACAAAAAATAAGTCACAGTCCATATCAATTGCGTACCAAGTCACAATTTACAACCATATACATTACATTACAATACATATACTGTACTTAGGAGGAAAAGTGTAGGTGTGGCTGGAAAGACTGTACAGTAATGTAGAAATGTGTGTGCACCCATTTTGGGTCTCCCATTTAAAGGTGTTTGTGGGGCAAGTGAAGATCATGAGTTTTTCAATACCTCACAGTACTATGGGGAGCACCGCTCGGCAGAGGAATCTCTTTAAATGGGGTGTGTAAGGACAGAGAGTATCCCTTAACCCAAGATGCTGCCTCCCTATACCCCACAACACTTGTAAAACTATGTTTTCTTAAATTTGTTCTACATCTTGGCTTAAATAATTTCATACTATGACCTCTAGTCTGATTATTGTGATCTTTAATGAAAAGAGAATCAAAATCTATCTTATCCACCCTTAATTTTACTACCTTAAACTATACCCAATCTATCAACATATGCGTCTAAACGATTTTTAAACATGTTTATAGACGTGCTACTAATTCCTTCTACCGGCAAACTATTCCAGCTATTTACTCTTCTATGCGTAAAAAAGTTTATGGCAACTGCTGTCTCGAACCTTCTACTTGTCAACTTACACCCGTTATTTCTTGTCCTATTATATTGAGATATTTCGAAAAAGCTCTCTATATCTACGTTATCGAACCCATTCATAATTTTGAAAACCTGGATTAGATCACCCCTTAGCCTCCGAATCTCGAGTGTAGTCAATTTTAACTCTTTAAGCCTATCCTCGTACGACTTTGACCTAAGCGACGGAATCATCTTAGTTGCTCGTCTTTGAACTCTTTCGATTTTGTCTATATCTTTGCGCATATGTGGATTCCAAAATTGGATCGCGTACTCCAAATGGGGTCTAACTAATGATTTATAAAGAGGAACTATAATATCGCGCGATTTGTACTCAAAATTCCGAGCGATAAAACCTAACACTTTGTTCGCTTTATTGACCGCTGCTGTACTTTGTTTCGCTACTTTTAAATCACCAGTGATAAATGCAAAAAATTTCACTTTTTTTCCACGTGAAGGTCAAAATATGAAAATAAAAACCCACTCTAATAGACAGAGTTTATTTCCACAACAGTTTCGATGCCCACTGGCATCCTCTCGGGTGGATACAGAAAAACGAATGAACCAAAACAAGAGGGAAAAAACAGTCCAGGGACCGACCGTTAAGAAATTCGCACCTAGGTTAGATCCCATTCTCCGACACCGGAAGGGCATTTTATTACAGGGTCCCGCTTGTAAGTACATTCGCACAAATTAAAACTATCTTCGTTTATACATACAGATTCTAATATTTTGACATAATTACTGATTATTATTGCATTTACATTTTTTTTATAACATTTATTATATACCTTTACCCTAATTATTAAATTTGTAATATTACCTTTATTATTACATCTGTTGCATTTATATTTATTTCCACATTTATTACTTCCATTACTACATTTATTAAAAGCGAGTAAGGAAACAATCCAGAGACCTTTAAGAAATTCACACTTAGCTTAGAACACGTTCCCCCGACTCCGTAAGGGATTTTTTGACCAAGAATCTCATTAAAGGGTCTAACTTATAAGTACCTTCGCACAAATTAAAATTATCTACTGTGTCTACAGCATTCCCTGTAAAAGTTGTGATTTAGTATACGTGGGAGAAACTGGAAGAAATATTGAAACCCGTATTAAAGAACACAAACATGCCTTCAGAAGTTGTAATACTAATAACGCCATTTTTTATCACGCCAGCCAAAATAATCATGCTATAGATTGGGAATCAAGTAAGGTACTTTATAAATGTAATAATTATGTCAAAAGAAAAATAATAGAATCTGTATGTATAGAAAAAGTAGATAATTTTAATTTGTGCGAAGGTACTTATAAGCGGGACCCTGTAATAAAATGCCCTTCCGGTGTCAAGAGAACGGTATCTAACCTAGGTGCGAATTTCTCAATGGTCTCTGGATTGTTTCCTTCTCGCCTTTTTCATTCGTTTTTCGGTTTATAGGTTCTGTATAATAAACAACAATGTAATAAATTTATAATTTCTGTAATAAATAATAATGCAATATTAAATGCAATAAATGTAATAATTATGTAAAAATAAAAATAAAAATAATAAAATCTGTATGTTTAGAACAGGAAGATAGTTTTAAATTTGTGCGAATGTACTTATAGCGGGTCCCTTTAATGAAAATGCCCTTCCGGTGTCGGGAGAATGGAATCTAACTTAAGTGCGAATTTCTTAACGGTCGGTCCCTGGACTGTTTTTCACTCTTGTTTTGGTTCATTCGTGTTTCTGTATCCATCCGAGGAGGATGCCAGTGGGCGTCGAAACTGTTGTGGAAATAAACTCTGTCTATTAGAGTGGGTTTTTATTTTCATAAATCACCAGTGACTATAACTCCTAAATCTTTTTCCTGCTCTACACTTATCTCTTTCCCTGACATACTATACGCAAAATTACCGTTACGCGAACCTATATGTAAAATTTTGCACTTATCGACGTTAAATCTCATTTGCCATGTGACTGACCAATCAACGATTTTATTCAGATCACACTGGATTTTACCTCTATCTTCGTCATTAATCGCCCTACCACCCAGCTTCGTGTCATCCGCAAACTTTGAAACTGTACTGACTAGGCCGACATCTAAATCGTTAATATATATAAGAAAAAGCAAGGGGCCCAATACAGAACCCTGAGGAACGCCACTCGCTGCATTAGCCCAACACGACTCCGCTCCATCAACGACCACCCTCTGTTTCCTACCTTGCAACCACTCTTCTATCCAATTTATTACTACACCCCAATTCCATGAGCTTTAGTTTTCTCAATGAGTCTTTTGTGCGGTACGGTGTCAAATGCTTTTTGTAAATCTAAATACACTACATCAACTGCCCGATGACTATCGTAAACGTTAACCACGCTTTGAAAAAATTCTAAAAGATTAGTTAAGCAAGATTTGTTTCGCCTAAAACCGTGCTGCGTATTTCTAACTAAGTTATGCAATTCTAAGTGTTCGACTATACGATCCCTAATTATTGATTCCAGTAGCTCACCTACAACAGACGTTAAACTGATTGGCCTATAATTTCCCGCCGCACCTTTATCACCTTTCTTAAAAATAGGTGTTACGTTTGCTAACTTGAAATTATCTGGTACGCACCCCTCAGAAATAGACGGATTAAAAATATTTGTTAGCGGCAGAAAAATGCTATCTTTTAATTCTTTTGGTTGTATGGGATATATGGAATCCGGCCCCCGGTGATTTACGCGTTTTCATTTTATCAATATAGCGCATTACCTCCCCTTCATTAACCACAATATTATCCAAAATATTACCATTATCAAAAGGTATTATGTCTATGACCGTAGATATATTCGTTACATGTTCTATAGTAAAAACTGACGTAAAGAATTCGTTTAGCAAGGTAGCCATTTCCTTGTTTCCAGAAACTAGATCTCCGTTTACATTTTTCAACGGCCCCAAGACACTTTTTACTGGATTTCTATTGTTGACGCATTGAAAGAATCGCTTAGTGTTTTCTTTACCGTTACGAGCTATGGAGATTTCAAATTCGCGCTTGGACTTCTTTATTACACTTTTCGCTTCACGCCTTAGAGATATGTAGTTGTTTCGCAACCACAAATTGTCTTTATCGCACTTATGTAGCATATAATCCCCCGCAAGGGGGTTCTAAGCTCGTGCTCTTGAGTGCTCTTTGTGCTCGTTTGTACGTGCTTGTTCCTGGAGGTTTCACGTGCGACCTCCCGGCCCAAGCACCCAAGGATGATGGGACTCGACCCTGCAGTCCTTGGTCTTTTTCCACTTCGACTGTCCCCTCTACCCTTTCTTTTTCCTCTGTCTTTCCTCTCACTTTTTCTTTGTTTTTCCGGCCGAGATATGCCCTTTTAAATAGAGGCGACTCGGTTCTTCCCGAACTTTAAAAAAAAAAGAAAAAAAGTAGCATATAAGCCCTATCTCTACTCTTTATAATGTCTCCTACTCTAGAAGTAAACCACAGGGGCTTGTTATTTACTTTCGCACCCTTAATTTTGTATGGTACACATTCCTCATTTATAGTCCTAAATACTGTTTCAAACGATTCCACATTAGTTTTGCGTTGGAGTTCCCCATTACGTTTTCCTAATTTATTTCGAAATTTACAAAAATCTGTGGGCTGGAAGTTGGGAATTTTAGTCGTTAGCTGGTTTCGAGTGACTTACTAAGAGGACAAACTCTACCATATTGTGATCGCTATTGCTTAACGGTTCTATTACTTGAAGATCAGTAATGACCCTATCATCCGTAGTTATTAATAAATCTAAAATACTGTCCAACCTTGTAGGTTCCCCAACCTTTAGAATAAGAAAGCTATCCTCGAGAAAATTAACTAAACGATTACCTTCCGCGTCTCCCTGCACTGTATCGTAATTCACGTTGGCGCAATTAAAGTCACCCATAAGTAAAGCCTGCTCACTACCTATTATTCTCTTTAGTTCACGATATAACGTTTCGTCCGTATCAGCTGTTTGATTAGGGGGCCTATATATAACCGCAACAAGAAGTTTGAAATCGTTCAATTTAAGTTCTGCTATAGTCGAATCTATCGGTTCTGGAATTGTGTACTTTACTTCTATAACGTTCGCAATATTATCTTTGATATACAACATCACACCGCCTCCTCGCCTACCTATTTTGTTTTTAACAAAAAGTCTATAACCTCTAATTTGATACTCCCCTACAAAGTCACGTGTTTCAGTGCTAAGCCACGATTCATTTATCGCAATTAAATCATAGCCTTTACAAGCAATTAAAGAAAAAACTTCGTTTATTTTATTTCGTAAGCTACGAGCATTTAAAGATAGAACCTTCAAATTGTTTGTAATTGCGACACCTTCGCGAGCGCAGGGGAAATTTGTGGAATTTAAGCTGGGACCGTTCGAGTTACGGCAGCCTGAAAAGAAGAGACAGTATTATGAAATAATGTTGTCACCATGATTTCACTTATTTAGGCCTAGTAGCATTAATAACAAGAAACTAATTGTTAAATTCTAGCAAATGAATCATTCAATCTGAATTTAATATAACTCATTCGGAATTAAATCATAACTCATTCAATCATAAACAATCTGAAAATAACAATCTGAAACTAAACAAAAAAAAACGTGACAATTTATATAATTCATCTAATCTATCTAAATTAATCTAATCTACTTAATAAGACTTAATATAATGCATGATTGTCACATTTGGGGTTTATATCTGTAGAGAGAGTAAAATGTGGGGGTGCTATGGAAGGAGTAACGGGGGTCGCATATACTCATTTTTTTTTTTACAAGATGTTGAGATCATTATTTCCAACTACGTGCATACTGTGGAATTGGAGAAACTCGATTTTTTATATGTTTCGACTCCCACTACCAGTGTATACTTACTCCCGAAAATGCACACACAGAAGATATGGATAAATCAGTGAAGCATCTTATATTTAATCCTAAAGATTAAATTTTTATGATCGTATAAAAACCATATGAGAGAATATGGAATGGACATGCAAATAGGTAATAATAATAAAAAATGGCGGTTTCGTTCTTTTTATCAGAAAATGATACATAACGTACAGTTATTTACACAAATGACAAACTCAGAAGTTCAAAACTACGTATACAGTTAGCTTCAAAAGATGAAAATAAGTGTCATTAGAATTTGGAACAAGAATACCAATGCTTTGTACTTGAAAATCTAGTCTTATAATTCAATGAAATCAATTAAAATATTAATAATCATGATACCCTAAATAATCTTACTCAGTCCAAGATCAGAGATTACTGTTGAAAAAACTATATTAAAAAAAACTTGGGTCAAAATTATCCTTTGGTTCCCCATCCGAGCTCCTAAAGGGAGTGGTAATCGTTCCGTGTCTTTCCTTTAGCGTCCTTTTCCACCTACTTCCTCTTCGTAAAATTTAATTACTTACTCAGTTTATTTAAATACCTTCAATCAATTTTTCCTGTTTCATGAACTGCATTTTGTAATGGTAGTTCACTTACTGTTCACAAAAGGACGAGGCAGTGAAGGCATTTAGAACTAAGAACTATGGGAAAATGGGTGAAAAGCTGCATCAAGTACTCCGTGAAAAAGACCTTTACTTCAGTTCCATATATGACAATATAACGATTATGGCAAAACATTTCGTCAGATAAGAATGTGTGTAAAAGATGAGCGTTCAAGTAAATAATCGTTTCATGTACATATTTTAATAACTAAAAGGTAAGTATAGCAATGAGATCAGAGAGGCCACTCTTCCAAGATTACAATGGATCACTAGCGATCCTCGATCATTACAGTCAGACACAGCAAATGAGTTACACAGAAGCCCCAATTTAAAAATTTGCAAACATCAACTCCGACAATCTGTAGTAGATGAGAACCCAAGCTTTCGAAAAACATTTAATTTTCAAAAATAAAGTTTGTCCTTTGGAGTATTTCTTTTAACAAAAGGGCTTAAAAATTATTTCAAGATCACAGACTGACTTTAACCAATCAAGTCATTCTGGAAAAGCCTTATATCATTTTTGTAGTATCGAAATTAGCAGAGTCCATTAGAAATCCATGTCAGTCATGAACAACCATTTCTAAATACAATAGCAGATTTATATGGCTTGATGGGTTCCAGAAGCAGCAATCAGTAGAGAAATTGCGACTAGTGATTGGAAAATAAATATGTGACAGGAGGAATAGTGTCTGAAATGTTTAATCCTTCTCATTATCATCGACCGTGCAGTGAATGTTAAGTACAGAATATTGGACATGCATACAAAATTCCTTAAGAACAGGCATCTTTACAGTAATGCAGCTATTCAGCGACTGATTTGATACATTCCAAAATTCATTTTCAGTTAAAACAAAAAAATATGTCAGAACGACATCAATGTTCCCGCCTATATTTATGACCTTCACTTTTGGTGCAAGAACCTTACTCGAGAGACACCGACTCGTGGTGATACATATGGGTATGAAGTTTCATCATTTTATGTTGAATGGTTCAAAAGTTAGGGCTTGGACACGAAAAAGCTCCATTTGACCTTTGATACCAGAGTCTCGATCAAGACACAGCGTCTCGCGATGATCGAAATGCATGTAAAATTTCATCATTTATGAAGAGCAGTTCAAAAGTTATGACATCGACCTCAATTTGACCTTTCACTTCTGATGCAAGGACCTGAGTCCAATTAAAACACACCGTCTTGTGAAGAGCCAAGTGTGTGTGGTTTCAGCAATTTATGATAGTAGTTCAAAATTTATGGCATGGACCTCCATTTGACCTTTATTTGTGACCTTGACTTCTTGTGCAGAAACACGATTCTTGCTCACGATATTGTCTTGTGATGATCCATATGATATGTTTGAAGTTTCATCAATTTCTGTGGTTCAAATTTATGGTGGACACGAAAAAGCTCAATTTGACACTTCACCTTTATTTGTGACCGTGACCTTTGATACAAGAATCCGATTCCAGTTCATGGTGCATCGTCTGTTGATGACCCACGTGTGTATGAAATTTCATCAATTTATGTTGAGCGGTTCAAAAGTTATAGCGTGGACATAAAAGTGTGACGAACAGACGGTCAGGCAGGTGCAATTCAGTATATCCCCTTCAAATTTATTTGGTCAGGGACCATGACAAAGCTTATCAATATGAAGTTCGAAAAAGCAACAAATTAAGATAAAAAAAGTTCATCATGACAGCTTGAAAATGGTACATTATCCTCACATTTAATTTTACTCTGATCAAATTATCTTTATAAAGAAGTAACTTTTTAACTTTCATAAAGTCGTTTTGCAACATTACAGTCATAAATCTTAAATTACAGTTTACTCCAACATGCAATGTCACACAAAATTTTTAAGAGTTTGCAATTATGTAGGAAAATTTAAGCCAAGATATAGTGATCGACTGGTAATTCTACATACATACATTATCTAAGAACCAATTTCCCATCTTATATGGAACGAGCATGGCGCTTGAGCTTGACTGAAAACACTCAAAACAATTACACACACACATACACACGATGATGCAGAGGGATCACTACCAGGAATAAGGTACCACTCCAAACTCTATAGGAATCCTGTGTTACTTTTCATGACAAGGTTAAGTTATACTTCTGGTGCTATGCCAAGCGAGACCATTCTCTCTATTCACATACCTCACAAACCACTTCAATTCCTCTCTGTTTCTCGTTAACTTTCGTGACATATTTATATCAACTCCACGCATATTGAATTCACAAATTTGCTCATCACATCCTTCCACCTTTCATGAGATTTTCCTCTACTTCTCATTCTTATGCAATCATTATTATACATCTTTTTCACTGGCAGCTCTATAAACTAACATAGATATACCAAGCAGATAATATTTTTTCCTTACTGATTAACTTTTCATTGCAAAAATCTCAAAGAAATTCATTGCAGCAAAAATTACACCAACCAACAATTTAAGACAGACATCGTTTCCCCAATACATAAAATTGAAGCACCTACAAAACGCACAGATTACACTGGTTATCAATAAACATTTTGTATTTATCATTACCTACACAATTTATCTTTGGTAAAGCCTGTTTTCAAATATCATGAAGTAATTTTCCCTTTAAATCCATGTAAAACATTTAAATATTATAACAAAGGAACTCAAAACTTGAGTGAACAAATAATTTCAGTAAAAATAAGTACTTAAAAACATTAAGAAGTCATAACAAAATATTCATTTCCTGCTCAATGATTTGTTTTACATTAAACCAGTGAGAGGTCAACAGCACATTTTAAAAAGAAAACTACCTGTTAACAATTATAATCACTCGCAACTCATTCATATGATTATAATCACAGTAAAATCTTAGGGAAGAAACTGTCACTTATAGTTTGTGACTACATACAATGCAAACCACCCAAACTTTCTTCACCAGTGAATTTAAATGAAATGCATTTGTTAAATCACTTCCAAGTTAAATTCTTAATCAATGAAGTTTTCTTAGGAATTCCATTACTTTTTAATACTGAACATTTTTAACTGTATAAAGGGAAATTCCGTGACAGATCAACCAACAAAAATGAAAATTAACACCATCACCACCTCGATTTAGCTGTAATTTGGTCCAGTGGTTGGTTTTGGGTAAAGAACAAGAATTTTCAAATATTAGCTCAATTCGACCAATAGGTCATGAGTAAATCTTGCAGATCTGTAACCCTCGTTTGATAGACGTTTGATTTGATAAAACCCCATGCAAAGAAATCCAACGGCGTTAGGTCAAGAGATCGAGCCGCCAAGGGCCTGTTGCCTCCACGTCCGATCCACCGATTGGAAATCGTTCATTTAGGTACTCCCGAACAATGTTTGCGTAATGACAAGGTGCCCCATCTTGTTGAAAGACGACGGTGTTTAAAATGCCATCTGAATAAAACCGTGGCCGGACAGTTTGCCTATGGACAGTTTGCCTACTGGACAGTTTGCCTACTGGACATTATGCCTATGGACATTATGCCTATGGACATTATGCCTATGTGGTATATTTATCCTTACCTTATTTAACTTATTTAACTTCAGATTCATTCAAAAGAATTAATTCAAAATTAAAATGTGTTGTTGCCCTTAATAGCATAAATGTCTGAAAATATATCAAGTAAGAAAGGGAAACAGAAGTTTTCACATAATGGATATTTGTATGTGTTTGATAAATGTAGCAAGCGCGACCCTTCGTTACTTTTTTGGCGGTGCGAGCAAAAGAGTCAGTGTATTATAAGGTGTATATATAATATGAGTACTTTTCCGTTATCTGCCCCATTGACGATTGGTTAGGTTCAGTCATAATATTTTCATTAAAACTATCAAAAATATCACAACTTAACCTAACCAATCGTCACTGCCCGGTTAGGTCAACTGTACGCCCTTGACGATTGGTTAGGTTAAGTCGTGATATTTTCGTGTTTTAACGAAAATATCACGACTTAACCTAACCAATCGTCAAGGGGGCAGATAACGGAAAAGTACCCATATTATATATACACACCTTATAATACACTGACTCTTTTGCTCGCACCGCCAAAAAAGTAACGAAGGGTCGCGCTTGCTACATTTATCAAACACATACAAATATCCATTATGTGAAAACTTCTGTTTCCCTTTCTTACTTGATAAATTTTCAGACATTTATGCTATTAAGGGCAACAACACATTTTAATTTTGAATTAATTCTTTTGCATGAATCTGAAGTTAAATAAGTTAAATAGGCAAACTGTCCAGTAGGCAAACTGTCCAGTAGGCAAACTGTCCAGTAGGCAAACTGTCCAGTAGGCAAACTGTCCAGTAGGCAAACTGTCCAGTAGGCAAACTGTCCAGTAGGCAAACTGTCCAGTAGGCAAACTGTCCAGTAGGCAAACTGTCCAGTAGGCAAACTGTCCAGTAGGCAAACTGTCCAAGCGCCGAATAAAACTGGGACATTTACGTGCTCGTATCGTAACAGCAGTTACAAAAATAACCCGTCATGCTCCAAAATGTTTCCGCAATGCTGCTGACAGATTCGAACTCTGTAAAGATACTGATGGTGCTCATGTAGAATCATATGCTTAAGTATTCATTAAATGTATGCCTTCTATTATACAGCTATTGAATTTTACCCTTTTTGCTACGTTTTCACTGAAATAGATAGGAACTTTATAAACACCCTGTACATAACACAGCTGAAATGGAACCCATTAATAAAACTGGATGTCTGTATACCTATGGTACCTAGGTAGCTATATATTCTGAGATACCTATTGAATTAATATATTATAAGTACCAGTACTACTGTTTTAAATTTTTAGATGACAATTGAACAATATAAAGGAATGTTTTGAGTGAGAATAAGTGACACTAAATACTGATCTAAACAAATACAGTAGGGACTCACTTCTGTAGAGCATGATATTCCTCTTCACAATGGTGCTGTTCCTTTGATGTGCCAGCTTCTGGTAGTTCAATACCATATGCAGACTCTAAACTTCTCTTGATTTTGTCTGTTGTCTTGTTCATTTTTGAAGTTCCTTTTCTTTGTTTTTGATGAGATGTCAATCCAGCTAAACAAAAACACAGGTTACTCTGGACATTACCTATATACAATTACAAACTGTACATATACATATATTATATAATGTTGAAATGTTTTTAAAGATATTTAATATATATTAGGCCGGGTCGAAATTTTTTATTTCTTACATACATAGTGTGAGGTGGTTCAATCAATCAATCATAGTAACACACACTGGTAAAATATTTTTGAATTCTGAGGACCCCTACCCCACCCTACCGGTTTCAGTTTTTTCAGAAAATTTGTAAAATTCGAGATAACTTGCGATTTACTTCGAAATTTTTTTATTACAAAAGTTCGCTTATAAAACAGTTATATTTATTTTTTAATGAAAAAAATTTAAAAAATACAAAAATACATGAAAAACAAATTAATACAAAAAATTTTAGCTATTATTGGAAGAAATTTAGAAATTAAGAGACAAATTCAATGAAATTTTTGACCTAAAACTAATGTTTTTTTTTTATTCCTTCCATTGACCTTTCCACTCAAAAGTAGGCAGTTCTTTTCTAGACTCTAAAGTATTTAAAATAAATTTATGCCGATTAATATAACCAATTCTGGATCCAATGCTGGATATCTGAAGGCTGCATTGTGGCTTCTTTTTCTAGTATGCTATGATTCAGCACTGGATTTAAGACCCTACCCCCTACCCCCCGATCTCAAAAAAAGTTGGTGAATGGTCTAGTCTGATGTAATTCGTGCCGGGGAACCCGATTTTGGCCATCCAAAAGCAAAAAAATTAATATTTAGGGTCGATTTTTACGATTTTCGGCCTATTTGCCATACAAATTCATATGGGAAAAAGTGAGTATCGGTAGGGGGGGGGGGGGGGGGGGGGGGGGGGGTTAGCGAAGGTCCCACAGCCTTGATTTTTGGTGTGGATATTACTATTTCAAAATGATCAACCTCACAATATGTACCTAAGCGAAATCTTGACCTTGACCCCTTTTCGACCCGGCCAAAATTATATATACATATAAGGCAGCTACATGTATATACATCTGATATGCCTATAATATAACAGCCGATAGAATTCTACCGACTATTTAGAAGTATCTATCTATATCTTATCTGCTTAAGGTTGCACTTACATGTTTTTATTGGACTTTCAGCCAAGTAAGGGAGTATAGTGTCTTGAAGTACATCCTTATACATAGTAACGTATATCATCATGCTTGATGCCAGCAATTTCTTTTGGATTAGAGATGTTTGCGGTTGAAGTCTACAGAACAGAACAGAACAGAAGCTAAGGCTAACAAAGACCCTAAGATCCACTCAAAGGTTAGCTCGAGAGAAAGAAGAAAGTAAGGGGTTAAGTAAGTAGCAAAACCTATCACTCGTGGGTTAAAATTCATTTAGAAAGAGAGATATCCTGTTTTTCTATTTCTTGAAGAACAGCTGGTTTCTTTGATATTAATCTGAAACAATTGGAGCAGAGCATTTGATTTTCACTCAATATTCCATGGCTTTTATAAATTAAAGCAGCATTATACACCTCAGGCAAGTGAAAATTCTTTTCTTGTTTTTTCAGGGGATCACAACAAAATTTCATATTCTGAGGCATTTTCAAAAGTTATATCTGGTACATGTCATGCTCACTGCAAAAGAAGAAGAGACAAATTAATAGCAGTGTTGCCACTTTGTGGGAATTTCCCAAAATTTTATGGGAGAAATATGGCTACATGGGACGTGTCCTGGGACTTTATTTTCTGTGGGAATGTTGTGGGAATTTGCATGATTTTGTGGGAGTCTGAAACGAAGACCTCTAAACGAAGACCAGGTAAACTATGTCAAAGAACACTAAGAATTTTGTTATTAAACTGATTAGTGAAGTGCAGATACGCCTTCCAGACAACTTTGAAACCCTGCTCCTACTCCAACAACTAAAACCTAGCAATGCAACTTCTCTGTGCAAAGAAAACATTTCAAAAGTGGGTTCCAAATATCGTTCAACTTTTAATGACATGGATGAATTAGAAAACGAGTGGAATGCTTTGAGCTTAGAGCAGTGCCCACAGTCAAGCTTAATGGATACAGTATCTTTTTGGGCTGAGGTCAGTGACAAAAAAAATTCTGCTGGTGAACAGCCATTCCATAATATATCTTCATTAGCATTCAGTCTACTTTCTCTCCCATTTTCAAATGCATCAGTTGAAAAAATATTTTCCCAAATGAATGTAGTCCATTCAAAACTCCGAAATCGATTCAGTGTCAGATCAGTCGAGGCCATTCTTCAGATTCGCTATGGGCTTAAGCTGGACTCAAAGACCTGTGTCGACTTCATACCAACAGCCGAAATGATACATAATTTTGCCAACATATGAACCAGTAGACGAAATAGTGGCACTAGACCGAGAGGCTTAAGAGATACATGTCCATCACATTAACATACTTAATTTATGTACTTGGTGAGTATTACTTTATGGAAATATATTAATTTTTGCTGTTAGTAATGTAAATTGTTTGTGGGAATTGTTAGGGAAGTTCTTTTAATTTTTGTGGGAGAAATTGGATAGATGTCATGGGATTTTGTTTGCTAAGAAGTGGCAACAGTGATTAATAGGTACAGACATTGGAAGCATGTTGTAATATATGTAGAATCTGTATTATTCATGTATCTTGTCTACAAAGTTACCATACGTATATAAACAGGCCAAATCTTGTATTACTAATTGTTATTCTTGTATATCATTAAACTATATATTACTGTAAGACTAAATCCCAATACACAGGCAGCATGTAGCTATTCAAGTAGTCTCAAACTGAATTCTCTATTAAAAAAAACCTATAGGCTTCAGGTCAAGAATTATGGAACAATTTCAGTAGATGTTGATTGGAAAACAAGAAAGTTGGCATTACCCAAATTGAGTTTTATCATTTAAAATGGTGCATGCACAAACTTTTCTAAGCTTATAATAATAGAGCAATGATGGGGCAACATTTTCGACATTTACAACTTTATCTGAAGTTCAGTATCCAAGAGGTCAAAATATAACCTTTATAAATCATTTCAACGTAATTTTTGTTTTTTCAACCTACATCAAAATAGATGGTAGTTTTGGAATCTGCAGATCATGTTGATTCCAAATATATATACATATATAGGTTCAGGACCAATAGGAGGCCAGTTATGGTGATTTGAATACAGCGAGGTCAACCAATGACCTCAAAATTACCTTGGCCATAACTCATGACCTATTGGTCGGATTGAACTAATATTTGAAAATTCTGGTAATTTTTTACTATCACTCTGGTCTCTTCAATTCACATAATTTATAGATCAATGGATTCGTTATTACACCAGGAATGCGATTTGGATAGTCTCAAGTGAGGGAACTGGCCCAAAACTAAGTTAGGACATGAAGTTTGTTTTGGGGTATAAGCGTGAAAAAATACCCTAAAATGCGGGTAATTCCTTCAGTAGAGACTATCTCGGGCACATTCGTGATGTAAAAATGAATCCATTGATATATAAATTAGGGAAATTGTAGAAACAGCCAACATGAGTGACCTAAAAGGTATATATGTAGTAAAACGAACACTGTATATATTATATATACCGTAAAACTAACCTAACCTAACCTTGCGTGTTCCCCTTCTCCGTTTCTTATCACGCACCAACCTATGGCAACGAAATGCTTTCCTGTTTTTATCAAACACACGCTTATTACCACAAACAATACCTTCTTTGTTTTTCTTAGGGCAAATAAATTCTTTTAGCAATACACCGTGTTCTACATAAAAATTAAATGCAGCCTCTTCTTCATCAAAAAATTTGCATGAAGTTAAACACACTGAATAATTACAACCATCGCAAACCGACGCCATCGTGACACTAAAATCTTATGAGTTCAGGTCAAACCCCCGCCAATTTTGTTAGCAGTACCTTCCTAACCTTTGTGGGATCAGCCATTTTATCACTCCCAAAAACATGATCCGCGATTTTATCACTCAAAAAAATAATTTCTTAACATTAATTTTATAGCTTTAATTGGCATTTGCCTTCATATTGTACTTAATAAAAGTTGTTTAAAAAAATGTAGTGTGTCTTATGGTAAACTTTATTTTCAGTTTCCAGAGACTGGACTGATAGTAAAAAATTACCAAAATTCTTTTTCTTTACCCAAAGCCAACCCCTGGACCAAATTTCAGCAAAATTGAAGAGGTGATGGTGTTCATCACTGGTTGATCTGTCATGGAATCCCCCCTAAAGTTAAACATAAAAACTGTTTTGTCTCTGGTTCAGAGAATGTGGTTTATCACAAAGGTTTGTTTGATCCAAATATTAATGTTAATTTTAACCCAAATTAATGAGACATACCTATAAATTCTTAAGTTGATTCTACATATTTAGAACAAACTTTTATTTACATGGAAACCTACAGTACATATAAGAGGTCTGAAATAACCAATTATACTGTAAGATAAACAAGAAAATAGTCTGCTTGAATTGTAAAACTAAATAAATTTCTTCTACATGTTGTCAATCAACCATGAAAATACTGCTGAACTGAGAATCACACATTCTGTTGACTTCATCTGAAATGCAAATAACATGACAACAGTGTTTCAAAACTTAATCAATCTTGGACATTTACAAAATTTTGTATTAAGCACTATTTGTGTCAATGCTACATTCTCATTCCTTAATCAAAACCTACAGCCTCAGCCACTGTCATTAAAAAAAAATCGTACCTGTGATTTCGACGAGATTTGCATTTTTATGACTAACAACAATATAAGATTCCCTTCCATTCCCTGACCTGCCAACCACCCAGTGGTCCAAAGCAGTCTTTACAATTAATTCTGAACTATTCTGGCTGAAGGAAGAAAAGCAAGATGAACAGTGATGTTTTGAATATAATAATTTAATTGAATAAATTACTTATGTGCTTCTTATGGTTAATAATCAAACAGCTTAAGTCCACTTCTGACTCTGATACATAATAAATGCTTACCTTACCAAGTCTGAATGCATATCAACTATAGTTTGCATAGTTTCTACAGGTAATTCATTGATTCCATGAATGGATGATTTAGTTGCTAAGTTCATGTGGTTGTGGTAAAGATACCGAAAATTGTCTGGCTGTTGCCTCTTATTCAATTGTTCACCAATATCACTGGCTAACTGTGAAATTCGTGCTTCCAACAATCTTCCTAATTTATCAAACATTGCAGTACTGAATTTTTCTTCAACTTCAAATAAACAAAATGTGAAATCATTAATACCTTTATACTTTGAAAAGTATAAAATCTTCCTTTTAGGGTCACAACAAAAAATATAAGGCTATTCCATTACTCTGAAAGCAACTCACCTGGAAAAGACATACAGACACAAGCTCCTGCTAGGATGTAAATCACTAAATGATGGGGGCGAGTCACCTTCTTCCTATCTTGAATGTAAACTATGTCTGATGGAGTGGAACCCTCTCCAATAAACCTTCGAGAGATCAATAAATATTTAATTGGTTATACTGGACAACAAATTATAACTTTTTTCCGTTCCTCAAGCACAATAGGGCAATTCTGGTAGATTTTTGCATGCAGAATACAAATATGGATGCCAAATATTTCCATCACCTACAGTTTTTGAATATATTGAATTTGAATTTTATTTAAAAAACAGGAATATGTAGGTATAATTGGCAGCATTAGAACTACACTTTTCGGGAGGGACTGGGGCCTGAGATGGTACTATTGCACTGAAAATGGTTAAAATAGCAGTTAGATGAACTGCACTTAATGGAGACCAGTGGTTTGCCAGCAAATATGGGTACAACTAGAAACACTGGAATGAGAGTGGTGGTGCAAGATAATATATACCTTTGGTAACCTTTGGTTAGCTTCCATCTGAATTGTTCATTCTGACAAATGTCAAGCTTTTCACTCCACCTTAGACCTACAGTTTAACGTGGAATCCGAACCACACCCTAGCAGCAGCCCAGAGTCTTAATCTTTATTATGTGGAAGGATGAACAGCTGGGTTTTGCTGTGCACCAGCTGCCATCACCAGGTCTCAATCCCGGGGCTGATGGATTCATAGTCAGCAACATTAACCACCACACCACTGAGGCGCATATTATATATATAAAGGAAACCACGATTCAGGAAGACAAATAAATTTTTATTTTTTAACACCAACACAGTTTCAGGTACTCACAAGCCCTTGTCAATTGGTAATGACTGCATAAACAGAGAACAGAGTTTAAATACATCTGGAAGTTAATTATCAGGGATTAGCTGAGTGAACCTTCCCATCTTCTTATCATGGGATAGTTAAGTGACCCCTCCAACCCAGCTTTGACCTGATGGATGTATTTGTGTTACCTGGGGATTTTTGGAGGGTACTGTTACAAAATTCTTAATTTCATTACATATAATTTTGTTAAAAGAAAAATGACCATCATCATTTTTATTGTAAACTTTTACCAAATAGTCCTAAATATGCACTTTAACACAAAAATCATGGAAATATGCTTTTATCTTAAAAAACTAAATTATGCACTTATACATGTAAATATGCAAAAATCCAAAGCCTACTCATTAACACCACAAAATTAAACTCAGAACTTTAACATCAGACAGACCTAAAGCAATTGCATGAACTCAAACCTACACCCACCTAACACCTATTCTAAGTCCTATTTCACATATAAAACAGACAAGGCTTGATATAAGGGTATCAAATGCAACATTTGAGGATCTTTGCTCAGACAAACTGGTTAACCTAACACAACTCAAAAATAAAACCCTAAACAAAATATACATTTACACACATACATACAATATATAAATATATACATACAACTCCAAGCATCCAATTCTTTTTTTTTAAAGAAGAATCACTCAACAGATTTCATCAACAGACACATGCATTCCTTGTAAACAGATTAGATTCCTTCAAAACCCCAAACCTTCGAGACCTACCTGTAGGGGACACAACATTTACTCAATCATAACTACAGGTATTGACTTCACTGGAGTGGTAAATCGAAGTTTTTGAAGACAAACTGGATTCAGAGGAATGAAAAAAAATAAAATATATATATATATATATATATATATATATATGAAAATTATTTCACGAAAGTAACATGTGAAAAATATTTATGATGAATAAAACCATGAAAGAAAGGAAACACAAAAAGGTGCTCAAGCACTTTCGTCTAATGACATCCTCAGGAACACTGAAGTACAAAAAAGGTTACAGCCTATATATAGGTTACAGAAAGAAAAAAAAAAATAATAAATAATAATAAATAAACATACATACACACAAACATATATATATATATATTAGGGTGTCCCAGCCTCACATGTGAAAATAAAAATTTGCAAGAGTCAAATCGCACACCCCTTTAATTAATTACACTTGAAGAAAGGAAACAATGGACGAAATTTCATTGGCCTATTAGGAGGGGAAGGTCCCCTCATTGACCTCGTTTATTCGACCCTATATGAACAAACGTAAATGCTCAGCATTAATCATTCTAGAATGGAAGAATGAAATGTAAATTCTTTCTAATGACTAAATTAAAGGAAATGGAAATTCTTCCTAATGGCACATTTCATCTCGGGGGACAGAAGATCTTTTTGTCTGCTGAGGGGAACTGCTGGCGGTGGTATTCGACGACTTGGTACACGAGCTGCCGTTCCTCCTCGTTTTTTGTCAGGCCCTCGTTGAAATCTTCCGCCAGTTTCACCGCCCGTTCTGCCGCGTCGTTCACAGACTTCAACGATGGTGCACATCCTTCAAGATCTTTGGGGGTTTTTGGAACCGGCAGCTTCAGGCAATGAAAAAGGTTTTGAGTCCTTTTCGTGACCAAGGTGCTCAAATCTGACCGTCTCACGGTCAAGACACTCTTTCCCTCCAGCCGACGCAGATCTTTTGGGTTTTCGGTCTTCTTGTGCAGGTTTTGGAGCATGACCGTCTTCTCTGCATCGGTGGTTTTGGAGGAGAACATAGCGAGTCCGGCTAAATCTTCGCTTAGGTACCAGAGGTGGCCCCGGAATTTCGTCAATGCGGCCGTACCTACATCATGATCCACCGCCTTGTACCACTCTAGGTCCTCCAACAGCTCCAGGTCATTGACGGGCGCGTCCGCCATGAATGGAGCCTCGAACCACCTCTGGAGGTAGATGGTGACGGCAAAGACGTTTATCCTGCGTAGTGACCGGATCTCGTGAGCGGTCAGGTGGAATTGGCTTCGGAAGATGAACATCTTAAGGCAGTAAATGCCTTTGGCCATCCACCTGGCCCGGTGGTATGCTCCAGGACGATTGTACCAGAGATCTCGTTTGCCATGACCATCGAGGAAGACCAGAGCGAGGAACAGGAACTCCCGGTAATCGTCTCTTGGGTGGCCAACTTCAAGCTGGTCTTCAATCAAGTGGACAATCTGCTCTTTTTTCAACGCCACCCATTCCGAAAGGATGTCGCTTGGGCCATCGCCGTTGAACGGAGAAGCCTGCTTCTGGTCGATGAACTCCCATTGGGATTTGAAGCGAGCGAACAGCGCAATTTCGGGGCCAGAAGACCTGAAGAACAGGTCAAAGACTGAGGTGATTACCAATTCCATCATGTGGTGTCTGCAAGCCAGGAAAAGAACGCGGCGATCCATTTGGTCCTGGATAATCGTACAAGCGCCGCTGTGAATACCGGTATTCGCCGCTGTTGTGTCGAAGCAGAGACCAGCAATCCATGGTTGAACTTGCGGCCAATCGTCCAGCACCTTCAGAACAGCTCCAGCCATCCGCTGTCCCGTGCTGTCAGGGATTTTTGGGATCGCCAACAACTTCTCAAGATTCTTCCCGCTGACCAGCACTGGTATGCGATCCGATTTCCCTCCATCCGAATCAGGGAGGAGTTTGCCATCAAAGTGGACGACAAGCGGCGTATCAGGATTGAACTCGGTCTTGATTCCGGCTGCCAAGTTCTTCCTGGACTTCTGCCGTGAACGGTGAAGAGTTGATTTGACAAGGTGACGAGGATAACTCAACTCCCGCGGCAGCGAGTGCTGGAGCCACAATGTGCATCGCTTGGCGTACTGAGGTTCCAGTTCGATCCAGGGCTGCAGCAAAATTGGGATATTGGATGATCCTCCTTGCCGACATTTGGCCGTCCTTGGGAGTGGATCGAGGAGCCGAAGGACCAGGAGAGGAATATTGGACATCATCATTGGATGCTTCGGCCATGGACTCCGAAGAAGAAGAAGACCCACTTTTCACCGTTCCTTTTGCTTGCAGTGAGTCCATCTCTTCGCGGCTTTTCTTCTTCCTCTTCTCTTCAGCTGTTCGGCGTTTCTCCCGCTCCACTGCCCTGCGAGCAAACTCCAGGTCCTCTCCTCCGATGTACATCTTCCGCACGGTTCGCTGGTCATTCAGAAAGTCTCGATCTTCGGGGACTTTGATGAGTTTCATGGCGTTGGCATGAGCTGTTTCGAACAGTGTATTCAGGTTGGCTTGGAATCCCTTTTCCTGCTCCAGTTGCTTCTCTCCCCCACGGTTTCGGTTTCTGGCAACCTTCTCGTAGTCCGTGGAGAGGGCCTTCATCCTCTCGACGCACTTGGGCTTGTGGGAGGTCGGAATAGATGCCCGAGCCCACACCGCCATAACCTCATCAGCTACCACATTGGCAGCTTCTGCCGTGGACATTTTCTTCTTCCGAGTGAAGAACAACAGACGTCGAAGAACATCTCCCACTGTCGGGAGTTGACACAGCGTTTCCAGGGGTTCATTTCGCAACACCCCCACCAACCACACAGTCTCCTGCTTTCTTGTATCTATAACCTGAAAAGAAATATGCTACAATTAGTATAAGGTAGAGAGTAGCCGTTCAGCAATAGTAACACATGGTTTGAGGGGACCATTAAAATTAAAGAACATGAATGAAATTCATCTTGCTGGCATGTTTTCACGAGTGGAAGAAATTAGGTGGGTGTGCATGACAAACTTCAGGAACAAAAAAAATTGGGACACTCTAATATATATATATATAATACATACATATCTACACACACATATCAATAGCTTTGATATATATTATATATATATATATATATTATATATATATATATATGCAATAAACAGAGAAGTAAAAATAAAAATTAAAAATTAAAGGATTAACAGAGAGGCATACAGATTTGTAAGGAAAAATATCGATTTTTAGCACAAGATCAAATGAATTATAAAATACAAATTTATACTGGAAATCTGCCCAGGTTTTAACACTTTGCCTTTTATAGTCAAGTTTTGATATATATAAAAATAAAATGAAGATTAAAAGTTAATAAAGTAGCATACAAGTTTACCAAAGATTTAGCGTCCTACCCTTTTTATCTAAATCTGTTTTGAAGGAATTCAAAACAACAGTATCTATCGGAAAACAACAAACAATTTGTCCTACGTACACTTTTACTCGGGACATGACACCCCCACTAAGAAGGCCATTTTTTCATCAATGTTTCTCCGCGCCCTTAGGATCGCCAGTCCGGAATACATCGATGCCGAATTGGAAAAAATCAACGGTATTGGAAGTGATCTGTGTTATCCATCTGCATTTATGGAATCTTGTCTCAACAAGGCAAAACGAACTTTCTATCGTGTCAATAATAACACTCGTACTTTCTCAAAAAATATTTTAGTACTTCCATTTTTCCCAGGCTTTTTAGGCATTGCTAATGTACTTAAACTTTTGGATATTAATGTAGTATTTTCATATAACAATATTGTGAAAAATATCATAGTAAAAAATAGCCCTACCAATAATTCAGGCATTATCTATAAAATTGGGTGTAAACAATGTGATTCCTTTTACATAGGTCAGACGGGAAAGGATTTGCACACACGTATAAAACAGCATCAATATTCCATTAGAACAGGACAGTTTTCCAGTGCTCTTTTTGTCCATTTGTCAGAGTTATCCCACTGTATTGATTGGAATAATGCTTCAGTTTTATTTCACTCTAGCAACATTGTTAATAGAAATATTCTCGAGTCTGCCATTATCCAACTTTCAAATAACTTCAATATAAGCAAAGGTCCTTTTCAACTCGATCCTGTTGTTTTGAATTCCTTCAAAGCAGATTTAGATAAAAAGGGTAGGATGCTAAATCTTTGGTAAACTTGTATGCTACTTACTTTTGTTGATTTTGAATGACGGTTCAGGATCGACCTGCGGTCGACCACTCTGCAGCATCCCGCCTCATTTGCGGGACTTGGTGAAGGAGGGAATTGCTCTCTGATCGCCTCCTGCCCTCGTAGCCAGCCACGCATGGCTGGTCAGGGACTTTGCACAAGAATCTGTCCAGCTGGTTCTTGAAGTTATTCAGGTTGGTGTGCTGGAGATTCCTCACTTCTTTTGGAAGGACATTGAAAAGCTTTGGGCCCCGTATTCTGAGGGTATTTTCCATCCTCGTTTTCATGGCTCCTTGTCCCACCGCAGCTGGGACCGTACAAAATCTGCCTCTTCTCTCATTCCAGTTTGTTTCTATTTCATTTCTTAGGTTAGGGACAGAGCCCTCAAGTATGTTCCATATGTATATTATTGTGTACCGCTCTCGCCTTCTTTCAAGAGAGTAGAGTTCCAGGGATTGTAGTCGAGACCAGTAGTCTTCACCCTCCATTTCCTCTATCTTAGACGTAAAAGTCCTTTGTATAGCTTCAATGCTCGCAATGTCTCTTTTTCTGTGTGGGCTTGTGAGTACTGAGCAATACTCAATTATTGGTAGGACTAGACTCTTCCATAATTTGAGCATGATGTTTGCTTTTCTGCTGCGGAAGCTCCTCCAGATGATTCCCATTATTTTTCTAGCCATTGTGATTTTGATTTTATAGTGCTCTCTGAATTCTGCATCCGACGACATTATTACTCCAAGATCCCTGACTTGTAGATTTGGTGTTATCTGTTTGGCTTGCGGAGTTTTGTACCCTTTTTTCTGTAGCTCTTTGTTATTACCATATCTTAGAAGTTGGAATTTTTCTTCGTTGAACTTCATATTGTTGTCTTCTGCCCACTGGAATAATGTTTCAATGTCGTTTTGTAGTTTTTTTATGTCATCTTCGTTCAATATTTCCTTACTTTTAATCTTCATTTTATTTTTATATATATCGAAACTTGACTATAAAAGGCAAAGTGTTAAAACCGGGCAGATTTCCAGTATAAATTTGTATTTTATAATTCATTTGATCTTGTGCTAAAAATCGATATTTTTCCTTACAAATCTGTATGCCTCTTTGTTAATCCTTTAATTTTAATTTTTTTTTTACTTCTCTGTTTATTGCATATATATATATATATATATATATATATATATATATATATAATATATATATGTTTGTGTGTATGTTATTTATTTATTTATTTTTTTTCTTTCTGTAACCTATATATAGGCCGTAACCTTTTTTGTACTTCAGTGTTCCTGAGGATGTCATTAGACGAAAGCGCTTGAGCACCTTTTTGTGTTTCCTTTCCTTCGTGGTTTTATTCATCATATATATATATATATATATATATATATATATACAGTCGAACCTCGTTTAACATCACACTCGGTTTACGTCTTTTCGTTTAGTGTCAAAGCCTCCATTGGCGTACATGCATTCGTTCTACGTCACTTACCCCATTTACCAGCTGTTAGAATTGTTATAAAGGCATGGAAAGAGGTAACCACAACCACTATAAACTCTGCGTGGAAGAAACTGTGGCCCTCTGTGATCTATCATTTTGTGGGCTTTGAGGAACAAAGCAATCCTGAAGCTGAAATTCTCCACCTTGGGCAGGCAATGGGACTGGAAGTTGCTGATGATGTGCAGGAACTTCTTCAAGAGCATGAGAGGGAGTTAAATGCAACAGACCTCCAAGAGATGGCAAAGGAATCTGAATCTCTGGAGCAGATTACCTAAAACCCCATTGAATATGTACTTCGTTTAACATCACTTTCGGTTAATGTCACTTTTCCCAGAATGAATCAATAACATTAAACGAGGGTTGACCGTATATATATATACACACACACACACTGTACTCTTTACATGTGCCACAAACCCAACAACCTATCTGAACATAACCAAGGATTGAAGAGTAAAGGCTTTTATTGCTGCGCTCTGGTTCTGTGCACATAATTTTGTACCAAAAATTATATGGTTAGATAGTGGCACATACAAACTACTCTAAAGGGTCTTATGGCCTACTTTACCCAGAGACCAAACTACTATTTCAAGAGCTTATGACCTACCTTGGCCATGGGCCAAACAAGGAGCTTATGGCCTACCTTGGCCATGGGCCAAACAAGGAGCTTATGGCCTACCTTGGCCATGGGCCAAACAAGGAGCTTATGGCCTACCTTGGCCATGGGCCAAACAAGGAGCTTATGGCCTACCTTGGCCATGGGCCAAACAAGGAGCTTATGGCCTACCTTGGCCATGGGCCAAACAAGGAGCTTATGGCCTACCTTGGCCATGGGCCAAACAAGGAGCTTATGGCCTACCTTGGCCATGGGCCAAACAAGGAGCTTATGGCCTACCTTGGCCATGGGCCAAACAAGGAGCTTATGGCCTACCTTGGCCATGGGCCAAACAAGGAGCTTATGGCCTACCTTGGCCATGGGCCAAACAAGGAGCTTATGGCCTACCTTGGCCATGGGCCAAACAAGGAGCTTATGGCCTACCTTGGCCATGGGCCAAACAAGGTGCTTATGGCCTACCTTGGCCATGGGCCAAACAAGGTGCTTATGGCCTACCTTGGCCATGGGCCAAACAAGGTGCGTATTGTTCAAGCAATCAGATCATGAGAGTTGCCTCAAAATCTGGCTCTCTTGGAGATTGGACCCGTAAGTCACAGTCATTGGTTAACTACAGCGATTCATTTCTGCAGGATTTGGGTTTCCAAACATGCACTGAAGGGCAAAATGCTACAGAATTTGATGTTGATTGTTGAATTTATTATTGGGTTTTATCGTCCTCACTGGTTCAATGTAAAACTTAATCCAATGTGGATGGAGGGGCCCAACCACATCTTGTTTCAATTACAGCTACTGAGAACCCAAAGGAAAGTAGTGGTGGACATCATGTTACCTGTGGTGAGAAGGTCCGCTTGGTATGCTAGGCCAGAGGCAGTTTTGCAAGCAATACTCTGCAGCCAATGTACCAAAGAGCGAACTGAGATTGTGGAAATCATTCTAAAGCTTAGAGGAACATCACTAGATGATGACCAGCTGGGAGACTGCTCTGTTCAGACAAGGAAGGTACCTCTGATAAACGTCAATGCCACAAAATTGTCAGAATTAGTTAACTTGAGTTCGGAAGTTTTGGAGCCACCACTGACAACATGTACAGTATATCAAACAAAGATTTAACACAAAGTGGCCTTCTCACACTGAGTGTGGAGAGATGTGTGAAAATGGTCACAGAAGCAGCTAGTCAAGTTTACAGTCACAAGAGGCGAGAAGGCTACATCAAAGCACAAGTAGCAAGCCGAATGCTGATGTCAAGGAACCGCAGCAAAAAGGACATGACTGCATTGGTTACTTTCAAATAAAGACTCTGAATGATATCTTATTGCCACTTTAAATGTTGATAGGATGTTTGCGCACATTTGTTATTTTATTACAAATTTATGGAAAAAAGGAATTTTTTGATTAAAATTGATGTAGGTTAGGGTGTGACCGTTGCCCTCCAAAAATCAAAAAATGGTCCTACAATGCTGTTCAAAGTTTTAGTGTTGTGTATTTATCTAGGAAACACCCCTGTACATTTTCTTGGAGATCGGTGCATGTTTGAGCTAGCACCGTCGTACCAGCAAGTATTGCTATTTCAGCTTATGAGCTTCATAAATAAGTGTGAAAATAGCACATTTTATCAGATTTTCATTTCTCGGTCTGGAACGCTGACCCACAAATTTTCCACATATTATTTTATTGCATTTAATTTTAATGATGCTCTTTTCTTTTCCCTTGACAGTGATTTGATGTTGTGAATAGAGAATTTAATCATGGATACACGGCAAGATGATGAGTATGTCAGAATGTTATTGGGCACCGTACCCCGAGAAGAAGAAAAGGAAATAAAGGGCTGCAAACTGCCAACTAATAGGCAGGTCTTACTATGTCTGTTAGCAAACCTTCGGGATATGCATTGGGACCAGGCTTTATCTGTCACCATTGACAATGTGCTTTTGCATTACCAGAAGGCAAATGTCCCGACCATTACAGGCAGGAACAATATTGGCCGAGTGATTAAAACTTACTATGACAAAGACTACATGATGCTTATGAAAAAGAATGAGGATAGAAGACGGGCTGATGATCCTGGAATTATGAAGTTTAAATCAGAATTGAGCCTGACGATGAAATTTTATAAGAACACAGTGTTGAAAGACATGGTGGCTGCGAAAAAGGGGAAAACTCAGGCCAAACAAGATGCCATCGATACTGACATACTCTTTATGAAAAGCATGCTAAGTGACAGAGTAGCTACCTACTCTGGGGTAAACAAAGTACTCAGAAAAGGTTCAGAAGCGACAGAAAAGGCAGATGCGAGAAGAGAAGCGACAAGAGAGAGAGCAATGTGATCATGCTGAGAATGTACAGGCTGATATTGATTCACCTATTAGCTCTGATGGGGACGATGACATTGATGAGGCCAGCACTGCTGAACCAAAGAGAAAACATCGGAGAACAGTGAAAGAGGGAGTTTCAATTTTTGTGCCCCATGATATTCTGAAGTCAGCAGAACTTGTTTCATGCAGTGTTCAAAACAACATCTCACCGACCCAGCTGAGTGCAATTGTGTACTCCCTTGTATCTGCATGTGGTGGAGATACATCAAAGCTGAGTCTAAATGCAAGGACGGCCCACCGATACTGAGCTTCCATCGTGTCAGAAATAAGTTTAAAAATCATGGATGAATGGCAACCATCAGACAAAGTACTGGTGCACTGGGATGGTAAACTTATGGACACGCTGGATTCCAAAGGCACTGATGACTGCCTGCCCATTCTTGTGTCTGGTGTCAATGGTACAAAGCTTCTTGGAGTCCCACCTCTTCCGCATTTGACTCAAAAAGCTGGCCTGGTTCAAGTCGACTTGATATCAACAGCAACCAAACAACTTCTGGTCGATTGGGAGTGTGAACAGAATGTCGTTGGTATGGTTTTCGACACAACTTCATCCAATACAGGTAAACCTATTTCAAACATCAGCGTGAATTTATCACGACATTAATACCAAAATACAGTGAATGATTTAATAGAAATCTGCAAAAAGCACGTGCCTGAAATGGTGGCCTTAAACTACAATTACATTTTTTTCAGGACAAAAAAACAGCTGCTTGCGTCTCCCTCCAAACGGAATTAGAGCGTGCCGTATTCTGGTGCGCCTGTCGCAGGCATGTGGGCGAAGTCATCCTAGGTGTTTGCTGGGATTGCTTGAAAGTGGAGGGCTCTTCAAGTCCAAACATAATGGTTTTCCAGAGGTGAGTCATAAGCTTTACAAAATAACAAGGAATATTATTATCTAATGAACAAATTTAGTGGAATTTCTTTTATTAGACTTATAAGATATACTAACACCAAGCAAATGATCGATCATATCAATCTTAATACCCCTAAAACAATATTATAGATTAGTACGAAATACAATAGTCTCAATAATTGCATTTCTAGGTTCAAGAACCATTTCTCTCAACTGGCGTACAATGAAAAAAAGAAATACTACTACCCCGCAATGCCTGGAGTGTTTGAGGAGCGCCAGCAGGAGATGGCTGACTTCTTCCGTGAATCTCTAGCCCAACCATTTACACGTGGCAACTACAAAGAGCTGGTAGAGCTTTGTCTGCTGCTTGTAACTAAAGGATCCGAGCCAGTGAACTTCACAATGGTCTACCCCGGCGCACTTCACAAAGCAAGGTGGATGGCGAAACTGCTCTATATCCTCAAGATTGTTCTTTTGTCAGGCCAGATCAAAGAGCAGTTTCCCAAAGCCGAGGTTGTGACTAAAAGTCAAATCAGCAAGTTAGAACGGTTTGCTGTGTTCACAGTCGCTTTATGTCCCATGGTGGATTGTTTGCCCGTTCCAGCAAGTGCACCACTGAATGACTTGAATTTGGTCGAAACCTTGGCTGAATTTGCCCCATATGATGCCACAATAGTTGACAAAGCACGTGTGGCACTCAGTACACACACTTGGTACCTAACTGAGGAGTTGGCCCCACTGGCTTTGTTCTCATCCCAAGTACAAGAAAGGACAAAAGAGGAGATGAGGAAGGCCCTTCTTTGCCATGAAGGCACTGAAGTTACTAAGAGAGTGGGGCTCAATCATGGGGGCTATGGAAAGCCATATCTTCCCCCTGTCCCAGAAAGTGGCACTGCCCTGGTGGACCTAATTGGGCCTGACTCAAGCCGGTTCTTCACCATTTTAGGCATGCCCTATCAGTTTCTCCACAGTCCAGCCAGTGAATGGGCGGATCATGACGACTACCTGAACATGAAACGGGTTGTGGACAAGCTTCAGGTCGTCAATGAGGCTGCAGAGCGTGGTGTAAAACTTTGCCATGACTTTCTTAATGTTGCCAGGGATGAGGAGCGCTTTCAAGAAGTCCTTCAAGTAGTTGAAAATGACAGACTCCGCGTTCCTAATCAGCGCAAACGATCATCTGTTTCCGAACAGAAATCATGGTTTCTTGCTCGAGAGAAATAATACCTTGTGAATATATGGTAAAACCCCTTAATGTACCATGAGAGAATAAGAATGATTAACTTTTTTGTGTTAGTGATAACAGCTTTTAATTAAGACAGGCAAATGATTTGTGTTAATATCCCTTATGATGGTTGTGTAATCTCATATATAGGCGCGTATGCCGTATAAGCAAAATCGCTATTTTTCAAATTGCTGGTGCTCACTCGAATATGCATGAATCTTCAAAAATTGCACGTGGGTATTTTTATGTCAATATGCAACACCAAAATTTTGAACAGCATTGTAGGACAAAGTTGGGGCAACTGTCACACCCTAATGTAGGTAGGAGTTATTTTTTATTGTTTTTGAAGCAAGGATATTATTTTGTATGCCAAATGATTACATTAAATTGCTACCAAATCACATGATTTTCAATTTAGTCATTTCACCCCCAAAATTGACACACCCTAATGGGCCAAACAACATTAGTCTTATGGCCTCCCTTGGCCATGAGCCAAACTAGTCTACCAAGGGTCTTATGACCTACCTAGCCCAGAGACCAAACTACTCTATTACAAGAGTCTTATGGCCTCCCTTGGCCAGAGACCAAACAACACAAAAACAGTATAAGATTCAAACCCACAAGCGCTCCAGATCTACCCGTGGAGGAGTAACATTCACTCTACTAAAACTACAGGTATTGACTAGTCTGAAATGGTAGGTGGTTTGAATACAGTACAAACTCATTTAACCAAACAACACAACATGGAAGTGCAGTACATTTCAATTAACTCACCAATGTAGAAGTCACTTTAAAACATAAATCATTAACAAAACATGACAAAACTCCAAAACAACACGAGTAAACCAACATTTAAAAACTGGTGACTTATAAAACTTACACAAATAATGAGCAAAGTTAAAATGCAAAGTAAATTAACAAAGCAATTAAACAACATTCTTTATGCTAACCTAACCTTGTAAAAAAATCCCTGACATTTTCCTGACTTTTAAAGCTAAAATCTAAATGCTCCTGATTTATGGTAATTTTATTAGCAATGTGGCCTCCTCCTCCTCCCCTTATAGCCACACCTTTCCTCTTTAAAATGACCATTTGTTTAATTAAACAAAAATGTACATAAATTAAAATCATAAGACATAATGATACAGAATGTATTCTCAATGCATAAAGCCATAAAATAAAATAATTCAAACTGAATTCTACTCAAGCACATATAGGCATAACCTCATTACACTGATGAATTAATGGTGACAGACAAATAGGAATTATAAGGTTTCCTTACTTAGTTACTCTTCTATGAAAGCTTACCTAGCATTACAACATGTTAGCATCATATTAGTCAGCAGATTGGGACTCAAAATCGCTACACTTTGTTTATGTGTATCACTATTATAGGAAGCTAATATAATTAGTAAATAAATATAAAACTAATACATATTAACACTTACATTTAGAATTTCGCAATATATACTGATAAATTCACAATCCAGATATATAAATCATGTCTCTACTGTATATAGCTACAATTCCAATATACAGTGAGGCCTTGCATAACGAATGCCTTAAATAGCAAATTTTTGCTTAATGAATTACCTCCATAAGGCTCCATTGATTTAAATAATGATTTTACCTTGCAGAACGAATTTGGTAACGAAAAATGTAATAACACATTTTCTGTTCAGTTGGAGGTTGGTAGCTGTCGTGAGCAGTTGTGTACAATTGCTATCAATTTTTTTTTTAATTTTGCTTTACAGCAATTTATCATTATAATATCATTAATTAATATAGTGAATAAATAATAATTAATGCTTTTAAGCATTATTAGTGCTAAATAAAGTTAATTACAGTGCACATAATAAAGATAAAAATATATACATAGAATAACATTAATATAACAATAAGAACACATTACACTAAAAAACCTTTAAAAAATGGGTAAACAAGCGCAAAAAGGGTCAAAATTTGGGCTCTGGAACGAATTACTGAAAATCCCATTGAACTAATGCATTGCATAACAAATTTTTCAATTAACGAATGACCTTCTGGACGAATTAAATTCGTTATGCAAGGCCTCACTATTATATTACTATATAAATTTTAGTGTAATTAAACATTATTAATTATTTATTAGAGATTATTAATCATGATAATTGCCACCCATTCACTGACCATTATCATGGGCCATTAACCCTTTAACTCCAAATGTTTTTGTAGGGTTAAGTCTAAATGCGTGTATTTGAAATGGTACATATTCGATCCAGTCGGCGTTAGAGGGTTAAAAGTGTTATCACCCAGCCCTACACCATGGTTCTAACCTGTGAAACTATCTAAGTCAACTGACCATTCCTGTACTCTATACAGTTGCATGAAAAATGAACCAAGTGACAGATTTATCAGAAAGTTACTGTACTGTGAATGTGAGAGGGTTTCAAACCAGAATAATAACCATTTCTTTAGAGTTCACAGTTTTCAGTAAGAATGAGAACCAGTGCAAATCTGATAATTTTAGTAAGTACAGTTAACAGTGGGAACCAAACCCTACCTAAGACTATTGATTGAGATTCTGAAAGCTTGATTTCAGGAGAGTACACAAGAGAAGACACTACCCAACACTCAAAGATATGCTTCCTATGGTGGATCTTGACTATCTCAAACCATATACTGGAAAGGGTGCTCAGTGCTCAAAAGCACTGTCACATGGGAACAATGGCCTACTGCAGTCACTGCAGCAATGTCTGTTCTGTTCAATGTCCCAAGTTCCATGAAAATGTGATCAGAATTTGTTATCTCAAGCAGTTAATCAGATGAGGAAAGTGGTTTCTGCAATGCAGAACTCTTCAGTACCATCATCAGTTCCTATCAATATTGATTCAAATATTGGAATTAATTAATTTTTTTATAAGTTTGAAATATACTGAGTAGCTAAATATCGCACTTGAAAAGAAGAATGGTTGAGCCAACTGGGTTCATTTTTAGGAGAAACAAAAATAGCTTTTAGTGCTATTGAGTGCTGGACATACTTATTCATTTGTTAAAGATAGACTTCTTTCTCTGTACAAGATTCATTTTCATATGCAAGCTGAGTATATTTTACAAATTTTTTGTTGCATATGTGTGAAACTGAAGACTTGCGTATCTTTGTATTGAAAATGAATAATTACAATAGAACATTGATTATCCAGACTAATGAACATCACCCCTACTCTGGATAATCAAATTTTCAAGATAACTGAACAGTACACAATTTTGTAACATTCTGTAAACACTCGTTAACAGTACATACATATGTGCAATGTGCATACGAAAACTATGGACAAGAATAGAAACAGGAACCATTGCTAAACTATGTACTAGGAGTTAAAAAATGAAGGCTTATGTATTTAGCATGTAAAACTGTATTTAATTGAAGAACTTGTACAATATAATAAACAAAAATCTCATTTTAGAGTACAAGTTCAAAAACTGAACATATCAGTTATTCAAACTTTGTCAAGAAAAATAAGTTTTGACAACATATTTTAAGATTGAAAGAAGTCTTCTGTTTCATCCCACATCTTTCAGATTCCTTATCCTCATCTTTGTCCTGTTGTTCCTGCCTAGCTGCAGTCACAATCTCATCATCAGACAGGATGTGATTTCCTGGGTCTGTAGCATTAGAAGTGAGCTAGCTGGCAATCTTCATTCTTCACACCCAGGAGCATTATCCAGAATGCTGAGCAGCTGTGGTACATGAATAGAATTCCACTTCAACATCATTAGCCTCCTTTTCACTTGTCAGCCACAACTTGTTCCAGGCTTGTGAAAGTGTGGCAGTTGAAACAGCTGACCAGACATTTCTTATCATGTATGATACCTCATGTTCATGTTTTTGTGAAATCTAACAATTCCCTCATCATTACTGTCAGCAAGCAGCAGTTGATGTAGAAGCTCCTTTCCATACAAATGCTTAAATGTCTGAATTACCAGCTGATCCATCAGCTGAAGGAGGGATGTTATGTTTGCTGGCAAGAAAATAACCTGAAAATTATTTTCGTTGTTGAAAACTGGTTCACAGGGATAGGATGGTGCACTGTCCAATATAAAGAACACTTTTCCACTTTTTCCATTTTGTTGTTGAAACCTTTTCACATCTAGTCTGAACATGTTTTTGAACAATTCCTGGAATATGCCAGTGTCTATCCCAGCATTTTTTTTTTTTAAATTTATGTAACTGAAGCTTCACAACCTTTTTGAAACATCTTGAATTTTTGGACTTACCTATGATTAGCATAGGCAGTCCATGAGATCCACTTGCATTGGCATAAATCATAACTCTGAAATAATCTTTGCTGACTTTGTGTCCTGGAGCTTCTTGAAGCCAAAGATTTCCAGTTTAGTCCTGTCTCATCTGTATTGTACACATTCTCTCATATTTTTTTTTTTTGAGAAACCACATGCAAACTGAATCTTCTAGTTCAAAATTTTCTGCCTTCATTGATTTCCTGGTGTCACTGCCACCATCACTATCCATGGTTGACAAAATTTGTGATAGATACACTTTTTCTCTTCAAGTCATAAATAATTGAATGACTGATGTTGTACTCACTCAATATTTTCATGACTGATTCACCTTTTCTTAATTTCTCACTTCTCAACTTTCTGTTTAATGGACAACACAACACACTTATGTTTCAGGGGCCATTGCGTTTATATTAACCCTTAAATTTACAACACAGTAAAGAATGGGCTAAAGAATCAACGCTACACAAATTTTAGTCCAGACTAACTTAGTGAGAATGTCAATGTGTCAAAACCTCAGGAAAAGTGTACACTAGAGGGCATAAGGCAGCAGGTGGGTGGTGTTTAAAGGTGGCCTGATCTCTGCTCAGTGCACCACTGAACTTTAATTCAGCCTACAGTACATACTGCATCATTCTGATTAATTGACATTCTGAATAATCAACATTCTACTGTATTGTCAATTAGCATTTTCCCAGTAAAGATGCTCAGGATTACTTGGAGAATAAAATTCTTAAGAGTCTCTGCCATCAATGTTTTGGAATCTGCTGCAGATGGCCATTCTTTCATTGGGATCAGTATCATCTGATCAGGCTATAAAACAAGAACCCTCAATGCAAACTTTATTAATTTTATTGAATGCAGGTCCTTCCATTCCAGCGCAGACCAGTGCTTCTCCATTAGTTCCTAATCACAGCTTGCCTTTGAATGTTCCTGGTTGTGGAAGATCCAGAACCTGAAAGTGACCAGTTTGCTGGCCAGGGGTCTGGGGGCTGCCTCGCCACCCAGCAGGGTTCAGGAGCAATGCCCCTGATTGGGGTCCAGGGGACTGAGGCCCTGGAAAATCCTGTGTTTTCAGCATTTTTGGGGTATTTTTTTTGCATATATGGTACAGTACCCTGTTCAAAAATCAACTTTTTCTTATTTTCATAGGTTTCTGTACTTTTTCCCATGCTTTTTGACCTGAAAAGGCCGAAAATCACAACCATTTTGACCTAGGTTGTTGGGAAGCATTGCCGCATGGAGCTTTAAGTTTTCTGCCTTGAAATCGGCCAAAAGCACCAGTTCCGGGGTCCCTTGAATCATGTTTTGCACTATAACTTTTTATCTAAACAAGATAGAGCAACAAAATAGGCACCAAATTAAATTGTTTTTAATCCTCTTTCTAAGTTATACAATTATGATAGTCTTGGAACAAGAAATGGCACATTGGTACATACAAAGATTTCAGAAATATCACAAAATTCGTTTTCTCACACTCAAGGCAGACAAGGCGCCTTATTCATGACACAAATTTGAGATTAACATTTTGTCACAAGTCTAATCGATCAAGAAGTGAAAGCATTACATGATGATTAATTTCATAATGACATTTACACAGTCAGTTGTTGAGAGTTTGTTTCTTGAAGCTGTCAAAGCGGCGTCTGTTGAACTCCACAGCAGCTTGAAGGAGATAGTCCCTTTGCTTGGCATCTGTTGTTATGACATTTGCAAAGTCACTCATCATCTTGACACCACGTTCAGCAATGTCATTCACCGCTTTCAGATTCTTAACATAGTCCAACGCTTTTCTGTAGTCCTCATTCTGTGGCCAAGACGTGACACGTTCCAGAAGCCACTCGGATCCAATGTTCAGTGTGTCCAGCAGGAAATGTGATTCTGGGCCAATGAGATCAACCAGGGTGGTCTTAGCTGTGACTCTCTGGAATAGAGGCTTTCCTGTTCTGAAGCTGTCTGGCTTATCAGTGGCATGTAACTGGGCAGCAATGTCGTGCTTCAATGTGTCACTCAATCTACTGCTGAACAGGGCAAATGGCACGACTTCCTGCATCAGGTACCATTTGTGGTTTTCCATCTTATTAAGTACTGCATCAGCAAGCTCTGGGTCAGTTTTCTTGTACTTCAACATGTCCTGGATTAGACTTAGATCATTCACGGGAGCATCTGCAGCAGACATTGACATCATCCATACAGGAGTGTAGAACAGCGCAAGGAAGGTGTTGTCTTTCCAGCTTTGATACAGTGTCTTCGTCGTACTCAAGTTGATCTGCAAACATCAGCATTTTCATGGAGTACAGGTTTCTGGCCATCCATCTGGCCTGATGAATAGCGCCTGGTCGACTCCAGTGAATACCTCGAGGAGGCGTTCCTCCAAGAACAATGACTGTCAGTTCAGCCATTTCCCTGTAGTCGGCTCTTGGAAGCCTTTCTGCTGTTAGAATGTCTTGGAGTATTTCTTCACTGTTCTTCTTCTTTTCCTTAGCCATTTGCTGTTGATAGCCAGCATCTTTGGGTTTTCCTTGGACAAGTCCGTCCAAACATCCTTCAGATGCTCAAACCAGGGATTATCTGGCCCCTTCACCTTCCCAAACAGCTTCTCCCAAACTGCTCCTACTAGGATTTCCAGGATGTGATGTCGACAGGCCAGATAAAACACCTTTTTCTTCAGCATTTCTCTAGCAGTTTGGCAGCTCCTCTGTGAACTCCACTGTTACGGATGTAGTGTCAAAAACAAGGGCAGTAACATTATCCGTAAGTTCCCATGTCTCCAGTAAATCCATTGAAGCCTCAGCCTGAGCTGTGCCAGAAGAATTGTCGATGACAGGTACTCCCAATAACTTTCCTTCAGTGTATGAAGGTGGACCAGACACTAGCACAGCTAAAGTCTCTGAGGTACTTCCAGGTTCACTGCCCAAGACATCTTTGAGCAACTTTCCATTATTAATTTTATGCTCTTTCATTTGATACCTAATTTGTTGCTCTATCTTGTTTAGATCAAAAGTTAAAGTGCAAAACATAATTCAAGGGACCCCGGAATTGGCGCTTTGGCCGATTTCAAGGCAGAAAATTTAAAGCTCCATGCGGCAATGCTTCCCAACATCCTAGGTCAAAATAGTTGTGATTTTCGGCTTTTTCAGGTCAAAAAGCATGGGAAAATGTACAGAAACCTATGAAAATAAGAAAAAGTTGATTTTTGAACAGGCCTAATGGTATAGTGAGGCCTTGCATAACGAATTTAATTCGTTCCAGAAGGTCATTCATTAACTGAAAAATTCATTACGCAATGCATTAGTTCAATGGGATTTTCAGTAATTTGTTCCAGAGCCCAAATTTTGACCCTTTTTGCGCTTCTTTACCCATTTTTTAAAGGGTTTTTTAGTGTAATGTGTTCTTATTGTTATATTAATGTTATTCTATATATATATTTTAAATAAACATGCTAAATAAATAAATTAAACACAGTTAACCCTTTCATGCCCATGGTTGTAAATTTAACCATACAATTTTACGAGGTTTTAGTCTTTATGTAGAATAACATAAGGTATAAAATTGTTTTAATCTCACTCATAATTCGGGCATGAAAGGATTAAAAATAAAAATATTTTTATTTACCTTGGTCTTGGAGGTGATGAGCTTGAGTGGGCTGGAGATGAGGCTTGGAGGAGGATGGGAATTAATGGTTTCTGGAAGGAGAATCTCCTTCCATTAGGACATCTGGGAGGTCAAATGATTCTCTCCTGGGTGTCCTATTGCCAGTTGGACCTGGTTGAGGGTCATCAGGATCAACCACATCCACAGAAGATGTTGAAGTTGAAGCAGTGGGGGCTGTTGTAGTCTTGAAGTAGCTGTCAATTTTTCTCTGTTTCTTTTTGCTTTCTGCAAATTCCTGAAATATGGCAGGACTTTGTCTTTGAAATGACAGATAGCAAGCTCAGTAACTTCAACATTAGGGTGCTTGCTTGCAATGGCCTTCACCTTGCCCCAATGTAACATTAATTCTTTGACTTCAGCAGAAGTTACTTTCTCTTCTGTTTCATCATCCTCCTCACCAGCATCTGACCCTGACACTGATTCCTTGGCCAACTCCAGAAGATTTTGTGCAGTCAACCCCTTTCCATGGTCTGCAAGAAGTTCTCCAATGTCCTCTTGATTGACTTCAAGGCCCATGTCTTGACTCAACTGGACAATTTCAGCCTCTACATTTGGTTCATCTGTTTGAAAACCTTCAAAATCATGCACAGCAGATGGCCACAACTTCTTCCAGGCAGAGTTCATGCAAATTGTTGAGACTTCTCTCCATGCTCTCACAACATTGTTGACAGCCTCCAAAATGTTGTAATGCTGCTTCCAGAACTGTGTTAAGGTTACAGAATCCTCACTGGAGGTTGCATTATGGCACTGAGCAAACATGAACTTCATGTATAGCTTCTTGAAGTTTGAAATAACCTGCTGGTCCATAGGTTGGAGCAGTGATGTGTTTGGAGGCAGATATTTCACAGTAATGAAGCTGAAACTTGTCTTGACAATTTTGTCCAGATCTGGGTCCTGGGCCTTAGCATTGTCAAGAAGCAATAAGACCTTTAAAGGAAGTTTATTGGTCTCCAGGTATTTTTGCACTGTAGGGCCAAAAACTTCCACAATCCACTGATTAAATAGGGTTCTTGTCACCCATGCCTTTTTATTGTGTCGCCAAAACACCCCAAGACTGTAGATGGGTTCACCTCCTTCTGCTTGAATATCCTGGGATTTTGGGAATGATACACAAGCATAGGCTTAATCTTCAGGTCTCCTGATGCATTCCCAGCCATAAGTAAAGTAAACTGGTCTTTCACTGGTTTATGGCCAGGCAGTTTGGACTCTTCTAGTAATGTAGGTCCTGTTCGGTAGCTTTTTCCAAAATAGGCCAGTTTCGTCGGCATTAAAAACTTGAGGCAAATAATCCTCCTCCTCAACAAGTTCTGCAAATTCTATTTTAAATTCCTTTGCTCCCTCAGTATCAGCACTTGCAACCTCACCATGCCTTATAATGTTCTTAATTCCTGACCTTCTCTTGAAATTTTCAAACCACCCACAACTTGCACTGAATGATTCATATCTTTCAACTGATGCTGGAAGGGATTCCTTAATTTGTTCATATATTTGCACTGCCTTGTCACTAATGAATGCTTTAGTAATGGATTCCCCCTTCATTTCCTTTTCTCTAATCCATATCAGTAAAACTCTCTCCATTTCAGCAATAGCTTCCCCTCCTTTAATAAGTCTACTTGTAGCATCACTTACTTTAGTTTTCATAATTTCTTCCTTATTAAAAATCATCGAAACTGTACTGGCAGACAATCCATATTCAGCAGCAAGATCTTTGGTGCTCATTCCAGATTCACTTTTTTAATAATGTCCTGCCTCATCTGGAGACTAATAGTTTTCCTGAATTTCTTTGGAGCATTAGCAGATGATGAAGGTCTTTTAGGGGCCATGACTACACATTTTATACACTTATAAAGCTAATAAATTAAAATTTAATCGTGAGCAATTGTGTTGTATTATTGTAACAAGACGGGTTATCTTAACACATTCGCTACACATCGCTCATATATGAGTGACACCTTGTTATCTAGATGTACCATGTCACTCACATGTGTGCGACACTTCAGATTTCTTTCGAGCTGCGTCGCTCAGATGTGAATCACGCCTTATTAAATCTGAATGGCCATAAATAACGTTGGTTGCTGTGGCTAATATGGTGCAACGCCTGTGGTTTCAAAGATAATTTTTTAACAAAAATTTTGTAATGATAACAAGGCGCTACATTATCACTTTATTTGAAAGTGTAACAAAGGAAATGGACAACTTATACAATACTTATACATCTTATATGTAAAATGCATCATTCCTATTATAAAAAAACAAATCGGTTCAAGATACTGAAATACAAACACAAAAGATAAAAAAAAAATGACCTTCAGCTGCCTTTATTTTCGTGGTGTGGTTGTAAACTGTACCAACTTCTTCTTGCTGAAAATTGAGAAAACAATCCAATATCAAGTACACACACACTGGAATAACTTGTTTTACCTATATTTATTTACCCATCTCAGAACTAGGCTTTGGACCTGCAAAACCTATATGGCAAAGACTAAAGGAAAATTATACAATAACTTATATAATAGAAAATTGAAAAATAATTTACATACCTCTTTATCCATATTTATGGTTTATGAAATTCTCCGAAGCATGATATGCAAAGAAATGGTTTTCCCTCGCATTGAGAACAATAAGTGTTGACTAGTTTTGCTTTTTTTCTAGCAACCTCTCGGCCCTGGCTTTCTTGAACTCGTTTGTAACAGAGCACGCACCTCCTCCTCCTTGTGCTGGCTGATTTATTTATAACTTCTGTAATGTTATGTTGACCACTTAGTGATGGTCGTGGATGTCTTTCATGCTGTAACTCTAGCAAAGAGGTTGTAAGTTTCTCTCTGAATTCTCTTATTCCAGTCGATGAGCCAGTAACTTTTTTGTAAAGTATGTAAGAATTCACGAGAGATATGCCCAGCAATAGCTCCATAGCAAGTTTGCGATACCACTTTATGCCCTTTCTTAGTGCAGTGGCATATGCACCCATTTGATCTGAGAGATCTATCCCTGCTTTCCCTTTATTATAAGCCACAATAGCTTGTGGTTTTCTTTTTGTTACGTAACGTGATACTAAACCCGTAGAAGTTGAAGCTGCATTGCCATCGGGATTTGCCGTTACTCGTGTACGCTTTTGAGTCTCCACCATTTCTGGTGGAGTTGAGTCCTAGTTGCTCGTAGGGTTCCAACAACATGGTTTTTTTCTGACAGAAAGAATCGAGCTAGTTGATAGCTTGTGTAGAAGTTATCCACGTATAATGTTCTCCCTTCATTTCTCAGTCCCTTTGTTAGTTCTTGACATACTCTTTGCGTTTGTCCAACTTCCCTTCCTCCTGTTGCCTGCTTTCCTCCATAGACTTGTTTGTAATGACCAGCAATATCCTTCCGCAGAACAAAGTTTGAACAGCTCATATATGAGTGACAGAAATATGAGTGACATGGTACTGTAAGCAAAAATCTTGCCTTCCAGTGCCATGTCACTCATTTTTCAATGTCACAATAACACACTAAAAACACCCTACATACACTTCTACATGTGAAGGGCTTTCATTCAGCCCAAAAAACTAATACAATTTCCAAAAAAAACAATTGGGTCCACCAGCTAATCAAGAAATTGGCCTTGGTAGCGAATGTGTTAAGCCCACTTGGTTCACTGTAATTCACTTTTTATCTTTATTATGTGCACTGTAATTAACTTTATTTAGTACTAATAATCCTTAAAAGCATTAATTATTATTTATTCACTATATTAATTAATGATATTATAATGATAAATCGCTGTAAAGCAAAATTTAAAAAAAAATTGATAGCAATTGTACACAACTGCTCACGACAACTACCAACCTCCAACTGAACAGAAAACGTGTTATTACATTTTTCGTTACCAAATTCATTCTGTAAGGTAAAATCATTATTTAAATCAATGGAGCCTTATGGAGGTAATTCGTTAAGTAAAAATTCACTATTTAAGGCATTCGTTATGCAAAGCCTCACTGTACTAAAGACTTAACTAACTAACACCATATAATTTATAAATAATGAAACGTATATTCTCTTTCCCTCTCTATCCCATATACAGGGTGAGTCATGACAAAATGTCATAACTTCGTGAGCTTACAGCTGAAGCCATTCCCAGTCAAAAACTCCATATGAACATAGGTCCGATTCTTAATGGTATGGAGTTATGGATGTTTGAATGTTTAAAAATAAGAATAAGTGAACAAATAGCTGCTAAAGCTTTTATTCATGAATTTACAATAACTGTTCAAAATGACTACCCTCAGCCTCAATACACATCGCAGCTCATCTATGAATCGTGCATATAGCTTGCATCAGTTCATTATGATTGTCCTTTATGAGGGCTGCAGCATCCAAAATGCAACAGAGCAATGCATCTCGTGTTTCTACTTTTCTCTGGTATACCAGCTCTTTCATGCACCCCCACAGATAAAAATCTAGAGTGGTTAGATCTGGACCTGGGTGGCCAATTTTGTGCACCACCATGACTGATCCATCGACCAGGGAAGCTATCATTGAGGTGCATTCTCAGTGTACAGCTAAAATGGGGAGGAGCTCCATCTTGTTGGAAGTACATACACAATCGTGTTGCCAAAGGTACATCTTCTAACAGTGGCAGCAGTTCATCTTGCAGAAATCATAGATAAATGTCACCTGTAAGATCACCTTCAAAGATAAACAGTCCAATCAGCTGACCATAGAGAATACACCACACCACACACTGAACCAATGTTGAAAATTAATTTCCACAATGGCATGAGGATTCATTTCTGACCACACACGTGAAATATGTGCTGAACATGCTGTACATGGTATGGATACATGCCTTCTTTGTGTAATGTTCCACATACTCTTGTGAGGAACTCTAAGACATGTGGAAATCCTTCACATACTACCACAAGGACACTGCTGTATCATCTGGATGCTCAGATAAAACAGTAATGCTAGGAAATGAATCTCTCTCTCTCTCTCTCTCTCTCTCTCTCTCTCAGTAGTTAGTCCCCCTCCAACAGCAGGTAGTGACTCTCCTTCAACGTTGGAGGGGGCTCAGGCTCCTGCGGAGATTGTCCCCTTGTTAGTGAGGGGCTCTTCAACTCCCGACAGCCCTGGCTGTTCGGGAAACGGGTCGTGCTAGGGGGCAGTCAGAACGTGGGAGGGACGAACTATAGGTTAATCTTGGTGTACAGACCTCTGCATCTCCTCCTCGAGGAGGATACAGCCCTGTACACCGAACTCAGTAGCCTGCTAGGGGATAGGGTGTGTGTAGTTTTAGGAGACTTCAACTGTCACAGCATAAAGTGGGAAAACAGGACTGCCGATGCTGAAGGGAGGAGGCTAGTTGACTTTGCTGATGAGAACTTCCTCACTCAGTGGGTCAATGAGCCTACACGAGGCGAAAGCGTTCTAGACTTAGTATTCACGACCGAGACAACCTCGTCACTAGGCCTCACCGTTGACGAATCATTGGGCGGGAGTGATCATGGTCTTATTAGGTTCCGTGTGTGTGTCCCTCGGGTGAAGCGTAGTAACTCAAGAGGCAGTAAGCTCGATCTCCGGTGGGCAAACTTTGTTAGCCTCAGGGATAGCGTAGGAGAGAGGGGGTTAGAGGTTGGCGGCGATGTTGAGATGTTGAGGGAGTGTGGAGTGCATTCCGGGACGAGTTTATGGTGCTGCAGTCTGCTGCCATACCCTCAAAACCAGTCACCCCTGCTTCAACGCAGCCTAGGTGGTTCAATCGTGACATCGCTTCGGCTATCTGAAATAGGAAAGTAGCGTATAGGAGGGCAAAGGCCAATTGTTCCCACGAGAACACTGAAGCGTATGTCCGCCTGTGTAGGGAAGTGAAGGCGAAGGTTAGGCTAGCGAAACGTAACAAAGAACTACGGGTGGCAAGCCTCTGCAAGGGGAACCTTAAGGAGTTCTTCAGTTATGTTAATAGTAGAAAGCCCATTAGAAGCATGATAGGTCCGTTAAAGGACGGAAGCGGCGTTCTGCGGCCCTCCGATGCGGACATCGCTAATGTGCTTAATGAGTACTTTGCGGGAGTGTTCACCAGGGAGGATACCCGCGTCATCCACGAGCCAGGCGTGAGGCACGAAGGTGCTGGCCTGGATAGTGTTAGATGTACCACGACAGTCGTTGCCGCTAGAATAGACAAACTGAGCGTGTTTAAGGCTCCTGGGCCAGACCAGTTTTTCCCCAGAGTGTTGCGAGAAGTGCGCGACCAGGTGGCTCCCCACCTGGCTACAGTCTTCAACAAATCGTTGGAGATGGGCCAGGTGCCTGGTGACTGGAGGGAAGCCAACGTGACCCCTATCTTTAAGAAAGGGGATCAGGAAAGTCCAGGGAACTATCGTCCCATTAGTCTCACTTCAGTTGTAGGTAAATTATTAGAAGGGATAATAGCTGATAGGATCGTTGACCATTTGGATTTGTACAAGCTGCTTGGGGACTCCCAACATGGGTTTAGACGGCATAGGTCGTGTCTCACCAACTTGCTTGAGTTTTTCCACGTCATGTTGAGTGAGTACGATAAGAGTAGGGCGATTGATATACTTTATCTTGACTTTCAGAAAGCCTTTGATAAGGTACCTCACTGCCGGCTAATGGCGAAAGTGCGCGCACTGGGTATCGGTGGGGAAATAGGTAGGTGGATTGAAAACTGGCTGAGGAATAGGCGGCAGAGGGTGGTAATTAAAGGGGCTAGTTCGGGTTGGGCCTCGGTCACTAGTGGGGTTCCTCAGGGTTCCGTTTTGGGGCCACTGTTGTTTATCATTTACATAAATGATATCGACGGTGGCATCGTCAGTCGGATCGCCAAATTCGCTGATGACACCAAGCTTGGGGCCAATGTTGGGACGCCCGAAGCGATCGAGGAACTGCGTGCGGACCTAGGTAGGATAGGAGTGGGGTCCAAAAAATGGCAAATGCTGTTTAACTTGGGTAAATGCAAAGTGATGCACATTGGCTACGCCAATCCCAAGTCGGACTACTCGATGTTGGGTAGTAATATCGAGGTGACTGATTTAGAAAAGGACTTGGGTGTGCTAATTAGCAGCGACCTTAAGTTTATGAAACTGTGTGTAGAGGTGGAAAAGAAAGCCCAGAGACTATTGGGTTATATCAGGAGGCAATTTCAGTTTCGGAACAAGGAGATTGTGCTCTCACTGTACAATTCCCTTGTTCAGCCGCACCTTGAGTATGCTGTGCAGTTCTGGTCGCCCGCCCTCAGGAAAGATATTGAGAGGCTGGAGCGAGTGCAGGCGAGGGCCACAAAGTTAATCCCTTCCGTTAGGCATATCGGCTACAATCGCCAGTTACGCGCCCTGAACTTGTTTTCACTTGAAACTTGGAGGCTGCACGGTCAACTGATCGAGGTTTTCAAGCTCTTACGCGGGTTCAACGATGTCGATTTTAGAAGTATGTTTAGTTTAAATGATAACCCAACTCGCAACAATGGTTGGAAGTTGATTTGAAACGGTTTAGGACTAGTGTGTGTGGGAATTACTTTACGTATAAGATCTGTGACACATGGAATAGGTTACCTTCGGAAGTTGTGAACAGTTCCTCTGTGGATCAGTTCAAGAAAAGGTTAGACCAAATCTTGCACACTATTTGAGTGTGTACAAAATTTTCCCTGGCACCCGTTGCCATTGGTACCTCCTCGGTATGGGCTGCAAGGCCTTTTGAGGTACTTCTTTTCCTTGTAACTCCGTCTGTCTGTCTCTCAAAAATGCTAAATACTCGTCGATCTGAAATTCTTCGATTTGGAAAAAGTCACTGGTATTCAGTGACAGCAGCAGTATTATTTCCATTGTGAAATCTATAAACATGTATACATCATATTGGCATATTCAGCATTTGAAAACATAAAAGGCATACTGAACATACAAAGCATCAACTGCACACTGTGAAACAACACTCTACTGTGAAGTTAGTTTGGTTCAGTAACTGTCAATTCAGTTCAAGGTCACACATGCGCATTCTTGAAATTCAAACAGCCATAGCTCCATAACCATTAAGAATTGGATCTATGTTTATATGATGTTTCTGACTGGGAATGACCTCAGCCATAAGCTCCGGAAGTTATGACATTTCATCATGACTCACCCTATATATATAACCTTGTTAACCTTGTTTGGGTTCCATTCATCAGTCTTTCTTCACACGAAGGTCAAGCTGGTGGCCCTGCCTCTAGTCCTAGCTTGGTGGAGGAGTGAGTTGCTCTCATGTGCTCTCCATCGTACATAGCCAGGTACACCCAGCTCATCTGGTACCATCAATACCATCTTGAGCCAGACATCTAGTCTTCTCTTGAAGACCAACTTTGACCCCTGTAATGTTTCTGAGGTTCTTTGGAAGCTGGTTGAAATTTCTTGGCCCCCTGACAACCAAGCTATTTTCCTTCAGAGATGAGGAGGACCCTTGTCAGACCTTTAATTTGGGAACACTACACACGTTCTGCCTTTCCTATTTTCAAGCATTGTCTGGATGGTAATTGGGTTTTGTTTGAGGTTTGGTACCAGTTTTTCAATAATTTTCCATGTGTAGATTATGGTATACCTAGTGATGTGAGTCGTTTTTTATCGTCGTTTTTTTTGTCATTTTTTTAAAAACAAAGGTAGTCTGTTTTTTGTTTTTTTTGTTTCAAACTTATTCCATATTTTTCTTCCTTTAATCTAATAAGTATATTAGTATTACCTATAATTTACTATACTACCATGCTTATACGGTTATACCTAGTATATATACTATATAGTCATCTTTTAGAAAAATTGAATCACGCAAAAAGTATATAATAGAAAGGAAAAACAAACCCTCATTTTTTATATGTACGGTATATATATTTTTTAACTAGAACATAAAACATTCTTCCTCGTTTCAAACAATATACATAATTGTGATTGGCAAGAGTACCAGTATATATATTCCAGATAGAAAAGGAAAATATTCACCTTTTTTTTAACCTTTTGTTAACCTAATGTTGTTTTAACCTTCATTTCCATGGAAGAATCATCACTAGATTGGGTAGAGCATATATGCTAGTTTCAATATCACAGGTACTGGTATAATATACATAATAAAAAATACATAATACTGGTATAAAACAATATATATAATTGTGATTGGCAAGAATACCAGTGTGTATTATATATTCCAAATAGAAAAATAAAAAAAATAAAAATATTCATCTCTTTCTTTAACCTTTGTGTTAACCTAATGCTGGTTTAACTTTCATTATCTGATTCTATTTCCATTGAAGAATCATTATCACTAGATTGATTAGAGCATATAGTTTCAATATCACAGGTACTGGTACTTATTGCAGATTTGGATGTTGACGAAGCCAATGTAGCACCATGTTTTACTTCACTTTCTTGGAATTTTGCATTTTGGATATAAATACAAGCTTTGCTGCTCTGTCTGTGCTTAATCAGTTTCTTTTGGCTGTATGGATATTACTGTATGTGCTAAATGATCTCGGAGGTAATGAAAGGGCGAAATAGAGGTGTATGAGTTTGTGTAGGTATATACACTATATGATCAAAAGTATTCGGACACCGCATGGTTTTGGGAAAAATGGTTTTATTATGGCATTTAGTAACCAGTAGGTCCACCCTTTGCTTTTATTACAGCGTCAACACGTCGAGGCATACTTTCCACCAGTTTTCAGTAAGTCTGTGCAGGAATGGCTCGCCATTCCTCTTGCAGAGCTGATGCAAGATGCAAGTGAAGCCGGGCGTGTGTCGGTTTCGTATCCATCACTCCAGTTCGTCCCACATGTGCTCGATTGGGTTGAGATCGGGGCTCTGAGCAGGCCAGTCTAACAAATCCACCTTATTTTCACGAAACGAGTCCTGCACACGCCTTGCAGTATGGCAGGGAGCTCGATCCTGTTGAAACAAACAATGGCCATCTCCGTAGCATTGCCACAGTGTAGGGAGGGCCAAATTGTCCAGAACATCGAGATAAACATCAGCATTCATGGTAGTGGGTATAACAACCAACGGGCTGAGCCCTAGCCAGGAAAAACAACCCCATACCATGATGGACCCTCCACCGAACTTCACCGTTGGACGTACACAGTCAGGAAGAAGCCGTTCTCTGGGCTGTCGCCACACCCAAACACGCCCATCAGACTGGAAGAGTGAATACCGCGACTCGTCGCTCCAAAGAACAGTTTTCCAGTCTCCACGGTCCAGGAACGACGGGAGACACACCAGGCCAAACGACGCGTGGCATTAACTTTTGTAAGTGGCTTGTGTACAGCTGCTCTACCATAATAACCGAGTCTGTGCATCTCTCTGCGGATAGTTACAGTACTAATGGAGGTACCGGATGCTCTTCCTACCTCCTCAGCGATGGAAGCGGCAGAGGACGTGCGGGACTTCTTGACATGTTGTACCAGACTTCTTCTATCACGTTCCGTCAGTTTGCGTGGTTGTCCAGAACATTTTTTCGCGTTAGTTGCACCGTCGTGCTTCCATCTCATGATAACATCCGCTACAGTCGACTTTGGTATATCCTGTTTGGCTGCAATGTTTCGTATAGAAACGTTACTTAAATAACATCCGATGATGAGTCCACGTTGGAACTCGGAGAGTTCACGTCCGCGCGGCATGGCTTCACAACAGTTACTGATAACTTAACAGAACACCTCAGCATTATAGTTTCGCCATGCTTTTCCCCAGCATACCTTTCAGCGAAGGTGATATTTGCAGAAATGCGGATTTTCAGGGGTGTCCGAATACTTTTGATCATATAGTGTATGTGAGTATGCGTGTGTATGTATCTGGAATTCTGGATGTATGCGTATGTATGGGGTATATAATAGATATAAATATGTGTATATAAGTATTTATGTATATATTGGTATATATGTATATGGGTGTATGTGTATGTATATATATATTGATGGTCTCGGGGGGGAAAATATGTCATCGCGGGTCTAAAGGATAGTTAAGTGGGAGATTCAAAATCCGAGGCATGGATGGGAGAGTCCTGGAAAGGTTGGACAATGGGCAGTCAGCTCCCAGCCAGTGTTCTCACAAGTTTAACGGATCTGAAGATACAAGACTTTCAGTGCAAGAAAGAGGCCAGTTTTTTCTGTAAATAGGCTGAAAAGGGCATTCTATACTGGTACCATATGTCCTATTTTATTATTTATTTATTTATTTTTATAATATATATCATTGCAAAAGTATACCTTATAATTAAATTGGCAATATCTATATTAATTATTAAAAAAAACAAAAAAAAAAAAAAAAATAATAAAAAAAAAAAAAAAAAAAAAAAAAAAACGACAAAAAAAAATATGGACAAAAAAAAAAATGGTTTTTTAACATCACTAGCCATATACCCCTCTTCTTCTTCTTTCCAGGGAGTACAGATTTAGTTTGTGTAGTCTTTCCTAGTAGTTAAGTTCTTTGCAGCCATCAATCTTGGCTGTGAAATTTCTTCCTTTTTATATGAGGATGTCAAAACTGAGCAGTATTCAAGTTTTGGTATGATCAGTGTTCTCAGCAGGAGAATCATTACCGTCTTGTCCCTCCTTTTGAACATTCTTCGTACCTGTCTCGCAACTCTTTTTGCTTTGTTTATTGCCATCTGATTTTCTCTCTCAAATATGGCATCATCAGTCATTATTACCCACAAGTCAACCACTTTCGTGCTTCTCTAAATTTCTTGTCTATCTGATGCATAATATGCAGCCTTTTTAAGTTCCTCATTTCTACCATATCTCAACAGCTGAAATTTCTTAGTGTTAAATGTCATATTGTTGTCTTCTGACCATTTGTATATTTTGTTTCTCTCTCTCTCTGCAAGGCCTCTACTTCATTTGCATTGCTAATTTTTCTTCTGATCTTTGTATCATCAGTAAATGATGTTACTATACTGTTGCTGTTTACTCCAGTGTCTATGTCTGTTAGCATGATAATGAACAGGAATGGGGACAGCATACTTCTGATTCTGATGATGATACACCTTGAATTTTGACCACCTGTAGTCAATTTCTGAGGAAGTTGTAGATCCATTTTCCCACTTTGCCTGTTATTCCCATATGTTTCATTTTATGTGCTATTATACCATGATTGCATTTGTCAAAAGCTTTAGCAAAATCCATGTATATGACATCATAATTTTCATTGCCTTCAAGTGCATCTAGGATATTGTTATCAGGTCATCCCATAAGTAATGTCGTTTTTTACGATAGATTAAGTTTAAACTAGTCCTACTCTGTTTAAGCACAAATTTTCCGAAGGTTATATCGAAGAGGAGATCTATTGTGTTTCGCTACATACTTTACAGACCTTGACCAGTGAAGATGTGTGTTTTGCTTTATGTGAACCCCTCATAAATATGGTGGTATCAGAAGAGCATATCAGGCAAATAATGCTTTACGAGTTCAAAAAAGGGAAGAGTGCTACTGAAGCAACACGAAACATCCAGGACATTTATGGCAATGATATTCTACATGTGAGGAAATGTCAAAGATAGTTTCAAAAGTTTAGGGATGGTGACTGCTGTTTGACAGATGCAGCATGCTCTGAACACCCTGCTGAGTTTGATGATGACCTGCTGTTAGCTGCACTTGAAGAAGACTGTTCAACAACTGTCGAAGAATTGGCACAGAAACTCAATTCATCACTGTCCACCATCCATCGACATTTGCAACAACTCGGGAAAGTGCCTAAGTTAGGAAAATGGGTGCCACATGAATTGTCAGTTGACAATCTGAGGGTGTGGGTAAACATTAGCACAGCTCATCATTCCCGTGAACTCCAAGATCCGTTTTTGCACCATTTAGTGACTGGTGATGAAAAGTGGATACTGTACCAGAATGTTAAGCGCCATCAACAATGGGTTTGTGCCGGAGAACCAGTGACACCTAATGATGTAAAAAAAACCGTTTTTTTTGTTTTTTTTTTTTTTTGTTTTTTTTTTGTCATTTTTTTTGTTTTTTTTTTTTTTTAATAATTAATATAGATATTGCCAATTTAATTATAAGGTATACTTTTGCAATGATATATATTATAAAAATAAATAAATAAATAATAAAATAGGCCATATGGTACCAGTATAGAATGTCCTTTTCAGCCTATTTACAGAAAAAACTGGCCTCTTTCTTGCACTGAAAGTCTTGTATCTTGAGATCCATTAAACTTGCGAGAACACTGGCTGGGAGCTGACTGCCCATTGTCCAACCTTTCCAGGACTCTCCCATCCATGCCTCGGATTTTGAATCTCCCACTTAACTATCCTTTAGACCCGCGATGACATATTCCCCCCCCCCCCCCATGAGACCATCCATATATATATACATACACATACACCCATATACATATATACCAATATATACATAAATACTTATATACACATTTATATCTATTGTATACCCCATACACATGCATACATCCAGAATTCCAGATACATACGCATGCATACTCACATATATACCTACACAAACTCATACACCTCTATTTCGCCCTTTCATTACCTCCGAGATCATTTAGCACATACAGTAATATCCATACAGCCAAAAGAAACCAATTAAGCACAGACAGAGCAGCAAAGCTAGTATTTATATCCCAAAATGCAAAATTCCAAGAAAGTGAAGTAAAATATGGTGCTACATTGGCTTCGTCAACATCCAAATCTGCAATAAATACCAGTACCCAGTGGTGACTGGCGTATAGGAGCGATGGAGCGGTCGCTCCCCCTTGCTTGAAACGATAAATATTAATTTAACAGATAAAAAATATATTAATTTTAAGATATTAAAATAAATATTCTTGAAATATATTTTAAAAATTCATGTGGCATATCATGATTCATGAGGCATTTTGAGTAAGCCTTCATACAGTACATAATATTCTAAACTTATAGCATAGCTTCAAATAGCGTACCGCTGTTTGAATACAAAATAATATTGCAGCCGAATGGAGCGATAGATTTTTCGCTCAAGTAAATATAAATTATATTTTACTGTTGTAATGAAAATATAAGTACAATCGCGAATTTTTTTTATAATAACTTTATTTTTACTAATAGTTACTTCAGTAATAATGATATAAGCCATTTATATGTATTTTATTAAAATTATTACTTATTTGTAATTAACTAGAATTGTACGTCTGGCATAGCCGCATATGTTAATACAAGTACAGTACTCTTGTGAGCGGCAGTTGGATTCGCACTAGCCTATTGTGAGTCCGTGTTGTCGTACAGTGGTACATTATTAGTCAAATTTATTATAGTCAAATTTATTATAGTCAAATTTATTATAGTCAAATTTATTCAACAATTATTTTTATATTTTATTAAAATATTTTTTAATACAAATTTATGGCTTCTTTTGACATAACGGGTGCGGAAAAAGTAACGCCCTTTTAGTAATTGTATCTTTATAGTTTTATACAGAATAATTTTTTAGTTTTATATTGTATCATTTTGTTATTTTTTAGTTTTTACTGAGAAAGTACTTATTATTTTTCTTAAAATGCTGTATTTTTCTTAAAAACCTTATTATTTCTCTTAAAATGCTGTAATTGATTTATTTCCTTCAATAAAAGAGAATAAACTAAAAAGGGCGTTATTTTTGCCGCACCCGTTATAAGTACCGTACGGAAGCACCATGTGATTGTTTATGTACTACAATTCTAAAAATTATAAATTTTATGAAATCGCACCCCCATACATTTATACCACGAGTCGCCACTGCCAGTACCTATGATATTGAAACTATTTGCTTTAATCAATCTAGTGATAATGATTCTTCAATGGAAATAGAATCAGATAATGAAAGTTAAACAGCATTAGGTTAACACAAAGGTTAAAGAAAGAGATGAATACTTATATTTTTTTTATTTTTCTATTTGGAATATATATATATATATTATATATAATTATATATATATATATATAATATATATATATATATATATACACACTGGTATTCTTGCCAATCACAATTATATCTATTGTTTTATACCAGTATTATGGATATTATACCAGTACCTGTGATATTGAAACTAGCATATATGCTCTACCCAATCTAGTGATGATTCTTCCATGGAAATGAAGGTTAACCAACATTAGGTTAACAAAAAGGTTCAAAAAAAGGTGAATATTTTTTTTTTCGATCTGGAATATATATACTGGTACTCTTGCCAATCACAATTATGTATATTGTTTGAAATGAGGAAGAATGTTTTATGTTCTAGTTAAAAAATATAGGCATATACATATAAAAAATGAGGGTTTGTTTTTCCTTTCTATTATATACTTTTTGTGTGATTCAGTTTTTCTAAAAGATGACTATATACATATACTAGGTATAACTGTATAAGCATGGTAGTATAGTAAATTATAGGTAATACTAATATACTTATTAGATTAAAGGAAGAAAAATATGGAATAAGTTTAAAACAATAAAAAACAAAAAAAACAAAAAAACAGACTATCTTCGTTTTAAACAAAAAAAACGACAAAAAAAAACAAAAAAAATGACACAATAAAAAACGACTCATCACTAGTGACACCACAGCCAAAACCAAATCTTCACCCTCGGAAGGTGTTGCTTAGTGTTTGGTGGGATAAAGGTGGTGTAATACACTTTGAAACATTACCACACAACCAAACAATCACCGCTCAAGTCTACTGTCAACAACTGGATCAATTGAACACTGCACTAAAAGGAGAGAGACCTTTGGTTAATCAGAAAGGAATTGTGTTCCACCATGACAACACACATCCTCATACTGCTCGGATCACTTCTGCAAAAACTGAGGAGCTTGGGTGGGAAAAACTTCCACATCCTCCATATTCTCTAGACCTTGCGCCTTCAGATTATCATCTCTTCAGGAGTCTACAAAACTATCTTGATGAGAAACAGTATACTTCTTTAGATGACCTGCACACCAGTCTTTGTACGTTTTTTGCCTCAAAACCACATGAATTTTATAAACATGGCATTGAAAAGCTTGTAGGACATTGGCAGAGTGTCATTGATTCTGATGGAAAATATATACTAGATTAAAAAGTTAGTAGTTTTTTTTTTTGTCCTTTAAATTCCGATCTAAAAAAACGACTACTTATGGAATGACCTGATATAATGCTCTATAAATTGTGATAGGCATGATCTAACTGATTAGAATCCATGTTGATTTTCATTGAATCTTTCCAATGTCTCCAAAAACTCATAGATTTTCTCTGACTATTCTTTGAAAAATTTTGGTGAGGTGGGATGTCAAGGACACTAGTCTATAGTTCTTTGCTTGAGATCTATCTATCTCCTTTATATGTACAGGGTGTACATAAAGTCAGGATCTATTTTTGTGAAGCACTTGGAAATTATATGGAATTCAATCATAAAATGATAAAGTGGTAACATTTATTAAATAATTAAGAGTAGGATTTGACGTGACACCCATCAGTATCCCTGCACAGCTCAAATCGTTCCACAGCATTTCTAAACACATTCTGGAGCATTTGCAGGATTATGTTATTTGCAGCAGTTCGTATATGTGTACGTAAGTTTCCAAGACTCGTAATCTTCATCTGATAGACGTGAGATTTGATAAAGCCCCATGCAAAGAAATCTAAAGGGGTTAAATCTGGTGATCTCGCTGGCCAAGGTCTGTTGCTTCCGCGTCCAATCCAGCGATTTGGAAAACATCCTTTTAGATAATCCTGAACAATTTTGGCATAGTGACAAGGAGCACCATCATGTTGATAGACGATGGTACTAACAATCCTATCCCCAATCAGCTGAGGTTCAAGGAATTGCTGCAAAATGTCCAGATAAATAAGCCCCGTAACTGTAGCTTCAGCAAAGAAAAAAGGACCATAAACCTTAGATTTTGTTAAACCCATCCAGACATTAACTTTAGGTGAGTCTCTTTCCCAATTTTGGGCAAAATCATTCAGTCTTTCATCTGCCCAAATTCGACAGTTATGGCGATTTACTTTTCCACATGTATGGAAAGTGGCTTCATCACTAAAGAGAATGTTGTCCATTAAATTATCACTCCAGATTTGTTCTACAAGATCAGCACACACAGCACTTCGTCGAGGGAAATCTTCCTCATGTAAATCATGTAAAACCTGCAAATGTTAGCTTTTCTTCTGCAAATTAACTTTCAGAATTTTGTGCACAGATGACGTCGCGAGGCTGAGTCTGTGTGATGCAGCACGAATGAACGTACGTGGCTCCTCAGTGATAATTCCGCGTACTGTATTCACGGTAAGATCTGACATACACGGTCAACCTGATCTTGCTTCATCATTTACAGATCCCATTCGTTTAAATTTGTTCACCAATTTTCGTATTGTCTTGTCTATTGGCCCGGTTTATGAAAACTCCTTCTAAACTTCTCTCTGATGTCATTGTATTTCTTTCCCTCGATTCGCCAAATTACTATTGCCACACGCTCTTCTGTATTCATTCTAAGGGCTTCTGAAAAGAAAAATAGAAAAAAATAATTATTTCACAAAAATAGATCCTGACTTTATGTACACCCTGTATATTGGGATGATGTTTGCTCTTTTCAAGATGCTTGGTATTTCCCCAGTGTCTAGGCATCACCTCCATATCCAGTATAAGGGTGTAGCTAGTGATGTAAAAAAAACGTTTTTTTTGTTTTTTGTCGTTTTTTTTTTCGTTTTTTTTGTTTTTTTTAATAATTAATATAGATATTGCCAATTTAATTATAAGGTATACTTTTGCAATGATATATATTATAAAAATAAATAAATAAATAATAAAATAGGCCATATGGTACCAGTATAGAATGTCCTTTTCAGCCTATTTACAGAAAAAACTGGCCTCTTTCTTGCACTGAAAGTCTTGTATCTTGAGATCCATTAAACTTGCGAGAACACTGGCTGGGAGCTGACTGCCCATTGTCCAACCTTTCCAGGACTCTCCCATCCATGCCTCGGATTTTGAATCTCCCACTTAACTATCCTTTAGACCCGCGATGACATATTCCCCCCCCCCCCACGAGACCATCCATATATATACATACACATACACCCATATACATATATACATAAATACTTATATACACATTTATATCTATTGTATACCCCATACACATGCATACATCCAGAATTCCAGATACATATGCATGCATACTCACATATATACCTACACAAACTCATACACCTCTATTTCGCCCTTTCATTACCTCCGAGATCATTTAGCGCATACAGTAATATCCATACAGCCAAAAGAAACCATTAAGCACAGACAGAGCAGCAAAGCTAGTATTTATATCCCAAAATGCAAAATTCCAAGAAAGTGAAGTAAAACATGGTGCTACATTGGCTTCGTCAACATCCAAATCTGCAATAAATACCAGTACCTGTGATATTGAAACTATTTGCTTTAATCAATCTAGTGATAATGATTCTTCAATGGAAATAGAATCAGATAATGAAAGTTAAACAGCATTAGGTTAACACAAAGGTTAAAGAAAGAGATGAACATTTATATTTTTTTATTTTTCTATTTGGAATATAATATATATATATATATATATATATATATATATATATATATATAATATATATTATATATACACACTGGTATTCTTGCCAATCACAATTATATCTATTGTTTTATACCAGTATTATGGATATTATACCAGTACCTGTGATATTGAAACTAGCATATATGCTCTACCCAATCTAGTGATGATTCTTCCATGGAAATGAAGGTTAAACAACATTAGGTTAACAAAAGGTTCAAAAAAGGTGAATATTTTTTTTTCTATCTGGAATATATATACTGGTACTCTTGCCAATCACAATTATGTATATTGTTTGAAATGAGGAAAAATGTTTTATGTTCTAGTTAAAAAATATAGGTATATACATATAAAAAATGAGGGTTTGTTTTTCCTTTCTATTATATACTTTTTGTGTGATTCAGTTTTTCTAAAAGATGACTATATACATATACTAGGTATAACCGTATAAGCATGGTAGTATAGTAAATTATAGGTAATACTAATATACTTATTAGATTAAAGGAAGAAAAATATGGAATAAGTTTAAAACAATAAAAAACAAAAAAACAAAAAAAACAGACTATCTTCGTTTTAAACAAAAAAAACGACAAAAAAACAAAAAAAAACGACAATAAAAAACGACTTACATCACTAGGTGTAGCTATTTCATTTTTACAGTTTTTAATTAATAGTGCATTCCATTTGTGGAATGCACCTGCAGCTGAATGTAATTTCATTTGTCATATAGTTCTCACTACATCTTCTGAGGTAAAATCAAAGTCTGTTATACATTCTCCTTGCAATTTCTTTTTGAAGAATGCATCTATGTCAGGTATCGCTTTGTCACTTTTTGGGGTACTAAATACCAATTCATACTGGGCTCTCAATGTTTCAGATATTTTTTTAGATCATCTGTTAGTTCATTATTTCCTTTCCTTAAGGGCCCAATAGTAGCACATATTTTTGTTTTCCTTTTCACATAGCTGTAGTAGTATTTTGGATTTTCCTTTATTGCTTCTACCACCTTTTCCTCTTCCCTCTCTGTATGGCCCTTTATCAGAGTTTGTATTTCCCAATTGATTCTCTACAGTTTTTCTCGTAGGTATTTCTTTTCTGGCATTGTTGTGTCTGCACTTAGCTAACTTCATCACTACTTTCTTTCTTTTGCAGAATATTCTTCTCTTTTGCCTCTCTAGCCAGTTCCTCTTTCCTTTTGGCTGTGCTTTTGGACTCAATTTGGAGCTTAATTTTCCAAAATTCTCAGTATCTTTTCTTCCAAGGTTGTTAGCATTTCCTCAGTTGTTTTATTCTTGAAAACTGTTCTCCACTTTATTTGGGCCTTGTGTGATCTGATTTCTTCCCAATTTATAGTCTTGGAGTTTAAGTTAAAAGCCCCAAATTTGCTTCTTCCTTTCATATGTGTATTGTCTTTTAAAGTTATTGCCGTATTTGTTGATAACTCAATTATATTATGGTCTGAGATAATAGTTGGAGTTACTTTTATATCCGCAATCAAGTTTGTGTTATTTGTAAATACCAGATCTCGGCAGTTATTTTTCCTGGTATTTTCTGTTATCTCCTGTGTCAGTATAAACTCGTTTGCGAGAGCCATCAGCATTTTTGCTTACTCCTGGTCCTCTCTTGTGCCCTCCTTATCTTGCTGTATAAATATATTTCTACCCACCTTTTTGTATTTTATAAATGGGAAATTAAAATCACCACAGAGTATTATATTAGGGGATGTAGAGTTTATAGACTTTGTTACAGTTCTGATATCCTCAATGGCATCCAAAAATTTTTCATTTGAAGAGTTTGGAGGTCTATGGATGACTATCAGTACTATGTTTAGTTTCTCTATTTTCACTGCAAGGGTTTCTGCGAAACTGTTAGATTTACTTATTACCATCTCTGTCATATGCCTTTCATGTATATAAATAGCACAACCACCTTTGTCTCTCACTGTTCTATCCACTCTTAGTTAAGTTGAGTCCATCGATATGCAATTCTTTCTTATCATACAGTGTTCGCAGTTATCGCAGTTTCCTTGGCAGTCTTTAAGATGTGTTTCTGTGAGGCATGCAATGTCCACCCTTGTTTCATCCATAACACCTTTCAGGTATGAAACTTTGTTTAGTGAATTGTTCAGTTTTATTCCTTGAATACTTGCCAGGACAATGTTTATGTTCTTTGTTTTGCATTGCCTCTTGTGCATTTTAAGTTTGTTGTCCTTTGATATCGCGTGTTTTGTAGCCTTGTGGTCCTCCAAGATGGATCCATTCCCGCCTACCTGTTCTGGTAGCTTCTTGCCATGTAGCGGTCTGGCTCGAGGGTTCCCAGCTGTGTCAGCTGCATGTGCTGTATAAGACTTAGCAGCTGTATTATGTCCGAGATGTTGAAAAAATTTTGTGTGCTGTGTGTTTTGTTTGCTATTTGGGTACATATTCTTTTTCTTCACATTCCTTCTGTTGTCATTTGAGACTTGTCCTTTGAACTTGTTGGGAGATGATGGTAGCAGCATTTTCTCCCGTACTGGCAGGTTCCATATGTCATGTAGGTCTTGCAAATGCCTGGATGGTAGAATTTGCATTTTCTACCAAATTTGCAGTGACCATTATTGTAGTAGTAGTTGCACACAGGAGGGTGTTCATAAATACATTCTCCTCCCTTGTATCTGCATATTCCTTTCTCATAGTATTTACATATATTTTCTTCCCCATTTTTGCTTGGGGCCTTTGTTTTTGGTGGTTTCAGTGTGGTTTCTTTATTGTCTACTTATTTTTTCCTATTGCTGCTAATGCCTTTTGTTTGAAAACTTTGGATTTGGTTTTGTGCCTCTGTTTCCTCCATTGGTGCTTCTTTTATTTCTATTATTTCTGCTTTTGCCATTTTCTTTTCCTGTTCATTTTTCGCAGTTTCCTCTCATACTATCTTCATTCCTTCTATTTCTTTTCTCTGTTCACTATTCATAAGCTCCTCTTTTGCCTTTTCCTCAGTCTCATTCTGCTTTAAAAACCATAAACAAGTTTATTTTGATTATGCAGTTTTTACAGAACTTTATTCTGTTCACTTGTTTAGCACCCATTATAAGACAGATTTCTTCATCGCTCCAATTCAGGCATTGAAATTAGACTAAGTTCTGGCAAAGATCACAGGAAATTATTTTTGATTCATCTGTTTCTTTTTTACAGTATCCACAGGGCTGTATGAATTGATTTACCATTACCATGTTTCTAATGGTAAGTAAATGATTGTGCTCGAAATATTAACTCAGAATGGTAATTTATTAAGCGAGGTATTTGACTCAACTTTAGAAATGAGGGAGACAAAGTTTTCCATTATTCCATGGGGGGGGATTGAGGATGTGGCACGCTGTGGGTTCTCACTGACTGGTGCCCTGGAGTGTACCATGAGGGATACCTGAGGGATATTGCCTTTCAATGGGCAGTTAGATTTCCTCAGAGAGAAAACACCCGGAATTGATTGTATAGATTAAGTTGCTTTAATCTTATTTGCTTTATTTCAACAAATGCCACTATTTCACCACTTAAATAGGCATACAACTGTGTTCACTGAATATTCACTCAAAATTTGGCACTACTTAAAAAGGATTAACTGCTGGATTTTTATTATAATATCACTTTTATTCAGACTTTCCAATGAAACATGTGTAACCATCACACTGTGTGTGTGTGTGTGTGTGTAACCTTACAAAGGTTCCGCATGATGATTCCTCATTTCATGAAGGTCAAGCTTGTCGCCCCTCCTCTTGAGTTGGCTTGAAGTAGTGAATTGGTTTCTTGTGCTCTCCACCTCACATGGCCAGGTATGCCCAGCTCATCAGGGATTGTTCTGAGCCAGGCGTCTAGTCTTCTTCTGAAGATGTCCACTGCAACTCCTTTTGTGTTTCTTAGGTCTTTGGGCAGCTGATTAAACAGTGAAGCTTCTCTGGATCCCTTCCAGCTATCTAATGTCTTCTTTTTTATATGGGGATGTTAGGACTGAGCAGCATTCCAATTTGCGTATGATCAGGGTTTTCAGTAGAGGAATCATTACATTCCTACCTTCGTTTAAAGGTTCTCAATATCTGCCCCATTATTCTCTTTGCTCTGTTTACTGCTATCTTATTTTGTTTCAAATTTCGCATGATCTATCTTTACAACTCCTAAATCTTTTGCTCTGGAATTTCTCTGAATTTCCTGTCCATCCACTTGTAGATTCTGTTTATGTTGGTTTATAGCGATCCTATATCTTCTGGGTTTCTTATTTTTCTACTGATCTTTGTGTCATCCACAAAGGATGTTACTGTGCTGTCTCTGGTAACATCCTCATCTATGTCAGTTAGCATGATTATGAAGAGTAGTGGAGCTAATACTATTCCTTGTGGTACTGAGCTGAGGACCTCTGATTCTGATGAAGATATCCTTGTAGTGTAATGACCTGCCGCTGCTCACTAAGGAAATTATATATCCATTTCCCTACTTTTCCTGTTATTCCCATATATTTCAGTTTATGTATTATGATTCCATGGTCACACTTGTCAAATGCTTTAGCAAAGTCTGTGTATAGTATATCATAGTTTTAATTACTTTCAAGTGCATCAATAATGTTGTTGTAGTGTTCCATTAGTTGCGATAGGCATGATCTGCCTGACCAAAACCCATGTTGGTTATCATTGAATTTTTTCTGAGTTTCCAAAACGTCATAGATTTTCTGTCTAACTATTCTTTCAAATATTTTAGTGAGATGAGATGTTAGCGACACTGGCCGATAGTTTTTGGCCTCAGATCGCTTTCTTCCGTGTCTAGTGATCATCTCCAAATCCACTATAGGGGCTCAGCGATTGCATTCTTGCAGTTTTTGATCAGTGTGGCATTCCATTTATCCAGTCTTGCTGCTGAGTGTGTTTTTAGTTTCCCTATGGCTTGTGTAATACCATCCGTTGTAAAGTCAAAATCCATTATACTTTCCCCTTGTAGTTCTTCAAAGAACGCATTTCTATTGCATATCAATTTGTCAGTTTTTGGGATACTGAAAGATGATTCATACTGAGCTCTTAATATTTCAGCTACTTTTGTTAGATCATCAGATAAAGCACTGTTCTCATTTTTAAAAGGTCCGATAGTCGCATGGTTTTTTTACTTTCTTTTGCAAAATTATAGAAGTACCTTGAGTTAGCCTTTATCACTTCTATAGCATCATCATCATCATCTTTTTCTGTATGCTTCTTGATTAGTTCCTGTATGACATCATCGATACTTTGCAGTTTATCATTTAATATTTTTCTGATGTTATCTTTACAGTTGCTTAATTTTGCAGTCACTCTTTTTCTCTTTTGAAACAATGCCCTCTTTTGTCTCTCAAACCTGCTTCTCTTTCCTCTTTGTTGTATTTTTGGGACACGTTTTTTCCACAATTTCTAACGTCTTCTCATCTAACATCATTAGCATCTCCTCCATTGTCTTGGCCTCAAAAATGGTTTTCCAATCTATTACTTCCATGCTGGATGTCACATCTTCCCAGTTTATAGCTTTGGAGTGAAAATTAAAAATTTCAAATTTGCTTAACTTTCTGTTGTGCGTGTTCTTTCCTTTCCTGTTGCCTTTATATTAATTGTTATTTCAATGATATTGTGGTCCAATATCATAGTTGGGATATTTCTACATTATCAATTAGATTACTGTTGTTTGTGAATACCAAATCTAGGCAGTTGTTTTTTCTTGTGCTTTCTGTTATTTCTTGCATTAACATTAATTCATCAGCTAGAGCTAGTAACATTTTTACCTGCTCCTGGTCTTCTCATGTGCCCCACTTGTCCTGGTGCATACATATATTTTTTTCCTATCCTTTTATATTTCATGAATAGGAAATTAAAATCACCACAGAGAAAAATATTTGGGGTTGGAGAGTGTAGATCTTTTACCCAGTTTCTTACCTCTGTAATGGAATCTGAAAATTTTGAGGTTGGCATGTTTGGGGGTCTGTACATTACAATTAGTACCATATTTAATTTTTCAACTTTTGCTGCTACACATTCTAGATAGCTGTTTGAGGTACTTATAGTCATTTCTGCCATATGCCTTTCATGTGTGTAAATAGCACATCCTCCTTTATGTCTCACTGTTCTGTCAGCTTGGAGGATGTTATAGTTGTCAATGTGTATTTCTTTTTCATCAATACAAGACTCACAATTTTCACAGTTTGCCTGGCAATCCTTCAGATGAATTTCTGTGAGGCATGCAAAGTCTGCTCCAGCTTCTTGCGTGAGTCCTTTCAGGTATAAAATTTTGTTCACGGAATGGTTTGATTTAAGGCCCTGAATGTTGGCTAGGATTATTTTTATTTTTTCTCTTTTGTTTTCACATACAGGTGGTTCCAATTTGTTTTCCAATGGGGGTGCCAGTTTCGTTGCCTTGTGGTCCTCTGTGAATTTACCTCTTTTTATCTTTGTCAGTACCTGTTGTCTCAATAATGCAGGAAGTTTCTTTATGCATGCCTTCTGTCCGGCTCTCTGATTCTTATATTTGTCATCTGGTTTTGTAATTGTTGGATAGTGTTTAGCAGCTGAATTGTGTTGGCTGTATCTAAAAAATTGGCACTCTTCTTTGATGTTCATTTTTCCTATTCACTTGTTGTGTTCCTTTGAGGGTATTATATATATATATATATATATTATATATATACCCAAAAAAGTGTTTACACATCATATTAACATATATATCAATAAGCAAAATAGATGGATAGTAAATAGCAAATAGGCTTCTTTAATGTTTAAATGTTTGAAATATCAGCCAGCAGCGTCAATACCTTCATGGTTGTGCTGCTTACTTTAATGTTTTAAATGTTCAAAATGTCCGCCACTAGCATCAATACATTCTTGATAACAGCACACAACAGATCAGCATACTGTTCGGATTGTTCAGTGTGGAATGTTGGCACAGGCTATTTCAATTTCATGTCTCAAGGCCTGTAGTGTCCTTGGTTTTTCAGCATACACAGTGTTCTTCAGAGTGCTCCACAAGTAAAAGTCTAAGGGTGTTAAGTCAGGAGATCATGGTGGATACTCTGTACATCCCCTATGTCCTATCCATCTTCTAGGAAAACAAACATTGAGAAAATTTCTAACATCATTGTGGTAATGTGGTGGCATGCCATCCTGTTGAAAGTAACACTCTTCTTCCAAAAAAAGAGCTCTGATTGAAGATACAATGTTGTCTTGCAGCATTGATAAGTAAGCAGCACCTGTGACTGTGTCCTCAAAGAAAAATGGCCCTATCAGTCCTCTGGAAGATAGACCACACCACACTGACACTCCTGGTTGATTAAGTGCTCGTTCTTCTTTTATGTTTGGATTTTCAGTGGCCTAGTACGCACAGTTGTGTCGATTGATAGTACCATTAAGTTTAAAAGTGGCTTCATTAGACCAAAAAATGAAATCAGGAAAAGATTGTTTTTCATCACACATATACAAAAAACCACTCACAAAATTCTTTTCAACGATCTGAATCATCCTCATTCATTGCATGGAGCAGTCTAGGTATGTATGGTTTCCACTTTTCATGTCGCAAAATGCAATGAATGCTGGATTTAGAAACACCAGTCTCACGAGAACATTGCCTTGTAGACTTATTTGGAGAGTTTGTGAAGGTCTGTAACACGGTCTCAACACTTTCATTGTCAGTTGAAGTGCGACGTCTTCCAGATCAGCCTTTGTTGACGTTTTGCACTGTTCTGTCAGTCTCAAACTTATCATGTAATCTTGTAATTGTTACCTGTGATGGTGGTAATGTTCCAAACTCATTTCTCCAATGTCTCTGTACCTCAGCCACATTCTCCATCTTCCAGTAGTGCTTCAGAATCCACTTACATTGCTCAAACGATAACTGCAATGCCACCATTTCCTGTAACAAGGGATACTACTGTTATTTAAGTACAATACACCATTACTATACTACTATTACTAAGTACTATAAATATACTAATACATCAGTGCATATTACTATCATCTAAAGTGTGCATGTTGATATATACTATATGTTAATATGTGTAAACATTTTATTGGGACACCCAGTTAATATATATATATATATATATATATATATATATATATATATATATATATATATATATATGGAGGAGAAAACCACTCTTCAGGAAGATGTAAATTTGTATTTCTTAACACCAAGATTTGTCTTCCATTTGGTTTCCTTCTTCATACTTTGCTTGACAGTGTGCTATTTTACATATATATATATATATCTACAGGGGTTAGACAAAATAATATGAACACCTGCCGATTTCACCAGTTATCTTTACGGACTGCTCAGACACAAAGTAAACGGTCAAATGACTGGCAAACCTATTTAAATGCGTAACAGAGAGTGTATACGTCATGTTATAACCCTCACGTTGTTTTTACAGATCTGAGTGAATTATGAATTAGCAGTTATGAAAGACCTATCAGACTTCCAAAGAGGGCAAATTGTCGGAGTGCGGATGGCTGGTGCATTGGTGATGAAAACTGCTCAGATGTTCAATGTATCCAGAGGAATGGTCTCTATGGTCATGTCTGCATACCAAAACCATGGAAAGACAAGCACCGACAAATGCAATTTAGTGGACGCAAGAAGAAGCTGTGTGATCGAGACTGCCGGTGCTAAAGCACATTGTGACAAAGAACCATAAGACCACAGCTCCAAAAGTGACTGCAGAGCTTAACCAGCATCTTGCAAGCCCGGTATCGACCAGAACTGTACATTGCGAGCTCCATGGAGCTGGATACCATGGGAGGGCTGCAATTGCCAAACCCTTCCTTTCACACATCAACATTGAGCGGTGCAGAAAATGGTGTAATGACCATAAGAATTGGTCAATGGACCGGTGGAAGAATGTAGTCTACTCCGACAAATCCTCCTTTAGGCTATTTCCATGTTCCGGTCGAGTTTACGTCTGGAGACATCCTAAAGATGCTTATGACTAGTGATGGGACGATTAATCGGAATCAGAATCGAGAATCGGAAGAATCGAGCATTTTTCAGGAATCAGAATCGAGAATCGGAAGAATCGAGCATTTTTCAGGAATCGGAATCGGAATCGGAAGAATTGTACCATGATTTCCGATTCTTAAAACGATTCTTTAACTTTTAATTGAACCAGTTTTGCAATGTAAACTTTAAAATTTAAATGAAAGAGGATAACAAATTTCATTTTTATTGTATTGTAGCTATACATTAAAACATGTATATCCATGATGTGTAATCAAGAAGATTAAAATGAATTGTTACAACTTACAGTTGATTTTTATTTTTAAACCAATCTATTATAATTTATAATTTATATTACCATACTCATAATGTAAATAGTTAATCTTACCAGAGTAAAATATGACAATTTCCGGAAAAACAAGTATAGAATTATATTTAAAAATATTGAGAATCGGAATCGGAATCGAGAATCGTATCGGAATCGGAATCGTTAAAAATTTTGGTATCGTCCCATCACTACTTATGACCCCAACTGCCTGACCCCAACCGTTAAGCATGGAGGCGGATCTGTGATGGTTTGGGCAGCAATATCGTAGAATACTCTTGGCCCAGCTGTAGTACTGCATGGTAGGGTTAATGCCCAGGTCTATCTGTCAATATTGGCTGACCAGGTCCATCCCATGATCCAAACACTGTTTCCCAATGGCAGCGCCATCTTCCAGGATGATAATGCACCAATCCACACTGCTGGGGTTGTTAAAAACTGGTTTGAAGAGCATGTTAGTGAAGTAGAACGCTTGGATTGGCCTCCACAATCCCCGGATCTTAACATTATCGAGCATCTGTGGTGTCAATTGGAGCTGCAGGTCAGAAGCCGATTCCCACCGCCGGCGTCTTTGGAGGAACTGGAGCAGGGTTTGCTCGAAGAATGGCTCAGGATTCCTCTAGCCACTGTCCAAAAGCTGTATGAATCAATTCCCAGACGCATTGCAGCTGTTATTGCCACTAAAGGAGGACCAACTCCATATTAAGAATAAAAAACGCCATTTATCAAGGTATTCATATTATTTTGTCCAACCCCTGTATATATATATATATATGTTAAACACAGACCGTGCATGGAACAAGGAACTCTTCTGGGAAAATTAAATCCACTATAGTCCGAATAAGTAATGGTAAATGACAAATACCATAGTTTTTTTCTTTTTCATGATTTTAGCCCGACGTGGGCAACGGGTCTCTCGCAAAGAGATCCCATAAATATAGCTTCCCTCACCAGCTATCTGCAAAGCAGACAGGATCCAGCTTTGGGACATGGATCTAGGGTTTAAAGCAAGCCTAGATCCCTACATTCAGAACCTCTATATAAGTAAAAGACTCGTTGCATTCACGTCGTGTTGAATAAATCAAAGAAAAAGGGGGTAACTATTGTATTTTTAGCCAAAAAAAACAAAACTTAAACCTCAACCGGGACATTGAGCGTCCACTTTTCAAGGCACGAAACACGTCCGTTTAGTATACACAAACTCAGAATGGTTCCCTGAGAACATTATATGTTAAACACAGACCGTGCATGGAACAAGGAACTCTTCTGGGAAAATTAAATCCACTATAGTCCGAATAAGTAATGGTAAATGACAAATACCATAGTTTTTTTTCTTCTTCATGATTTTAGCCCGACGTGGGCAACGGGTCTCTCGCAAAGAGATCCCATAAATATAGCTTCCCTCACCAGCTATCTGCAAAGCAGACAGGATCCAGCTTTGGGACATGGATCTAGGGTTTAAAGCAAGCCTAGATCCCTACATTCAGAACCTCTATATAAGTAAAAGACTCGTTGCATTCACGTCGTGTTGAATAAATCAAAGAAAAAGGGGGTAACTATTGTATTTTTAGCCAAAAAAACCAAAACTTAAACCTCAACCGGGACATTGAGCGTCCACTTTTCAAGGCACGAAACACGTCCGTTTAGTATACACAAACTCAGAATGGTTCCCTGAGAACATTATATGTTAAACACAGACCGTGCATGGAACAAGGAACTCTTCTGGGAAAATTAAATCCACTATAGTCCGAATAAGTAATGGTAAATGACAAATACCATAGTTTTGATTTATTCAACACGACGTGAATGCAACGAGTCTTTTACTTATATAGAGGTTCTGAATGTAGGGATCTAGGCTTGCTTTAAACCCTAGATCCATGTCCCAAAGCTGGATCCTGTCTGCTTTGCAGATAGCTGGTGAGGGAAGCTATATTTATGGGATCTCTTTGCGAGAGACCTGTTGCCCACGTCGGGCTAAAATCATGAAAAAGAAAAAAACTATGGTATTTGTCATTTACCATTACTTATTCGGACTATAGTGGATTTAATTTTCCCAGAAGAGTTCCTTGTTCCATGCACGGTCTGTGTTTAACATATAATGTTCTCAGGGAACCATTCTGAGTTTGTGTATACTAAACGGACGTGTTTCGTGCCTTGAAAAGTGGACGCTCAATGTCCCGGTTGAGGTTTAAGTTTTGGTTTTTTTGGCTAAAAATACAATAGTTACCCCCTTTTTCTTTGATTTATTCAACACGACGTGAATGCAACGAGTCTTTTACTTATATAGAGGTTCTGAATGTAGGGATCTAGGCTTGCTTTAAACCCTAGATCCATGTCCCAAAGCTGGATCCTGTCTGCTTTGCAGATAGCTGGTGAGGGAAGCTATATTTATGGGATCTCTTTGCGAGAGACCCGTTGCCCACGTCGGGCTAAAATCATGAAAAAGAAAAAAACTATGGTATTTGTCATTTACCATTACTTATTCGGACTATAGTGGATTTAATTTTCCCAGAAGAGTTCCTTGTTCCATGCACGGTCTGTGTTTAACATATAATGTTCTCAGGGAACCATTCTGAGTTTGTATATATATATATATATATATTTTTTTTTTTCAGACAATTCAAATTGCTGTTTTTGTTTAGAAATTAAATACTGATTACACTGGGCAACAAAAAAAAATTTTTTCATGTCCCAAGAATGAAAATACCTTATTCTTATAGTATTTTCTGTGCTGAATCCAAATAAGTTTGTAAAATTTCTCTATCAGGTCTGGTTTTTGTGTGACATGCAATTTAATTTTTAAAAACCCATATAGTTACATACTTATTAAAATATGATCGAAAAGACATACTTGTAGTTTAAAAAGTCGCTTGTTTTGATTTTCTGCTGTGCTTTGCCTCAGGAATGTCTCTCTTAAGAGTCCAGCAATAGTCAGCCAGCATACTGGGGTTCCATGGCAGAAATATCCTGATGAAAACGCTCATCATATTCGTCGCTTACCGCACCCAGGTTTTCTGGAAAAAAGTCCAAGTGAGAGTCCAAGAAATGAACCTTTAATGACATATTGCACCCCATTGCTTGGTAAGACTTAAGATGATCTCCTACTATTTCAGGATAGTTTTCGGCCTTGTGATTTCCCAAAAAATTTGTGCAGACACTTTTGAAACTCTGCCACGCAGCTTTCTCAACTTCATTCAACTCTCCTTCAAATCTCTCATCTCTTAACAATTCTCTGATCTGAGGGCCTACAAAAATGCCTTCTTTAATCTTGGCATCACTGATCCGGGGAAACTTATTTCTCAAGTATGTGAATCCTGTTTGCACTTTATCCATCGCTTTAACAAAGTTTTTCATAAGTCCAAGCGTGATATGCAAAGGAGGAAGGTACACTTTCTCATGGTCAACAAGTGAACTATTCACAACATTTTTCTTGCGTGGAACAAGTGAGGTGCGTTTTGGCCAATCCTTCTTAACGTAGTGGTTTTGCTTGTCCTTACTGTCCCACTCACATAAAAAACAACAGTACTTGGTGTAACCTAGCTGCAACCCTAGCAAAAGTGCAATGACCTTCAGATCTCCACAGATATTCCACTTATATTTCTGATACTGAAACTTTTCTAAAAGCAACTTCATGTTGTCGTATGACTCTTTCATGTTTGCAGCATGTGCAATAGGTACAGAAGGAAATTTATTTCCGCTGTGAAGGACTGCTTTCAAGCTGACTTTTGAGGAGTCAATGAACAATCACCACTCATCCACGTTATGTTCATGACCAAGAGCCCCCATGACTGAATTAACATCTTTACAAAACACAAGTCCATCTTCATAGGAGAACCATTCTTTGAATTCATCATGGCAGCTGCGGAAAAACAAACTTTAGTGTCACGTTGCAGTAGATTCCAACCCTTTAATCTTGAACCTAAAAGTTCAGCCTGCTTCTTAGATAATTTCAAATCACGAACTAGGTCATTTAGATCTCCTTGTGACAGTAAATGTGGTTCATTGGAGGAACAGGTAGCCTGGAATGTTGGATCAGAAATGTCTTCATCTTTTTCCTCGTGATATGCTACAGCTACGTTTGATTCCTCATCACTTAAACTTACATGTTCAGGAGGATTTGGTACTGGAAGTTGAGCACTGTGCGGAACTGGTCTCATTGCAGATGGTAGATTAGGGTATTTCATAAGACTCTTTGTTTTTGAAGTGATCCCCTTTGTATTTACCAGGCAGAAATAGCAGTCTGTTGTGTGATCTTTGGGTTCCCTCCAAATCATTGGAATAGCAAATGGCATGTGACGTGAACCGTTTAGCCATCCTGTAAGTAGTCTTACACATGTCACACAACAAATGTGAGGGGCCCAACTCTTGTCCTGATCGCCTACTTTACATCTGAAATAAAGTTCATAGCATTTTTTTACTAATGGTGTAAAGTTACGTTTCTGGGATTTTAAAGTTAGATCACCACATACATAACAAAAGGAATTAGGATGATTCAGACAGTTCCACGGCATTACAAAACATCTATATGAATACAACACTGGTGTAAAATTAACAAGAAGCAACAGACACTAGCTGTTAACACTGACATTTACAAGCAGACTGACTTGGAGCTGCTCTACACACAGAAACTAGGCTCATGTCTGAACAGGTACAAACATGTTTCAACCTGCACAGTCTGCTGCTCCAACCAAATTTATCCTGCCAGCATTATCAGAACTTTCTCCACAAAGGAATAAATTGTACTAATTTTACAGAAAAATTAATACAACATATATATTAATATTAATATATTTTATTATAGTTATATTAATTAATATAATATATTATTATATTATTATTTTTTAATGTTTTATATTATAATATTGTTATATACTTAATTATATATAATGTTATTATTTTTTTATCCGGTGATCATGCTAAATGAGGAAAAAATGAACATAGCGTCACAAGTAAACTAAGCCTGATAAGAAAAAATCTGATTTCATATTTAGATTCAGCATGAAAAAGTACACTTAGAACACCCATCAAAACCCTTGTGACAAAATTGTTGTTGACCAGTGTTATTTTTGTTTTGTTTAAGGCTAATTTAAGAATGTCCTTATACTTTCATTTGATGTTATAAGCATCTAAAAGATGCAACAAAGATGATCTTTCATTACAGTCACTTCCAGGTGATGTTTATTTAAGCAAACCTGAAAGTTGTATACTTTGCAAATGTTTACCATTTTGTGCAAAATGATCCAAACTGGTATGAACCCATGCCTGCCTGATGCACCTGAATTAATGGCTTTTGCAACTCAAAATCCATTTTTGAGATTGGGAAATCAGGGTGGAACTGATAACCAACAGACAGTAGTTGTTGTTGTTGTTGTTGTTGTTTAGCCGATCAGCCCACCCTGATCGAGCAAGCCAGCGGCATGCAGGAAACCGATCACCCTCTCCGGAGTGGACCAGAGGTTCAGCGCACTAGTGATGTTATGTTGTGTTGTGTTGTGTTGTGTTCGTTTTTGTGCTAGAGTGGTACAGTCTGTCATAATGTGTTCAATTGTTTGTGGTGTGTCCTGGCACAGGTGGCAGGTGTCGTCTATGGAGTTGTCTAGTCTGTGTTTATATGTCCATAAGTTGGGGTGATGTCCACATCGGAATTGTGCTAAGTTAACTCGATCCGATCTGCTCAGGCTGATCTCTGACCTGTTAATGGGTGGCAGCTTCACACCTAGGACCGCATTCGGACTGAGTCGTGTCAGTGCTTTGTGGGTTAGGTGTGTGTGTGTGTTTTTCTGTACTGTGTGATGTCTGTGGGGTGTGGTATGGAATGAGGTATTTGGTTATAATGTCTCTGGTGTTACCTTAATGGTGCGAGGTGTTGGTGCATGATTGTACATGTAGTGGCAAGGGTGTTGTGGGTTAGTTGTCGCTGCTGCCATGACTTGTGTTCCCCTCATGTCTAAATGTTCCCTAACTTTCAGTATTTTTGTTTGTGTGTGCAGGTGTTCTATTAGTGTTGTTTGAGTGCATCCTGTAATGATACGAAGTGCGTTGTTTTGTATTGTCTGTAAGGTGTTTATGTGTGTGTTTGAGATAATGGGTGCCCAGCATGGGCTAGCATAGTCCATAACTGAGCAAATATATTGTTTGTATATGAGTGATGTTGTTTCCTGCTGGTGTCCAAAGTTTGTGTCTGTTAGTACCCTAAGCGTGTTAAGTCTTGACGTACATTTGTTTTTAATGTCCTGAATGTGGTTTGCAAAAGATAATGATGTGTTGTATGTGACCCCAAGTATTTTGGTCCTGTGAGTGTGTAGAATGTTGATGTTGTTTAGTGTAAGCTGGGGAATTACCTGTTCTTCTTTTGTGTTGCTTGTAAGCAAGGTGATGGTTGATTTTGTGGGCGCTACTTTGAGTCTATTGTGTGTGAGCCAGTCTTGTATACTGTTTATGTATGTTTGTAGGTTATTTGTAGCGGTGTCGATGTTGTTGTGGGTGGATGTTAGAGTGATGTCATCTGCATATGATGATAAGGTAAGCTTGTTATCTATGGGTGTTGGAATATCATGCATGTATAAGTTGAAGAGTGTTGGTGAGAGAACAGAGCCTTGAGGGACCCCATTCGGAAAAAGCTTGTTTTTGGATGACTTGCCATTAAATGTGACATGTGAGTATCTTCCTGAAAGATAGTTGCTCAGCCACCTTTTGGTGTTATTGTGCATGTTTGTGTTGAGTATTTTGTTTATGAGAGGGAAGCGTGGGATAGCATCAAATGCTTTACTAATGTCTATTGTTGCTAATAGTGTACGTTGAGCTGGTCGTCTGGAGTTGATGCCATCCATGATGTGCTGTGTGAGGTTAGTGAGTAATGTCATGGTTGAGTGGTGAGGTCTGAATCCATGTTGAGTAGGCAATAGTGGAATGTGTGGGTTGATGATTTGTAAGATTAGTCTTTCTGTTACTTTGGAAGGTGTGCATAGTAAAGTAATGGGTCTATAGGAAGCTGGTTCTGTTAGATTTTTGTTTGGTTTGAGTAGTGTAATAATTTTACCTTGTTTCCATATGTCAGGAATAATACAGTGTTGGTATGAATATGTGCTGATATTTGTGAGAGCTAGTATTCCTTGTGGGCCCAAATGTTTAAGGTGTATGTTAGATATGTTGTCTGGTCCAGTAGCCTTCGAATTCTTAATGTTTTTGATGATCTTGGTGGTCTGGTCTGTATTGAGGGGTGTAATGGTCGTGTCGAGTCTGTAGGTTTTCTTGTGTCTGGCTGTTTGTCTGTCTGTGTGTTTCTGGTTGTTGTCTCTGTTTAAGTGACTTATCTTTGCGTAGTGATTAACTAGAATGTTAGCTTGCTGTGTGTATGTTGGGATATTATTCTGGCTGTGACAGATAGCCGCGTGTGAGGTGTGAATGCCGCTGTTAGAGCGGGTAATGCTGTTTATAGTCTTGTATAGCCTGGATGTATCAGTGGAGTGGTTTAGTGTTGTTATGAATTCCCTGAATGTTTCTGTTTGTTTTTCTTTGAGTTTGTTGTTTATTCCTGTGTTGAGCTGTTGTATCTACTGTTTTATGGCTTCTGTGTGTGGTGTTTGTGTGTTATATTTGAGGTTGTTACGTTGCCTTATGAGGTGGGCTATTTCTCTAGTGTAATTTGGGTTGTATTTCCTAATGTTGCCCTTGGGTATGTATTTGTTTGCATTATTGATGATCTGATTAAATGTCTGAGTGTTGTATTGATATTTATGATGGGTGTGCTGTTTAATGTGGTGAATTGTTCCTCAGTCTGTATTTTGAACTGTTCCCAATCCGCTTTCTTGTAATTTCTGTAAGTGTGCCTAAGGCTGTTGGGGCAGAGTGTAGAATGTGTTGTAATGATGATGGGCAAGTGGTCTGATGACAGTTGTTTTTCTGTTCTCCATTGTGTATGTGTTGCTAGTGAGGGGGAACAGAACGTTATGTCTGGGGAGGAGTTTGAGTATCCTGCTTGATGTGGTATGTGTGTATGTTCTTCTGTATTGTTAAGAATGAAGAGGCTGTTTAGTTGTGTGGCTATGTTGGCGCCTCTGTTGTTGTTTTGGTTGTGCAGGTACCAACTAGTGTCTTTGGCGTTGAAGTCTCCTCCTAAGATGACATTAGTGAGAGAGGCCAGATTGTGTAACTGTGGATTGTAATTGGCTGGCACCTGAGGTGAACTATCTGGTAGGATGTAAATGTTGATTAGTGTGGTGTTGTGTTTTGCGCGTGTCTTAATGTTAACTGCCTGTATTTCTATCGTGTTATTTGCTTGGATTGTGTTTGTAATGTTTTGAGTAGCATCAATGTAGCTAATGCTTTTACGTATGTAAGTGATGAGTCCACCCCCGTTACCCCCAGTACGATCTTGATGGATCGCCGTGAAGTCAGGGATGGTGGGTGTTTTGTGTGTGCGTTTTAGTTTTGTTTCTTGTATAAGTGCTATGTGAATGTTTTGTTTATGTACAAATTCCCTAAGCTGCATGATTTTGTTTGTGAGGCCATCTACGTTGTACTGTAATATGTTAATATTATACTTCTGTATGTGTCTCATGGTGCTATTGTGTCTATGTCTTTGTGCATGGTGACATGTGTAAGTTGTAGTCGGGCCTGGATTAGTCTTAATGTCGCCAGAGAGTAAGAGTAGTTCGGGGAGCACGCAATTGCTCCCTGTAATTGAAAAAATAGCACGCTGAGAATAGGTCTGGCCCCGGGAGCCGATCGGCACTCTGACCGTGCCACGCAACAGGCTGTCGACTGCCAGTCTGGCCAACTGTAGACAGCCCGCTGCACAGAGATTTGAGGAAGTTTGGCCACCAGCGCGTTGATGTTTTGGTTTGACATCGCCTCTTCTTCGCGTTGACGTGTCCCGCGCTGGAGGATGCAGCCACTGTTAGAAGCTTCCTCATCAGCTGCTAACACTTTTTTCACGTTGTTCTAGCTACCTGTTCAGAGGTTTTTTATAAACAAATCTCAGTTTTCTGCTTAAAACGGCTCTTTCTAATTTTAAAATTGATTAGTCAAGGAAGGAAGATGTTGACTTCTATTTTGCAGCAACAGTTTGTTGAAATTAAGGACAACTCACGAAAGAAATTAATTATAGGTTTAGTATATAGACCTCTCTCTCAGACTGTAACACTTGTCACAGACAGTAGTGTGTATGTATTGTGGGAAGAAAGGGCACATGGAGGAAAAATGTTGGAAAAAGTTAAATGCATGCTACAGTTGTGGAAAAAAGGGACATAAGAAGGGAGACTGTACAGGGTGGGCCATAAGTTTCCATACATAGGAAAAATTAAACGTTTGTTTTTATGTTTCAGATACCCTAAGAATATGCATTTGACGTAAGATCTTGTTTACTGATGAAGCAAATTTTTACGTCAATGGAGAGGTTAATCGGCAAAACATACGTTATTGGAGTAATGCTATCTTTGGGGGCACTTGAAGGCCATGGTGTATCAGGAAAAGATACGAGACATAAATCATCTAAAGGAACGTATCACCAACGCCATTACAAGCATAACGTCAACTGTGCTAATGCGTGTTCATCAACAGTGAGGAACACGTATTGAAATGTGTTTTCAAAACAATGGCAACCATGTAGAGCATATTATATAAATAAAAATGGTTGTCCATAACAAAATGTTTATTTTTCCTATGTATGGAAACTTACGGCCCACCCTGTAGAAAGAATAAAAGTTGTGGAAGCAGTGATTAAAAAAGAAAGTGTGAAAGGCTGAGACTCCTATTAAGCAGTCACCCAGCTGTAACATTATATGATAGAACAGTGTTATTCACCATGGTGATCTCCAGTAGTTCCAGTTAGGAAGAAAACTGGTAAATTAAAGTTATGCAGTGACTTCACAAAACTTGATATTACAATTAGAGAGTTTTCCTATTCCTAACCTAATAAATTCTGCATACAGTTTACACAAAATAAACTATTTTTTGTCCCTCAATATGACTCAGGGATATTATCAAGTTCCAACTGAGGAAAATAGTCAGGCTTACACAGCATTCACTACTGTAAAATCCTATTAACAGTAAAAAGATTTCCAATTGGGCTTACTAATGCCCCTGCTACAATTCAGGACCTCATGCAGTTCATATTAAGTTGCTTTTCATGGGACAAGGTCATCTGTTATATTGATGATGTGTTAGTCCTTGGGAGACCATTTGAGAAGCATATAGAAAATTTGGAATGTGTCCACTTATTTAGAAAAAAATGAAAATTAACCCTTGCAAATGTTTTGTGGTCTGAAGGGAAGTCAAATTTCCAGGCCACATTAGTAAAAAAAGTTTGAGATGTGATGTGGATAATTTGAGTGTCATTTTCTACTACCCTACTCCACAAACCACCATTAAACGAGCAACATCATTTCTAGGTTAAGTCAACTTTTATAAGACACATTTCTGATTGCTTACAAATAGCCAATCCTCTTTCCTATATTATGGGACAGAAATAAAGAATGTGACATGGCATTTCAGAAATTAAAAGAAAAATTGGTGAACCCTCCCCTTTGTTGGTATATCCCATTTATAATAGTTGTTACCCTCTCAAAATAGTTGTAGATGCTTCTTGAAGTGGTTGTGGTGTGTGCCTGTTGCAAATGCAGGATAAGACAAGAAAAACAATTGCATTCATACCTATGAATTTTTTCAACTAATCAAATAAAGTATAGTACACTGAGAAAGAATCATGTGGATTGAGATGTGCAGTTAAGTCTTCAAGAGCCTTCTTGTATGGCAGAAATTTTATCATCCATACAGACCACCAGCCACTCATTTATTTATATAATATGAAGTGTGTAGATGGTAGATGAGCAAGAATACTAAAACAATTGAACAATTTTAACTTTGAGATTGGATACTATTGAAAAACTATACATGCCTACAACATGGTATCATATGTGGTACCTTTATTTCTTAATTAATTAAAAATTATTAATTCGTTGAATTAAATATCTACAAAATTGCATTTGGTATTTTAGTGCTACCTAATGGTAAAGAAAGAAATTACCTTACCTTATTATTTCATTGGGCCTCGCTTCTGTTTCCCTGTAGGGCCACGGTATGATGGAGTTACACAAGTTGATTTGGTTTAATTAATATAGGCAGTCACTATATTTAAATTCCTGAAGGTATTGGCCTATCCTTTTGAGTTATTAGATTTATATTACTTGTTATTCACTCAGAACTTATAGGAAGATTAAGTACATCTTCCTTGCTTAAAAGCATCAGATGAGGGTGAAGCCAATTTCAACCATAAGCCCCTATAGTTTTTTCAAATGGTGGCCTGCTTGTGTGGGGAAGGGAACCGACCCCTTTAAAATTTACACTAACACAAACTTTACTTTTACACTAACCGTAACTCTACCATACCAAACATAACAATTGGCAAAGCCTAAGGCCGATGATAACCATAAACAAAGCCTTGTTCATTAAACCATCAGAAATATGAATTAACGTTACTAATTTATGCACAACATGACTCAAGAACTCAATAGGTAAGAATAATCGCGTCGATTGGTCCAATGTTAATATGCAGCAGAGAATAGAATACAAAGACAGAACATGTCACCTCTTTAATAATTTAGAAATTTTGCACCTTGCCTGTAATAATCCTTGTTCAAATGATTCTCACTGTAAACTCATAGATAGGTATTATAGTAAGATAATATCCCTGTTAAGAGAAGCAGGAAGCCCTGTGATTAAATCTTACAACTATCATACTAAGGTTATTCCTGGATGGAATGATTTTATTGCCCCCCTGAAGAGGGAATCGAAAGACGCCTATGATTAGTGGTGCTTTCATGGTAGACCCAGATTAGGACCAGTATACATGAATATGTGTAGAAGTTGGGGTCAGTATAAGGCAGCCATAACGCGATGTAAACAGGAAGAGTAGTCTATTCGAGCATCAAATGCCTGTGAAGCTTGCATAAATAATGATAACAAATTTTGGAAATTTGTTAAGAATCAAATGGGTGTCAAAAGTGTCCTCCCTCCAACAATAGATGGGGTGTCAGGGGAGGATGAAATTGCAAAGCTGTGGAAAAACCACTACTCTAACATTCTTAACAGTGTGAGTAGGGATAATTTTAAGATAGATTACAGCGAAACGATTGTGGGAGGGACAAGGGAAAATATTTTGATATCATTTTCTGAAGTAGAGGTTAATTAAAGGGTTAAAGACTGGTTCTGCATTAGGGGTAGATGACTTATCGAATGAGCACTTAAAATATGCAAATGACGTAGTATGTCTGCATATATCATTACTCCTATCAGCCATGCTTGCTCATAGCTATATCCCTGCAGAGTTCATGAGGGTATATATCTTGCCCCTGGTCAAAAATAAGTACAGAGACATTCTGTCCAGCAATAATTACAGGCCTATTGCTGTCGCTTCCTGCTTCTCAAAACTACTAGAAAAACTCTTGTTACTCTGATTAAATGATTTCCTATGGACATCATCTAATCAGTTTGGCTTTAAAAGGTCCCACTCAACTGACCTGTGTATCTATGTACTTAAAGAAACAATATCTAAATACATTGACAGTAATTCAACCATTTATAGCCGTTTCCTTGATATAAATAAGGCATATGATAGGGTGAACCACAATATTTTATTTGCAAAACTAGAAGACAGGAGGGTTCCCATGTACATGTTAAATTTATTGAAATTTTGGATCAAATGTAGAATTCGGACCCCAGCCTTCTTTAGTTAGCTTTATAAGGCTAACTAATGAAAATATCACAACCTAACCTAACCAATCATTAGGTTAACTGTACACCCTTGACAATTGGTTAGGTTAGGTCATGATATTTTCGTTAGTTAGCCTTATAAAGCTAACTAAAGAAGGCTGGGGTCCGAATTCTACATTTGATCCAAAATTTTGGTATTCCCACCAATCTTTCACTGTTAGGTGGGGCAATGTCCTATCCGAGTGTTTTGGCTCCTCTTGCAGGGTGAGACAAGGCTCCTTGCTCTCCCCTATGCTGTTTAATGTGTATAATTTAGTGTGGACCAAAAAAATGAAGGTTTAAAAATCTTTGTTCCACATGAGTAATGTTATTCCTTTTGCTTACCTTAATCAAATTACAAAATTTGAAACCTCTACGTCAAGCTTTAGGGGTCCCGAGAAAATTGCACTTTTCCTTTTAATGCTGAAAAAATTAGTTTTTCCTCATTTTCATAAGTTCTGCTTTATTTTTTGTTGGAAATTCTTTACGATTCTTGAAAACTGTTTTGAGCAGGTATTGTTTGTCCTCTTCTTTAGTTGTCACTGCTTGATTAAATTTTTCAATCAATGCAACACCCCTCAGCTGTGTCATTTGTCACTCTAAGGGCACGAACTCTAGCACAGCCTCTTTGGTACTCAGGATCTATTCCCCATGTTGATGCAGAATTTTCAGTGAAGAGAGAATTGAGATGTAGAGCATCAAAAAGAGATTTAGTCCTTGAAGTAACAAAATCAGAAATCCTTTTTTCTTTAAAAGAAGCTAGGGTTACCTTTGCTTCTAAACGTTTCAGTCCCTTATTTCTTGGAGGCATTTTGATATTATTTCGCATTTGCTCCTTTTCTTCAAGGGATATGCTTTTGTCAAAGAAGCTTAATCCAACAAGTGTTTCTGAGAGGTACCACAGATGTTGTTTAATGGCATTTTGGGCTTGCTTGATAACACTTGATATCAAAGAATTTTCCTCCATTATTGCAAGATCTTGCAAAAATTTGCTCTTGATATTCTGTTGCTATTTCTTTGTGTAACTTTTGATGAGTTCGAAGCATAGTAGATTTTGACACTGTAATGTTTTCCAAATTATGGCCCAAAGACTGAGTAACAACAGCATAAGACATAGCTGCATCTCGATTGGAAAGATTCATTCTATCATAGGCTGCTACAACATTTTTGTCAACAGGCTTTAACTTTTTAGGAGCCAACATTTTCTTTTTAAATTGCTCTTCAGAGGGACCTTGAAAATTCATTTCAAGGTTGTCGTCATTAGGTGATGATGATGATGATGATGATGATGATGATGATGATGTGAAATCATCTCTATTGGCAGGCAAGAATGATCTTTTAGATCGCTTCTGCTCTTTGAGGGCTCTTTCACACACTAATTCTTCACGATGAAGCCTTCTTTTCTCTCTTTTTGCAAGAATTTGGTCTACTGTACCCATGCTACTTTGTGTAGGATATTCTTGCTGGCTTAAGTAGAAAAGCTTGTCTTCTTCATTTGACATCATCAAAAGGGCATTAGAGTGACCAATATCAAGAATTTCAGCCTTAATTTCATCTTTAAACATAGCTTCTTCAATACAGCATTTTTCCTCGGGCCTTTTTCTGTTTTTCATCAATTTATCATAACAGCTTATTAGAGAGTCAATCTTTCGGATGGCACTGTCTCTACGCATTGTGGGAATCCTGGCTTTCTCCCAGTAGGTCATCACTTCATCTAAGCAAAGATTAATGGATCTTCTTCGTCCCAATTTTTCCTCTTTTTGATGGAAGAAATATGTTTGCAAAACTTGCAGTTTTGTAGGTAAGCGGCAACAAAGTATATCTTTATTTAAATGGCCAATGAGCCAAATTTTAGTTTTAGAACGAGTAGCCATTTTTAGTTTAAAAAATTAAATTTCTGAAATAGTAAAATAAACCAGTTAAATTAGGAGATAAAAAGGATAACTAAAAGGTTCAAGCCAATTAGGCAAAGCCTTTAATTTAGAGTTGACCAATTAAGGATAATATATTTTATCCAAAATTTTTGTTTTCCTTATTAATAATTTTCTCTGAAATAATGATCTAAGATTGTTTTTGTACTCTATTAACACCAAAAATTTCTTAAATAAGAAGAAATTTTGTCATAAGTTGCAACTCAAGAGTTGAGTTGATCATTGATGTTCTAAGCGCGCCTATTCATTGGAAAATTTTTATAAGTCATTAAATCTCGGGACCCCTAAATATTCTCATATTTGACCAAAATTTTGCTGACATGTCTATCTGGTCCAAAGGAACAAGGGCATTAATGTGGAACAAGGATTTCTTCAACTTTATAATTTACCCCCCATTTTGGTCCACACTATGCAGCCGCCTAGACTGTATAGTGACGGATTAATTGCTTCACTTAATGAGGCAACAGTGGGATGTTGTATAGATAACACAAGGATAAATAACTTAGTTTATGCCGATGATATGGTGTTCATAAGTCCCTCAGTTAAAGGTCTGGATCGGCTACTAAACGTCTGCGAAGTGTATTCGCAGAAACAAGATATTCTTTTTAATGTTATAAAAACTAAGGTTATGCAATTTCATCCTAAAAGCTGTAATCAGCCAGCTGATATAAGATTTAAAATGAATGGTGAAGTAATTGAGGAAGTACAAGAGTTTAAGTATTTGGGTCAAACTATTACCAGCTCCTTGAGTGATGACTCGAATATAAGAAAACAATCTCGAAGCCTGTGTGCTAAAGCGAATATGACCATAAGGAACTTTCGTTTCTGTACAAGTGAAACTAAAGAGACACTCTTTCGTACTTTCTGCAGTAATATATACGGTCAGCAACTTTGGGTGAATTATAAAAAAGGTTCTGGCAGAACCCTAAATTTGCTATACAACAGGGTCTTTTAGACTCTTACATAAATTACCCCCCCCACCCCCCACCCCACCCCCCGAGATGCTCAGCTTTGCAAATGTTTGCTACCCACAATGTCCCGAGCTTCCCAGAGGTAACAAGATGTGCTCAACACAGTCTAATGCAAAGAATTAAAAAATCAACCAACCCGATCATCCAAGCTATCCATGAGTCCTGCCATTTATCCTCTAAGCTATGGACTTCTTAGTACGAGAATGTCTGTCTGTAGCTCCACTTAACTTCGACAGTGCAGTATTATTTCTAATAGATTGTATATATTTCTATCCTTACTATATGAACTGTCATTGTATTAATAATATTTACCATATGGACTATAGTCTGCCAATAAACCTTTTCATTAACAGGCTTAACTCATTTTAGATCAGGGTTGGCACTAGTGGGCCCAGCCCGAAAAAACCCACCCGGGTTTTTTTTTTCAAAAAAAAACTTGAAAAAACCACTATTTTACCCACTTCTGGGTTTTTTCATGAAACTTAAGAAGTGCATATGCAATTATTTTTAAAAATTGTCATATAGGCGCCTATAATGATTTTACATGCAAAGCAAGCAAACATGAGTCAACAAATAGACCTACAGGTATAACTCTTTGGGTGAGGTAGCAGGTTATAGTGTAGACATCAGCCAATCAGGGTGTTATACATCCTGATTCTTCAGTCAACTGCATCTTCAAGGAATTTTCTACTTCTTCATGGATTGTATTTAAAAGTGGACCAGACAAATTTTGACAGGAAGGTGGAGTGTAGCTTGGTCTTAGAGTCTCTATCATTTCAATAAAATACTTAGACTCTGCACATAGAAATGGAATATTATTTGCATAAAAGAATTTGGCTATTTTGTTATCAATGACATTTTTCTGCAAAGTTGTTGTTGTCATGCCAAAATCGCTTACTTTCTTTTGAATTTTTCTTTTTTTCATCTGTAATTGTGTCAGTGGTGGTGAGGATGAGTCTGGATCATCTGAGAGGTCTATGTCATGGCAGTATGAAGATGATGTACTGGCAGTATTGTCAGTCTTGTTTCTTGATTCCATGTGTTTCAAACATTTCATTAAATGCATTTTTATTCGCTCTATTTTATTACTTATTTCATTATTGCAATGTTTGCATCTAACTTTACTAGTCCCATCAATAATAATGACTTCACTCCATTCATGCCCTGATTTTCTTCCTGATCCAAAGGTCTTTGGCATTATTTAATGCAGTTATAACTTCAAACAGACTAATTCTGTAGGCTAGCAGTAAAGATAAATATGCTGTTGCCAGTTTGTTTTATTTAAATGAAATAAAAGAAAAAATATTCAGTAATATGAATTAAATAGATATAACTAGCTGAATTAAGTTCCCTTTGGGAGCTGTAATTCATCTACTTCCAGCAGAAGACACAGGGGCCTGTCTTCCATAGGAAGTATAGCCTAACAAATAGGATAATTTACCACACCAAATTTAGTTCAAATTGGTCCATGTTTTCCAAATTTTGTTGTGAAGCTCAATCTGAGAAAATAATAACTTTTTATGCTTAATTGCCTGGAAGGCAACCTTTTTGCTAAAAACAAGACAAATGTTATATTAATAGTGTATGGTACAGTACAGTATTATTATAAAAATAAGAATAGGTAGGTCTAATATGAACTATCATATGGACATATGAAAAAACCCAATTTTACCCGGGTGTTTTCGGGTTTTAGGTGAAAAAACCCGAAAAAACCCACCTGGGGTGGGCTTTTTCAAAAAAAGTGGGTTTCTTGCCAACCCTGTTTTAGATCCTATAAAAAATATGGAAATTTCAACCTTAGCCTATTTAGTAGGCTCACTTCACCTTAAGCCTATTTAATAGGTCCTTAAACTCATAACAAAGCCTCATTTAACAGGCTTAACTCATTTTAGCTCCTATAAAAATAGGCCAATTTCAACCTAAGCCTATTTAGTAGGCCCACTTTACATTAATAGGCCTAATATATGCATATACTAAAGGCCTACTTTAAACACTACAATTTGCAATTTAAATATACAAGAAGCCTACCTCACAAAGTAGGCCCTACTCTTTACACTCAAGGCCTATCCTAACTAAAAAAAAACATTTGAATTCAACCTGTGGTGTAGGTTATAAAATTTATTTCAGCAATTTAACTTGCTCATAAAACTCTCTTAACATCACAAAATTAAACACAGAACTTTAACATTACACAGACCTAAAGCAATTGCCCAAACTCAAACCTACACGCACCAAACACCTATTCTAAGTCCTATTTGACATATAGGTGCAACATTCTAAGTCCTATTTCGCATACAGGCAAAAAACAGATAAGGCTTGATATATGGGTCTCAAATGCAACATTTGAGGATCTTTGCTCAGACAAATTGGTTAACCGAACACAAAACTCAAAAATAAAACACTACAACAAAATATACATTTACACATACATACAGTACAGGGCTCCAATAAACCTTAGCCCCCCCCCCACCCATGGCCTAAACCATTAGAGGTACAGTAAAACTAAACATACCTTACGAAAGAGAATTTAATCCTGCATTTAATGAGAAACAATTAAAACTTGGCGTTCCCGCCATTGGCTTCCAAGACGGCCTGAATTTGCTTTGGGTAGCTTGCCAAAAGTGACGTGAATAGATCTTGATCATTACACAAATTTGCTAAAACAGTTTCAATGTGTTGCATCATTGTATCCTTCAAAAATCAATTTGCTGCAGGTTCTTGAAAAAAAGATACATTCAACCTTGACCTTTATAACTGATCCAATGTGTTCACAGGTGTTCAGGTCAGGAGAATTTCCTGGCCATTCTTCATTTCCAAAGAAATCAATCTCATGGTTCCGCAACAACTGTTGAGTGGCTAATGCCTTAAAGCAGGGGCCCTTATCGTGCAGAAGTGTGACCTGATTGACATCCATAACATTGTTTGGGTTTCTTAGAAAAGGAATGACATGCTTGGATAGAATAATATCACGAAAATACTGTCCATCACAACTCTGACCATTTGGCTTCAGCACCCACGAGAGCTTCTTTGCAGTGAACAAAACAAACACACCAACACAGTCTGGACTTTTTAATAATTCGCGATAATGTTCATTGTCATCGATTTCATCTGGTGTTGTGGCCCACACTCGATCATTTTGGTAGTTAGGCCGACGTGTTACGTAAACAAAAAATTCATCGAAGACAGCTAAATGCATGAAATCATCCACATCCCAATCTTCAAGATAATGGGCAAACCACATTCTGTCATCGATGTTAAGTTGAGCTTTTCTTGGCTTTGGAAGTTCATGCCACGGCTTTAAACCTTGCCTATGATGGTACAGTCAAATGATCTCACCACTAACGATCTTTCCTCTCAAGCGAAGAAAATAACTAAATGTATTAGCCTACTTACTTTCCATCTCCCTTCACAGAAAACGTTTTCAAAAGTCATAAATTGGGTCACTTTTATATTCTAACTTTTTCATTGAATTGAAAAGACCCATGGGGCCACTGAAAAGACCCGTGGGGGCCACATTTGTCCCGCGGGCCAGGGTTTGTGCATCACTGCTCTAGAAAGTTCAGCACAGCTATTTTTCCACTTACGGGTACTGCTTTCAATGATGTCCTTTGTTTCCTGAGAGTTGCAAATTTGGGCACCCAGATTTGGTTGTATCCATTTCACATTCATCCAAAGTTTTATTCCAATTTCTTTTGATGAAGTCCTCACTTCTTCGCAACTTTTTGGCAACCCATGAACGTGTTATAAAGGTGGTTCCAGCATCACGAGCTTCCCGAAATGTTGCTCATATGCGATCTATCACACGTTGCCTCTCTGAATCACCAATTAATTGAGAAGCCATTATATTATCACTTTATCAGCTAGAGTAATTTTAATACCTGCAATAAATAAAGAATTTTATATATTTTTATAATAATCACTAAAAACTATTTCAATATAAGTAAACATGTAAGCTGCAAATGGGGGGGCTAAGGTTTTTTGGAACCCCTTATACAAATATATATATATATATATATATATATATATATATATATTATATACAGGGTGTCTCAAAAGTCTATCTATTTTGAAAAATAATAGGAATTACGAAAAACTGGTTTAAGACATGAAAAATATATTTATTTTAAAGTAAGCGCCACAAAGAATTAGTGCTATTTATTTATCTGTCTCCACATGGTGACCATCAGTGTCTCTACAGAGCTCAAAGCGATAAGTTGTTTCCCGGAACACTTTCCAGCATTTGAGGTGTTATTTTCTGAACTGCATCAGTAATATGATTTCGAAGTTCGGCTACATCACTAATTCTTCTACCAGTGTACACCTTAGACTTAATGAAACCCCAGGCAAAAAAATCTAATGGTGTTAAATTGGGTGAACGTGCTGCCCATGGTTGTGTTCCTCCACGACCAATCCAGCGACCGGGGAAGCGTCTGTCAAGATAATCACGTACAATTATTGCATAATGGCACGGTGCTCCATCCTGCTGAAAAACTACTGTGTCAAGAATGCCATCTGTAAGAAGTTGAGGTTCAAGGAATTGTTCAAGCATGTCAAGATAAATTTATAAATTACACAAAATTCGAAATAAACCAATTAACTTTTTTTAAATACACAAATTTGCACCAGAAGTACATATCTTTATGCCAGCATAGCATTTTTTAAAAAAACATCTAATGTCACCGAAATAGATAGTGACTTTTGAGACACCCTGTATATATATATATATATATATATATATTAGTGGTGGAGCAGATATCCACAGCATTTTTAACATCCACATCCACACTTGACTGTGGATGTTATGCGGATATTACCTCTAATAAATTATGCAATTTACAATTAAATTAGCTTATAAAGTAGCTTGTAAGGCCCACTCATATATATATATATATATATATATATATATATATATTATATATATATATATACAACTCCAAGCATCCAATTCTTCTTAAATTAACCCTTTTGCTGTGTCCCATTCTGATACGCCCTGTGCGTGCCTAGTGATGTAAAAAAAACCGTTTTTTTTGTTTTTTGTTGTTTTTTTTGTCGTTTTTTTTGTCATTTTTTTTTTGTTTTTTTTAATAATTAATATAGATATTGCCAATTTAATTATAAGCTATACTTTTGCAATGATATATATTATAAAAATAAATAAATAAATAATAAAATAGGCCATATGGTACCAGTATAGAATGTCCTTTTCAGCCTATTTACAGAAAAAACTGGCCTCTTTCTTGCACTGAAAGTCTTGTATCTTGAGATCCATTAAACTTGCGAGAACACTGGCTGGGAGCTGACTGCCCATTGTCCAACCTTTCCAGGACTCTCCCATCCATGCCTCGGATTTTGAATCTCCCACTTAACTATCCTTTAGACCCGCGATGACATATTCCCCCCCCCCCCACGAGACCATCCATATATATACATACACATACACCCATATACATATATACCAATATATACATAAATACTTATATACACATTTATATCTATTGTATACCCCTACACATGCATACATCCAGAATTCCAGATACATACGCATGCATACTCACATATATACCTACACAAACTCATACACCTCTATTTCGCCCTTTCATTACCTCCAAGATCATTTAGCACATACAGTAATATCCATACAGCCAAAAGAAACCAATTAAGCACAGACAGAGCAGCAAAGCTATATTATATCCCAAAATGCAAAATTCCAAGAAAGTGAAGTAAAACATGGTGCTACATTGGCTTCGTCAACATCCAAATCTGCAATAAATACCAGTACCTGTGATATTGAAACTATTTGCTTTAATCAATCTAGTGATAATGATTCTTCAATGGAAATAGAATCAGATAATGAAAGTTAAACAGCATTAGGTTAACACAAAGGTTAAAGAAAGAGATGAACATTTATATTTTTTTTATTTTTCTATTTGGAATATATAATATATATATATATATGAAATTATTTCACGAAGGTAACACGTGAAAAATATTTATGATGAATAAAACCACGAAGGAAAGGAACACAAAGGTGCTCAAGCTCTTTCGTCTAATGACATCCTGAGGATGTCATTAGACGAAAGTGCTTGAGCACCATTTTGTGTTTCCTTTCCTTCGTGGTTTTATTCATCATATATATATATATATATATATATATATATATATATATATATATATATATACACACACACTGGTATTCTTGCCAATCACAATTATATCTATTGTTTTATACCAGTATTATGGATATTATACCAGTACCTGTGATATTGAAACTAGCATAATGCTCTACCCAATCTAGTGATGATTCTTCCATGGAAATGAAGGTTAAACAACATTAGGTTAACAAAAAGGTTCAAAAAAAGGTGAATATTTTTTTTTTCTATCTGGAATATATATACTGGTACTCTTGCCAATCACAATTATGTATATTGTTTGAAATGAGGAAAAATGTTTTATGTTCTAGTTAAAAAATATAGGTATATACATATAAAAAATGAGGGTTTGTTTTTCCTTTCTATTATATACTTTTTGTGTGATTCAGTTTTTCTAAAAGATGACTATATACATATACTAGGTATAACCGTATAAGCATGGTAGTATAGTAAATTATAGGTAATACTAATATACTTATTAGATTAAAGGAAGAAAAATATGGAATAAGTTTAAAACAATAAAAAACAAAAAAAACAGACTATCTTCGTTTTAAACAAAAAAAACGACAAAAAAAACAAAAAAAACGACACAATAAAAAATGACTCACATCACTATGCGTGCCACGCTAATACCCCAGAACGAAAGCTGTGCGTATAAATGCGCCAGAAAATAAACTTCAATTATTTTTTTGCTTCGTCTTTTGTTTGCCTTTAAAATAGGTTTTCTATCAATAATATTTTGTTTTTCATGGGTAACAAAAAAATAAAGGTTAAAATGAAATAAAATAGATATCTTTATTTAGTTAACTAAAAGTTAAATGCTCAGTGATAAATTTTGAAACATGGTTCGGCGCATAACCCTGGGGTATCGGGGCATGTCTCACATTGAAAACGTACTCATTTTTCTATCCCATGGGCATAACATACCCTGCATCTCTTTGTTGGTCTTGGGGTACGTTCAGAATTTGATGTAATTTTCTTGGTAAAATGTTTTCCAACTAGTCTTGGAACTACTGATTTCTTCAAGTTAGGTTCATCTACAGATGTCAGTCCTTTTATAATCTCATGTCAAAAGTCTAGAAAGGGAACTTTTCCCTTTTTTATGAGATTATAAATTCCACAAGCATCTAGTACTCGGACCGAATCAAATGCATTGCCAGCTTCTTATACCATTTTAGAGACTTTCTTGGGACAGAGTAATAATGCAGTATGTGATCTGTTCAGTCTACATATCCAATATGTTTGTTGTATTCATGTATGCAAGCTGGAATGGGTTTTTCAACTTGACCTTCCTTTGACCTACGTGTTACTGTCACATCACTGTTCAAATGGTAATTGGAGAGCATGCAAACTCTTCTCTTGTCATGAAACACAAGGGAAGGCAGTTCAGGAGTCTCAAAGGCAAGTTTTTTTCCTTTTGCCACATTCATAGTTTTCATAGCATGGCATAAGCCCTTACGATTACTTCTAACAGTCCCTGCAGCACCAGTTTTATTATCACTAAGGTATTTGTATAGTTTTGGTGATGTATAGAAGTTATCAGTGAAGATGATGTGACCTTTTCCTAAATATTTTTCCATCATACTTACTACAATACTTTCAGTCTTAGAAAAATCAGCAACAGTTTCCATGGTCCCAGTATATATTTTATATTTCAAAGTAACACAATTTTCATCCACAAGTTTGAAAATTTTTATCCCAAAACGTGATCTTTTTGTTTTTATGTATTGCTGGAAACTGAGTCTGCCCTTCCACAGCAACAAAGATTCATCCAAACTTAGATTCTGAGAAGTTGAATATTTTGATTCAAAAGTAGATGTCATCAACTCAGTAAAGTCATGCAATTTCACCATCTTCCCCCCTCTTTCCTTCAATGTCTCATCTGCATTGTCAGCAAAATGCAAAAAAGAAAGAATGTTGGTGAATCTGTCTCTTTTCATGATTGCTGTAAATACTGGAGTAGCATAAAAACTGTCGGTTGACCAATACATACCTATCTTAGGTTTTTGTATAATACCCATGAGAAGTAAAAGCCCTATAAATTGCTTCATTTCTGTAAACGTAGTTGGGACCCATGCACTATACCGAGATGTTGATTTCAGATTAGGTGTAGCAGCCAGAAATTGAGTTGCATATTTGTTTGTTTCTGTAACCATTAGCTCAATTACTTCTTTGGGAAAAACTTCACAAAAAACATCATACATCGTATGAGTTTGACCATTGAAGAGCACTTTATTTTCACCAGTAAACTGCCACCCACCTCTGGTACAGCCTATATTTTCACCAATTTCCTGCCATTCAAAATTCTCACTCAATTTTGTTGCTTTAGGCAGATCTCTTTCCAAAAGTACCACATTTTCTTCATCATCGTCACTACTTGATATGTTTTGTATAATATTCCGTACATTATCTTGCGCCCAGTTATCCTCACTTTCACATTCTATATCACTTTCAGAATACATTGAGAGATATTCATTTATATCATTCTCATCTAGAGATGATTTTTTACGCTTATTACTGCTTGTGGATGCCATGCTGAACTGATTGGGGGAGTCTATTTCACTCCCCCCTCTGGTGAGCTGAGTCAGAAAATAAAAAAAGATGCCAAATACCACCATATTGATGTCTAATATTAGTCAGGGAACTAACTACGTTGTTCTAATAGGAACAAGGGGGTTTATAGACTGTTTAGTAAACGTGGAAAACAATGTTTACCATGCGTCCTGAGAGAAGATTTTTAATGGTAAACATAGTTTACCATGCGTCCTGAGTCGGGCTTTTTTATGGTAACCATAGTTTACCACACGCACTGAAAGGGTTAAAGAAGAATCACTCAACAGATTTCATCAACAGACACACGCATTCCTTGCAAACAGATTGGATTCCTTCAAAACCTGAAACCTTCCAGACCTATCTGTAGGACACAACATTTACTCAATCATAACTATGGGTATTGACTTCACTGGAGTGGTGAATCCAAGTTTTGAAGACAAATTGGATTCAGAGGAATGAAAGAATATATATATATATATATATATATATATATATATATATATATATATATATATATAAGCACACCGGACAAAAAATTAGTCACCCATAATAGCACCGATAGTAGGAAGTTCAAGGTCACACAGAGGGCGCTGATGTAGCATTGGTAAGTGACAAGTAGTGGTGACGTAGCACACAGGATCAGATCTGTTTCGTGGGGTGGATATAGTCTGCAAAATGGGTCGTGAGGCAGACGTTACTCAGTGGCAAAAAAGAGCCATCATGTTTGGCAGAGCCCACGGACACAAAATGTCTGAAGTAGCCCAATTTGTTGGTGTGTCAACGCGTACTGTCCAGCGAGTTTACAAAGAGTGTAGTAGTTCGCAATCAACTGAAAATCGATGGCGTAACTGTGGCCGGAAAACAATTCTCGACAATAGGGGCCGCCGCCATGTTTCTCGTCTAGTAACTGCAAATCGTTTTCAAACCAGAGAACAATTGCTCCAAGAAACCAATGAGGTTCTCCAGTGACCAATTTCCGAATGGACATTGCGACGAGAACTGCATGCGACGAGAACTGCATGCGATGGACATCTGGAGCAGGGTACCACGGAAGAGGCCGCTGTTAACAGCAAGTCACAAATTGGCACGTTATAAATGGGCTCAGAGGCACAAAAACTGGACTGCAGCAGATTGGAAACGTGTAATTTGGTCCCGTTTTTGTTCGTTCTCCAATGATGGGAGGCGACGAGTACATCGCAGGATGCAGGTCCAATGAAGCCTTTAATCCTGAATGCGTCGAAGGTGTTGTTCAGGCTGGAGGTGGTTCCGTGATGTTCTGGGGATGTTTTTCGTACCATGAAATGGGCCCTCTCATTCCAGTGATGATGAATTTGAACCAGCAGGCGTACCTCCGCATACTAAACTCGCCAGATTCATGCAGTTATCAAAGCCAGAGGCGCCATCACATGTTATTAGGTACATTCTGAGAGGGGTGACTAATTTTTTGTCCGGTGTGCTTTTTATATATATATATATACATATACTCTTTATATGCGCCACAAACACACAACCTGTCTGAACATAAACAAGGATCAAAGAGCAAAGGCTTTTATTGCTGCGCTCTGGTTCTGTGCACATAATTTTGTGCCAAAAATTATATGGTTAGACAGTGGCACTACTCTACTCTAAAGGGTTTTATGGCCTACTTTGGCCATAGTAGGGTCATTCCAGGATAAATCATGCAAAAAAAAAAAAAAATTTGTCACCACTCCAACTTGGGTTTTTCTCAAATTTGGTATATAAGGTCATTTTTGTGCAAAAACATGAAATCTCAAGTTTTAGCGCAATCAGAGTAACAGTTCAAAAGTTATGGGCCCCCCAATTTTGGGGGTGGGGGCTGGCCCCTTAATGTTTAAAAGTCCATAACGCAGTCCCAAATTGAGCTAGGAAAAAAATTTGAAAACCATTTGAAAGCTCAAATCCTAAAGAATAATTGACTAAGTAATAAAATGCATTTAATCAAATAGTTAAAAAGTTATATCAGTTTGAATTTTGGGGGGGGGGGGAGGCCACACCTCCTATGATACAGATATTCAAGATTTTTTTTTCGGCATTTTGTACCTCAATTACCCTTCTATATGACTTCGTCAATGACATTGTGTATTTTTACCTTTTAAGTTGTGTATTTTTATGCACTTTATTATAAGGTACTTGCTAGCGAAAAGATGACATACAGTATTAGCCCAAGTTCGGGAATTGGGCTATACTAACTATATAATAGTTTTATCCTAATTATATATATATTGCACATGCACACACACACACACACTCCTTCCATTAGCATGAGCCTTGGTTATTAAGGGTTGTTTGCCTTTTGTGACCACATGATAAACACTGCTCATATATTGTATCTGCTTGCCATATTATTTTAGTGCCTTGCCTATATTGGCTATGCTTGCGTTTGCCTGTTTTCATTAAAAATCATTAACATTTAATATTCTTTCTACTTATTACAGGAACTGAAGCTAATATATAAATTTTAAATATGTCTTACAATTTAAATTATCATAAACAGTGTTGTGACCCCTTTAAGAGACACAAGAAAAGAATCTTAAAGGGTTTAAGAAATTTACCATTAAATGTAACAAAAAAAATCCTGCACTCCTTAAATGGAAAGTTTGTACAAACTGTTTTGTAGGATTATTTAAAGAAACTGACTCAAGTATAAGTTTTTCAACATTTGCAGCTCTTAGACCCAAATGGTGTGTTATTGCTAGAAGTACAGGCACACACACAGTTTGTATTTGTACCTATCACCAGAACCCCAAATTAATGGTTTTAGCAATTGGTGACAAGGACTTGACTTATCATTCCTCGATTCAAAAAAGTGTCTGTAATGTGGACAACATTAAATGTATGTTACACCAAGCCTCTACATGAAGACCCTTAAGCAAAATCTCAGTGACAATAAAGTTTTAGTACTGAGAACTATTCTTTCAACACTCAAGATGCACCACAGAGCTTCCATTGGACAAATGAACAAGTTACATTATACCCAATGGTTATATATAAAATTGAGCCACACTAGCTATTGTATCATTAGTGATAGTTTAGATTATAACACTGCAGCAGTGTATACATTTCAACAATTTTTAGTTCAAGACATTAAAGTAAGATTCCCTAATGTGAAAACAATGAAATAATTTTCCGATGGTTGTGCTGGACAATACAAAAACTGTTTTAATTTTAGCAATTTATGCCATCATGAACCAGAGTTTGGTATAAAGGCAGAGTGAAACTTTTTTGCCACTAGTCATCACAAAAATGCCTGTGATGGCATTGGAGGAAGTGCGAAGAGAGCAGCAGCTAAAGCTTGTGTGCAAAGAACAACAGGACACATCTTGTCTCCACAGAGTTTCTATGACTTTTGTACACGAAATTTTGAGTCCATCAAGTTTAAATTCACTACAAAAGAACAAATAAATCATAATAAAACAGAACTCAGTAGTAGGTTTGAAAAAGCAGTGACAGTGAAGGGCACACAAAATTTTCACAGAATTGTGCCAATGTCTCGGAATCACACTAAAGCTTATTTTGTTTCAGACACCAATGACTACAATGTTGTTAGGGTTTTGACCTCTGAACAAGGTAACTCAGACGTGAGTCCAGATTTATCAAATGAGCAAACATTTCCTGTGGGAAAGTATGTTGCATGTATTTATGATGGTAAAAAATATCTAGGAATCATTTTAGATTATTCAGAAGAATTCCAAGATTATAAAATCAAGTTTCTAACTACTCCTATTTCCAACAAAAACAATAGATACTATTTCCCAACTAATAATAATGATGATTGTTGGGTAGAAGCCAAAAACATCCTTCATGAAATGTTAACTCCTAATATTCAATCTGGCACCAGAGTTTGTATATCTTTGAAATACATGATACTGAGAATTAGGCTAGGTACCAAAAATGTTTCAGATTTAACGTATTGCATAGCAATTATTTTTATTCAAGTAATGTCTTAATTTGTTCAATAAAACAACTATACTAGCAGTATTTTTTTTGCCTTTGAAGATCAACAAAGTTGAGAGACAGTTCTTATTATTACTGAGTTTTAGGAAAACACTAATAAGTTTATCTTATAGCTATACTTAATCCACTTGTAAGTCAAGGAAAACATCTTATAAGAGAGCTTGATAAGTAAGATAGGCATAATGGTGTAAGTTCAAAGTCCAGCAAATAGAATGTGTTTTTAACCTCCACCACCATCTAATGAAAGGGAAAAATACACAACTTAGAGGTAAAATACACAATGTCATTGACTAAGTCATATAGAAGGGTAATTGAGGTACAAAATGCTGAAAAAAAAAAATTTTGAATATCTGTATCATAGGAGGTGGGCCCCCCCAAAAAAAATATTCAAACTCATATAACTTTTTAACTATTTGATTAAATGCATTTTATTACTTAGTCAATTATTCTTTAGGATTTGAGCTTTCAAAAAGTTTTAAAAATTTTTCCTAGCTCAAGTAGGGACCAAGTTATGGACTTTTAAACATTAAGGGGCCAGCCCCCACCACCAAAATTGGGGGGCCCATAACTTTTAAACTGTTACTCTGAAACTCGAAATTTCATGTTCTTCAGCATAAACAACTCTGTATAGCAATTTTTAGCAAAATCTAAGTGGTTGTGGTTTCAGGTAATGCCTGATTTGTCCTGGAATGACCCCATAGCCCAAACTATTCAACAAGGGACTTATGGCCTACCTTGGCCATAGCCCAAACTATTCAGCAAGGGACTTATGGCCTACCTTGGCCATAGCCCAAACTATTCAACAACCAGCTTATGGACTACCTTGGCAATAGCCCAAACTATTCAACAAGGGTCTTATGGCCTACCTTGGCCATAGCCCAAACTATTCAACAAAGGTCTTATGGCCCCCCTTGGCCAGAGACTAAACACAAAAACAGTACAGGGTTCAAACCCCCAAGCCCTCCAGATGTACCTGTGGAGTAGTAACATTTACTCTACCAAAACTACGGGTATTGATTAATCTGAAGTGGTAGGAGGTTTGAATACAGTACAAACTCTTAACCAAACAACACAACATGGGAAGTACATTTCAATTAACTCACCAATGTAGAAGTCACTTTAAAACATAAATCTTTAACAAAACACGACAAAACTCCAAAACAACATTAGTAAACCAGCATTTAAAAACTGGTGACTTATAAAACTCTCACAAATAATGAGCAAAGCTAAAATGCTTAATAACTTTACTTTAATTCCATTAATTTCCTATACCTATGGGGAGTCAAACTGATTGACGTAACTTTAACTAAACTTGAGAAGTTGGACTCTTGAACTTTTATACTTAAATAGGTCTTGCATAACCTCTCTCTTTCCAAGTTCCTACTTCATTCTTTGTAACTCATTTCACATGGTTTAAAACACATTGTTTATCAACAAATTTAATCTATAATATATAAGTTTTTCTCCAGCCACCCCCAACCCCCAGTATATGGAAAACTATACAAACCTACAACATGGTATCGTATGTGGTACCTTTATTTCTTAATTAATTATAAATTATTATTTTGTTGAATTAAATATCTACAAAATTGCCTCGGGATTAGTGACATAGCCTATTGGGAATGAAATTAATTGCCATACATAGAACCCAATACAATGGAGGCATTGGGTCCACATAACAAGAAAAACAAATTATTTCATCTCAAAATTTTCCATTGCTGACTCATGAAAATTACTTTGAGAGAAGAGTCAATGAACTTTGAAAAATCAGCAAATTCCTAAGCGAATGATTTATATTCTTGTGGCACTGAGAGCTGCTTGTGTTAAGTGATGCTTTTAAGCAAGGAAGATGTACGCAATCTTCCTATGTTCTGAGTGAATAACAAGTAATATAAATCTAATAACTCAAAAGGATAGGCCTATACCTTCAGAAATTTAAGTATAGAGACTGCCTATATTAATTAAACCAAATCAACTCTTTGTGTAACTCAATCATACCGCAGCCCTACATTGAAAAAGAAGCGAGACCCAACAAAATAATAAGGTAAGGTAATTTCTTTCTTTACCATTAGGCAGCACTAAAATACCAAAGGCAAATAAATTTAACATTAACCAATTAAAACACTACTTACCAAGGTCCTTTGAAGACCTCCACATACATAACTCTAACGAAAAACATGGGGTTTTTGTCATTAACTCTCCACTGAAATCTGCTGGAAATTTCCAATAGATGAGGGTAACAGGCAATCAACCCATGTCGCCCTATATAGTTTTTTCACAGATACCTAACTAGGAAGAATGTGATAGCTGATGTTGAAGGGTTTTGCTAATTTTTACTTTTAAAGTCTCTCTAGTTATAATTTCATATGTATTTTTTTCTCTCTTTCTAGCTACTCAGCTTTCACAGCCTCAATTTAAGAGTATTAAACAAGTAAATTAACTGAATAGAGCATGTGACTAGGAACAAATTTTCTAAGTGTAGTATTAAAGCCTAGTCCTGGTTTAACTTTAAATACTTGCTCTAATGCTATCCACAACAGAGAGGAGACTTTCAGAAGGTACCATCACCATCCAACTCCTGACTCTCACTCAACTTATATTTCTGCCAGGAATCATGCAAAATCCATTCTTTGACTCCCTAAAAACTCCATCAGAAAAAAATGTGAAAACCTATCCAATTCTAATTCTTCTCATCCTTTCTGGCATCTAAGAACCTCTTCAACAACTTTACTTCCTCTTCTTTCCCTCCTCTTTTCCATTCTGACAGCACAGTTGTCATCTCTTCTCCTGACAAAGCTGAACTCTTCATTCAAACTTTTTCTTGCAATTCAACCATGGACGATTCCAGTGCTGTTCCTCCATCTCCTCCTCCCTCTGACTTTATTATGTCTGGAACTAGAAACACTTCCAAAGATGTTCTTTCTGCCCAATCTGGCCTCAACTCTAGGAAGGTGTACAGTCATGATGGTGTTCCTCCTGTTGTTCTTAAGAACTGTGCTTCAGTGATGACACCCTGCCTGGGCAAATTCTTTTGTCTTTGTCTCTCATCTGGTATTTTTCCTTCCTGCTGGAAGTTTGCTTTCATTCATCGTCCCAAAGAAGGGTAACTGCCCTCAACCCTCCAACCCCCATCCAATTGCTTTGATTTCTTGCCTTTCTAAAGCTTTTTAATCTATCCTTAACAGGAAGATTCTTAAACACATCTTCTCACAATCTTCTTTCAGATCATCAGTATGGGTTCTGCAAGGGACATTCAACTAGTGACCTTGTTGTATATCTGTCTACTCTTGGTCATCATCCTTTCAGGATTTCAGTAAAACTTTTGCTATTGTATTAGACATATCAAAAGCTTTTCATAGAGTTTGGCACAAATTTTTAATTTCAAAACTGCCCTCCTTTGGTTTCTATCCTTCTACTGTGCCTTCATCTCTAATTTCCTTTCTGGCCAATCTATAGCTATAGTTGCAGATGGCTACTGTTCTCCTCAGGCTGTCAACAGTGGTGTTCCTCAGGGTTCTGTCCTGTTACCCACTCTTTTCCTTTTAGTTATTAATAATATTTTAATTCACACTTCCTATCCCATTCACTCCTATGCCAATGATTCCACTCTTCACTTCTCCACCCACTTCCCAAAGCATCCATCTCAACAGTCACTTCCATGATTCACATGGGATGGCTGTGTGGCACCCGACTTCTGATCTTTCTGCTCTCTCTGATTGGGCAGAGAAAACTTGTGGCTTTCAATGCCTCAAAAACTCAGTTCCTCCATCTGTCTACTCATCACAATCTTTTGCACAGCTATCCCCTTACCTTCAACACCACACAACTCAAGCCTTCCTCTTCTCGTAACATTCTTGGCATTCCCTTCTCTCATGATCTTTCCTGGAAAGATCACATATACTTTCTTTTCAAAACAGCCTCCAAGAGGTTGTGTGCTGTACCATCTCTGCAGTTTCCTCACCCCTGCTCAGTTGCTGTCCCTGTACAGGGGCCTTGTCCACCCCTGTATGGAGTATGTTTCTCATGTATGGGGTGGCTCAACCCACACAGCCATACTTAATCAGGTGGAATCAAAGGCTTTTCATCTCATCAATTCTTGAACTCTTCCTGACTGTCTTCAATCCCTCTCTCTTTACTATTGCTATTATAATGGTCACTGCTCTTCTGAACTCTCTAACTGCATGTCTCCTCCTTTAAGAAGAGCACACAGCACCAGACTTTCAACACTTTCTCATTCCTTTTCTGTCCAACTCTCTAAATGCGAGAGAATCAGTATTTTCAATCTTTCATCTACTCAACCAATGAACTCTGGAACACTCTTCCCCAATCCATCTTTCCCCCTGTCTATGACCTCCAATCTTTCAAACGCAGTGTCTAAGCATCTCAAAAACCCTGGACCTTGATTTTGGCTCTCTTCTTCGAATTGACTTTTTAAAATCTAAGCAAAGAATCAGCATTCACATCAAATAAATTTTGGAATCAGTACATCAACTAATGCAAAAAAAAATTTTCAACTTGCTCTAATGCTATCTACAACAGAGAGGAGACTTTCAGAAGGTACCATCACCACCCAACTCCTGACTCTCAGCTTATATTTCTGCCCAGAAGTGTGCAACATCTGTTCTTCAACCAACTTCATCAAAAATTCTTTCATCAGACAAAAATATGAAAACCTATCCAATTCTAATTCTTCTCTCTTTCTGGCACCTAGCCAAAAATATCCCCAACAGCTTTACCACTTCTTTCCCTCTTCTTCTCTATTCAAATGGCTTAGTTGCCATCTCTTCTCCCAATAAAGCTAAACTCTTTGCTCAAACTTTCACCTCCAACTCAACCCTAGATGATTCCAGTGCTATTTCCTCCATTTCTTCCTCCCCCTGACTTAATTATCTCTGAAATTAGAATCTCTTCCAAAGATGTTTTTTTCTGACCTATTCAGGCTCAACTCTGAGAAGAGTCCTGACGGGGTCCCTCCTGTTGTTAGATAGATAGATAGATAGATAGATAGATAAACCTTTATTAATAAAATAAAATAAATAATTTTTTTCAATTTACAATGACAGGAATAATTGTGAAGCTTGACTACTTATTTTATTTAATTTGGCCCTTAAGCTTTACGCTTTACTGGGCTCAACATCAGTTCTCAAGAACTGTGCTTCTGTGCTGCCACCTTGCTGAGGCAAACTCTTTTGTCTACATCTTTCATCTGGTACTGTTCCTTCCTGTTAGAAGCTTGCTTTCATTTAGCCTCTCCCAAAGAAGGGAGACTGCTCTCAACCCTCCAACTATCATCCAATTGCTTTGACATCTTGCCTTCCTAAAGTTTTTTAATCTATCCTTAATAGGAAGATTCTTAAACACTGCTCTTCTCACAATCATCTTTCAGATCATCAGTATGGATTCTGCAGGGGACACTACTGGCAATCTCTCTGCATATCTCTGACTCTTGGTCATCCTCCTTTTAGGATTTTGCTAAAACCTTTGCTATTGCACTAGACATATTAAAAGATTTTGATAGAGTTTGTCACAAATCCTTACCCCAAACTGCCCTTCTTCAGTTTCTATCCTTCTATCTGTACCTTCATCTCTGATTCCCTTTCTGGCTGGGCTACAGATGCCATTTGTAGATGACCACTGCTGTTCTCCTTTAGCTATTAATAGTGGTGTTCCTCAGTGCTCTATCCTGCCACACACCTTTTTCCTTTTATTTATCAAATATTTATTAAGTCGTACTTACTGTCATATCCATTCCTATGCCAATGATTCCACTCTTCACTTCTCCACCTGCTTCACAAAGAATCCATCTCAACAAACACACAATGCTTCATATGGGATAGCTATGGTGCACCTGCCCTCTGACCTTTCTACTACCTCTGATAGGGGTAGAGAAAACCTTGTGGCTTTTAATGCCTCAAAAACTCGGTTCCTTCATTTGTCAACTTGTCAAAATCTTCCATGACTATATCTTTACCTTCAACAATACACAACTCAGTCCTTCCACTTCTCATGATCTTTCCTGGAAAGATCACATATATTCTCTTTTCAAGAGAGCTCCTAGGAAGTTACGTGTGCTGTACTGACTCTGCAGTTTCTTTGACCCCACTCAGTTGCTGTCTCTGTACCAGGGTCTTGTCCACCCCTGTATGGATTATGCTTCTCATGTGTGAGGTGGCTTAATCCACACAGCTCTGCTTGACTGGGTGGAATCAAAGGCTTTTTGTCTCATCAATTCAACACCTCTTACTGACTGTCTTCAATTTCTCTCTCTTCACTGCAATGTTGCCTCACTTTCTCCTTACTATCACTATTATAATGGACACTGCTCTTCTGAATTCTTTAACTGCATGCTTCCTCCTTTAATGAGAGCATGAAGTACCAAACTTTTAACACTGTCATTCCTTTACTGTCCAACTCTCTAACACAAGGGTTAATTGGTATTTTCAATCTTTCATGTACAGTACTCAACTGGTGAACTCTGGAACAATCTTCCTCAATCCATCTTCCCTCCTGTCTATGACCTTCAATCTTTCAAATGTCATAGATGCCATAACTTCCACATGGGCAGGAAAACTCCTGATTATGCAACTATTTTGGCAAATACTTGCTGTCTCATAATTGACAGGCAAAATGTCCCACCAGACACCCATTTCCAACAATTTTAAAACATTGTTACATTTTTAAATATATTTAAAATTACATTTTTAAATATATTTAAAAAACTAATATTTTAGCATGACTATGCAATAAAGTGACTGACAAGTTATCTAAAAATTATGATTGCTATGTTGTTACACTTTCTTTTGAGTGTTCACTCTACTCCAAACATTGCAACATTCATCAATTATCCAATTTTTAATTAAATCTAAGTGTCTCCAACAACACTCTAAAAACAGCTTTATATTGATTTTTCAGTTATATTTGAGAATGTCATTTACCATTTTATATTATTATTAGAAAGTAAGTATGCCAATTTTATACAATTGACAAATTATAGTTACAGTAATTTATTTCAAAGAAATTTGAAAGTTTAAATGTTTTTCAATATACTATTTTATTCTACCTTGTTGAAATTAGGTTAAGCATTATTTGGCTACTTTTCTCACTGATATATTTAAAAACACCCAAAAGTAACTTTATATGTTTTCTTATTTGGTGCTACCATCTGCTAGTATTTCTGTACATTCGATCCCCAATCAAGACCAAAAATTTATTTTTATTTTATGTTTTTCAATTACTATTTTTAAAAACAAAATTATTTATAAAAACATTTAATTACACTCTTGGCTACCATAGTAGCATTACTGTTTACCATAAAATCAAATAAGAATATGCAAAAAAAAAAAAATACATCATTGTAAAAATTTGAATTCATTTGTTGTGGTTCTGGTGGTGGACGACCACGAGTATCTCCTGCCTAGCTATACCTCTTTGAGGTTGATCTCCCACTCAGAAATAAAATCTTTGTGGCAGCTCTGGTGTATCCAGGTATCTCAAAAACCTTGGACCTTCATTTTGGCTCTCTCCTTCCTCTATGGGAGGAGCATTTTTGTGGGCATTCACACTTGGCCCCTCCTTCCTGCATAAAAAAAAACTGTTCAAGTTTAGAACACTTCCACATGATGACCATCATTTGTTGCTAGAACGCATATTGGAGACAAACTCCATCAAAGCATTAGCAAGATGATGTGAAATGGACCCAGTGACCTAGAGCCCTTTCTTTGACAGAATTCTGCCAAACTACCAGGATTGTCACAATACTGAAGTATTTTAACATACCCGCATGGATAAAAATCCAATGAGGTTAAATCAAATGATCAAAGTGGCCATGCTATTGGTGTCCAATTATTCAGCACAAAGGAAAGGTTACATCTATGAAGTTGTGAACAAGAATGGCACAGTGGGAAGTTACCCCATCATGCTGAAAGATTATACTTCTCATGCCAACACCAATAGCCCTGAGCTGGGGAAAAAATGTCTGCAGTGCATTAAGATATTTCACTACAGTCATGGCACAATTGTGAAAAAAAACTAAATTGATCAGGCCTATGAAGTTATGTGATATGCACACAAAATGTTAACTTTTGGCGAATCCCATTCATGTTGGTGTGTTTCAGCAGTGAATAGGCCATTTTAATCACTTGACTTAACCATTTCGAACTTTTATCTATGGGGTTATGTTAAAACATTTGTGTATCATGACAGATTCAGCCACCAAGTAGAACTCAATCAGAAAATCAGATGCTACTGGATCCGTTTTACAAGAGCATCTTCCTAATGCTCTAATGAAGTTTCAGCATCAAATACAACACTTCAGCAATGACTGTCATCATATATAAGGGGTTCCAAAAAACCTTAGCCACTCCCATTTGCAGCTTACATGTTTACTTATATCAAAATAGTTTTTAGTGAATATAAAAATATATAAAATTCTTTATTTATTGCAGGTATTAAAATTACTCTAGCTGATAAAGTGATAATATAATGGCTTCTCAATTAATTGGTGATTTGAAGCATTGTTTCTCAGACACCCTGTACTTTAATCATCTTGTATTACTAAAACAATCCAGAACTTTGGTAATAGTAAAATGCTACATACAGTAATTACTGTTGACATTGTGTATCTAGAATACAATGTACAATTAATTTCACTAGATATTTATTAACTGTATATGAATAACCACTTTAATATAGCTTATCAAGGTATGCTTGCAATTTTAAATATGGCCTATTTTCCTGTCCCTGATTGTTACGATAGTGTATTAGATATCCTCATGGGCAGTGTCTTTCTAAACTTGGGGGTTGTGGGAGGTGCTCAGGGTACTCCCACTACTTAGCAAAAAGAAACCAACCTACATGGAAAAGTGAAGTATATTTTTTCAGCAAAACTTATAGAAATATAGGCAGTCCCCTACTTATGAATGGATTATGTTCTTGAATCCCATATGTAAGTTGAACTGCTCATAACTTGGATTATAAAGAAATATTGTACATTTGCATGAAATTATAGTAAATATCTGTACCTGCCTGTAATAATGTAACAAATATTGTATTCTGAAATAAATATAGTTAATAAAACATGAAATAAAGTAACATGGAATGAATAAAAAGCACTTTTAATTTGCATGTTGGATGGAAAAAATCAATACTATTTTTAATTAATTTCTGCTAGTCATATTCTTCATATGAAACCTTTAGTCTATGTTTTTCATTGAGATACCTCTGCCTGCCTTGCTTTTGTTAATCTTCTTATATTCAAGTGAACAGACTAAATACAAACTAATACAAAGGCTGCCAATTTCATTGCTTTGTTTTAATTGTAACCACTGAAGAGCAGCTCAATTTGTATAATTATACAGAGAGTCATTCCAGCTCAACTGGTACATATTTCAGAAAGTTGGTAGGGTGACCATCTCCGATTTTCTTCAAATTTTCAGGGTTGATTCATACACCATTCAATAGCTTAAATCTAAAATTTTAGCTTCCTCAGTCAAAAATGTTTAATTTTATGGTCGCTCAAATGGCCCCCACCTTCGACAAAAAATGTCCATGTTGGGCTTGATCGGCCAATGCCTTCATTTTGAGAGGCCTTGAAAAGTGTCTATTAATAGGAGTAGAAGCTTCAAATTTGTCATGCCAATACAACTTCTGGTGGGCTTTTCAATTTTGCAAGCTAAAAGGCTGTGGAACAAATAGTTTCTGAGTTACAAGGGCTTAAACATGGCTCCATTTTGAAGCTTGCATCAATTCCTCCCACTTTTACGACTCTACATTTTCAAAAGTTTTAGTTCTACATCAATCACAGCTGGTTTAATACTCCTAATAGCCTCTATGGGTTGTAAATTTATGAGTGAAATAAAAAAATAACCAAAAAAAGGATTTATTTTTATTTAAAAAATTTCCAAAAGTTGATATTTTCACAAAATTTGCAAAATTAACATCAACTTTGGGGCTTAATATAAAGGTGTCCAAAATTAGTCAGGGAGTTGATACTTCTAGTAAAGAAAGATACATATGTGTAAAAAAACATATATTAAGGAATAGATCTCAACTCAACTCCTTCATATAGTTTTGGCTATTCAAAGAAAAGTACTTTTTATGAAAAATTCTGAATTTTTTCAAAATTTTGAAATGTTTAAATTTCTTTTTACAACATTGAATTGTAATTTTACTTCCATTTTATTACTTGGTAAGTTAATTCACAAATGTTAAATTATCTAAATAAGTTTTACTCATAAAAAAGACATAATATATACCTAGATTATTACTAAATTTGCAGTTAACACAACAGATGGACCAGCTTGTAGGCTCAATACTTGGATCTACCTAAGTAAATCATGTAGAACCGTGTTCTACTGCTCTTTAAGCACTTCCTAGTAATTTAAATTATGCAGTTAGTACAGATAAACTAGCAGTAACCACCATTTTCAGTACAAAACCTTAAATTTAAGTAGCTTTGTTGTATTACTTCCCTTAATACAAGTGTACAGTACTTAGCTATATACAATAATGAATTCCTGAGTTTTTAAGCATGTGAATTATTGCCTATAAGTTCATATTCTTTTTTTAATACGTGTTGTTTTATGTAAATTCGTATGTAAACTTATATATAGCTAATAACTCTTATGTTTAGACACTGACTCAGGAATTTATTATTGTACTCAGGCTTTAAGCCTGATTGTCTTCAACACTCCACGGCCTCACAGCCATAAATTGGCAATTTATTATTCAGCTTAATATAGGTCTGTAGTTACTTAGGCTTTTTTTTAAATACTCCTCAATTTTAGATAAACAATCATTTGATAACTTGTACTGTCTCCCCATTTTCCCAGCAACTGTAGGTGGTTCAATTGAACACAAAACATGTTGGAATGGAATCCAGCAAACGTCCTCTTGTTCAGGCCATTTAAAAGGATTCTTTTTCATGAAATTTACTAATAGATCCTTCTCAGTATCACACACTTCAACTATGTTTCCAACAAACCAGTCACCTTCAAAGAAACAGGCCACATATGTACCAGGTTTATATTGGTAAGCCACATTTTCTTGTGTAGCATTGAGGAAGGAAAGTTGTACGTTAAAGAAATTTTCATCACTAGAAATTCTGTACAGTTTAATGCCTGTTGATGAAGGTCTAAAGCAGTGATATGAACGGGTTCCTGGGATTGTCTTAATTAAGGAATACCTTTTTTCTAACTCAAATAAATTAGCATTTTCCTCAATTTTAGCTGAATCAATGTACAGAAATTGTATACCGTTAATATTAGATTGGTGGTTCAATTGAACACAAAACATGTTGGAATGGAATCCAGCAAACGTCCTCTTGTTCAGGCCATTTTAAAAGGATTCTTTTTCATGAAATTTACTAATAGATCCTTCTCAGTATCACACACTTCAACTATGTTTCCAACAAACCAGTCACCTTCATAGAAACAGGCCACATATGTACCAGGTTTATATTGGTAAGCCACATTTTCTTGTGTAGCATTGAGGAAGGAAAGTTGTACGTTAAAGAAATTTTCATCACTAGAAATTCTGTACAGTTTAATGCCTGTTGATGAAGGTCTAAAGCAGTGATATGAACGGGTTCCTGGGATTGTCTTAATTAAGGAATACCTTTTTTCTAACTCAAATAAATTAGCATTTTCCTCAATTTTAGCTGAATCAATGTACAGAAATTGTATACCGTTAATATTAGATTTGCAGCAATCAAACATCTCTTTTGGATTGGTGATGTGACCTTTACTTGTTGCTTGTAGACTTGCCCAGGCAACTAACCTTTTGACAGTGCCACCAACACCATCACAGGGGCTCTTTCCATGAGAGGTGGCAAAAAAGTTCCATTCACATGTTAGTTGGAAATCTTTTTCATGTAACACTGAATTAATGATGTTTTTATAGTTTTTATATTGACTTGCTGCGCCATCGCTAAAGTAACAAATATGTTTTAGTTTAGGATTCTGACTAAGTAATTTCAAGGCTTCACATAAAAAAGAATGAACTGCAGTTGTGTTGTGTGTAAGTGAATCTGATATTACACAAAAATTTGTAGCTTTTAGTTCACCATCAACTTTTTGATAGCAGACTACCGGATGCAAGGTAGCCTGGGTATTGTCCAGTGGTGGGCACCATTAACCAAAAAGTTAACTTCGTTAACCGCTAATCCGTTAACCAAAAAGTTAACTTCATTAACCGTTAATCATGTAATGGAAGTTACCGGTAAACTGTTAACGTTAACTTTTATTATAAAAAAAATGAAAAACACAATATATATATAATTTAATTTTCCCTCTTCTTCTCGTTCTCCATTTTGTCCATGAGATGCATGTTGCCCTTCATGAAAATTAGCATATCAAAGTTTTCATCAGACAGGGATGATCTCTTGGCCCTCAGGATGTCCTTGCCCATAGAGAACAAACGCTCCACTGCAGCACTGGAGGGGATGGCTGTGTTGAACAAGTCCACCAACACTTGCTCACCCAAGAAGGCAGCATCTGTCAGCAAGTCCTTGGAGTTGGTCTCCAGCCAGGTCTTGACCAAGTTCTGGGCCTTGCCCTTGAGTGACCTGTGGCTTCTGCTGCTCTCTTTTGTCTGGATGACAGCACTGAAGAAGTCATCCTCCTCCTCCTCCTCGTTGTTGCTGCCTCCACTGTTGCTGCCCACTTCGTTGGACTGCTGCTTCATGGCCTCCTCGACTGTACCCTCCATGCTTTTCCTCACCCTGGTGACCTTGGTGTTGTCATACTTGTCCAACCAGATGAGGCGAAACCTGGGATGGAAGGCAGCAGCCAGCTGGCATTCGTCATCCTCCAGGAGGGGCCCAAACCTTTTGTTGATGCCTGCCAAAAGTGCGTCAACCAAGGCGCTGCAGTAGACGAGGCCCTTGGACTTCAAGTCCTTAAGCCTGAAGATTGTCGCAGCAACTGTTGGCAGCAGAGTCCCAAGGTAGGCTTGTTCCTCCCCCTGGATCTTGTTTATTTATGAATTTTTTGGGTTAACGGACTTGAGTTAATGGAAGTTAAATGTAACGGAAGTTAATTAGTCTGATAATGATTTTCAAAGTTAACTTAAAAGTTAAATCGTTAACGAAAAAGTTAACTTCATTAATTAACGATTAAAAGATTAACAGTTTGTGCCCAGCTTTGGTATTGTCCCAGGGATGCCCTTGTACGGCATCCTGAATTATAAAACTATAGTTTTCAGAGAAGTCAACAAGCACTAATGCTGTAGAATCATTGAGGTTTTATTTACAGTCGGACAAATATTCTGATTGGGCTTTTGCTATGAAATGGTGTACTTTCAACTTTTTTGCACTTTCACATATGTCTTCTACTACATTTGAAACACTTTTTGTCATTGTGACCAGTTGGGTATGGTCTGTATGAAGCCACTGTTTAAAGGAAACCTCATCATCCATGTCATAATCATTGTTTTCAAAAATGGTAAGAAGCCAATCCCGTAATTCATTTAAACCAGGACATGTTTTGCAGTTATTAATCATGCAGTTTCTGGTTTCAGTGTTGCAGACTATTTTCCCTAGTAACACTCTTAATTCTACTTTGACGGGGAGTGATTCACATAAAAGTTTAAAGTTCTGGTGTATTTCACAAATGCATACATTGTGTGATCCTTTACTCCCCACACCCATAACACCACTTTGGTCTCAGTTCAAAAAACTTTGATTTGGAGATTGTCGTTTGGATATTTATTTTTGTAAAGCGTATATAATTTTCTGATATTTGTCAACAACAGTATTTTCTGCTTGTGAACCTTCCCTTGTGGTGTTTTTATTGATTTGTAGTCGTTTTTACCAGGGCATTCTCTTGTATATTCATTGTTTTGGAAAAATTCTATCACTCTTTCCTTTATTTCATCACTTATACGCTTGCTACTATCTTTATTTCTCATTATAGGAAGGATACCTTCTTTTCTCTTTAAGGCCCTCACAGCATTAACCATTCTGGCTGACACTTCAAATTCTTTTATAATTCTTTCTCTGGACCAGGTTTTACCAATTGGAAGGAGTGTTAGAATTTGTATCTTTTCTTGTCTGGTACTAGTTTTACACTTTTCTTTCAGTTCCTCTATCATATGCTGATATAGGTTTCTCGCTTCCTCATCCAAAATGCTAGGCTTCATATGAAGTACTTTTGACAGCTTTGATTTTGTTGATGTTTCAATTTGCTTTAGTTTCCTTTTCACGTAAAACTTTCGATCTCTTGCTCTTACATACTTAATGGGTGAGCATTCTAGTGAACCTAACGTTTCATCAAATGTCTCCTTAACTATTTCTTCTGGAACATATTCATCACTACCTGAGTCTTTTTCATCTTCAATCATCTTGGCTCTAGAGAAGCATGTTGAGCAAAGTTTCTGTCCTGGTATCAAATTCAGTCTAGTTGCTATGTCTTTGTCAATAATTTGTAGTGATTCTGCAAATAAAGTAGGGTAATGTAAACTCTAAAAACATTGGAAAATAATTTTAAAACCTCAACATTTGGTTATAGGCTATTCGTATAAAATATTCAAAACATATGCATTCAGTAGCACAGTATATAGCCTACCCTATTAAAATTAAATAGCTAATTTAGGTTACAATTTACAATATAAACTTCTTTATGAAATATAAATATATTAGTACCTATATTTACTTACTTGTTATCTTCTTTCAATGATTTCTCCATGGATCTTGGCAGCTACGTTGCATTTGTTGGTAATGCATTCCAAACATTTTCTCATGGTGGTAGCATACAGTAGCACTATTTGGGTTGATTACAGTTGCTTTTGTTCTCCACAATAGCAGTTTCCTTGTTTCATCTGTCAGCTCATGTAAGGTATACATACCCACCTTCCTGGTGAGTCTGTGTTCATAACATGGATCATCCAAGTACATACCAAAGCTGCACTTTGATTCTTGATTAGAATAAGCCATTATTACATGCAGTAAAATTAAGTTAATTGCTCTAGTTAAATTTTCTGAAAATAAAAGATCATGATCTATAAAATAGGCCTGGACATTAATGATTAACCATCATGTTTTACATTTATAAGAATATACAAAGCGAAATGAGCTACCCAGAGCCCTTCGAGTCGCTGGTTGTTTTGACAGACATATTAAATTTCTTGTATGTTTTAGACTTATTTACATATTATTACAATTGTAAATCAACTTAATAAGTAATAAAATGGAAGTAAAATTACAATTCAATGTCATGAATAGAAATTTAAAATTTACAAATTTTGCAAAAATTTGAGATTTTTCATAAAAAGCACTTTTCTTTGAATCACCAAAACTATATGAAGGAGTTGAGTTGAGATCTATTCTTTAATATATGTTTTTTTACACATATGTATCTTTCTTTACTAGAAGTATCAAATCCCTGACTAATTTCGAACACCTTTATATTAAGCCACAAAGTTGATATTAATTTTGCAAATTTTGTGAAAATATCAACTTTTGGAAATTTTTAAAAATAGAAATAAATCCTTTTTTGGTTATTTTTTATTTCACTCATAAATTTGCAACCCATAGAGACTATTAGGAGTATTAAAACAGCTGTGATTGATGTAGAACTAAAACTTTTGAAAATAGTAGAGTCGTAAAAGTGGGAGGAATTGATGCAAGCTTCAAAATGGAGCCATATTTAAGCCCTTGTAACTTAGAAACTATTTGTTCCACAGCCTTTTTGCTTGCAGAATTGAAAAGCCCACCAGAGGTTGTATTGGCATGACAAATTTGAAGCTTCTACTCCTATTAGAAGACACTTTTCAAGGCCTCTCAAAATGAAGGCATTGGCCGATCAAGCCCAACATGGGCATTTTTTGTCGAAGGTGGGGGCCATTTGAGCGACCATAAAATTAAAAGTTTTTGACTGAGGAAGCTAAAATTTTAGATTTAAGCTATTGAATGGTGTATGAATCAACCCTGAAAACTTGAAGAAAATCGGAGATGGTCAGCCAACCACCCATTTACCAATTGAGCTGGAATGACCCCAAATGGAATTAAAACTGAAGAAACTATAGGGCTATGGGTTGATTGTAAGATACCTTCATCTGTTGGAAATTTCCAGCATATTACAGTGGAGAGTTAATGACAAAAGCCCTATGCTTTTTGGTTGGAGATTTATGTATGTGTAGGTCTTTAAAAGACCTCTATGTTTATTTGCCTTCAGTATTTGCGCTGCCTAATGGTAAAGAAAGAAATTGCCTTATGTTATTATTTCGTTGGGCCTCGCTTCTGTTCGTAGGACGTGATGTTTTTTGATGTAGGGCCATGGTACGATGGAGTTACATAACAAGTTGCTTTGATGTAATTAACATAAGCAGTCACTGCACTTAAATACCTGAAGGAATAGGCCTATCCTTTTTATAGTTATTAGTTTTTATATTATGAGGAATTCACTCAGAACTTATAGGAAGATAAAGAACATCTTCCTTGCTTAACCCTTTCATACCTGATTTTCGTTTCTTTTCATGCCACAAAAAAACACTTATGTGATATCTCCAGAAAGACTAAAACCTCATAAAATTTGATGGTCAACTGAGCGACCATACAGCATGAAAGGGTTAAAGCATTGCTGTAACATAAGCAAGCCACTCATATAATTGTTAGGAATCTGCTGATTCTTCAAAGTTCATTGACTCTTTTCTTGATGTAATTTTCATGAGTCAGCAGTGGAAAATTTTGAACATGAAATAATAAATTTTTCTTGTGGTTGGGTGGGCCCAATGCCTCCATATTGGGTTCTATGTACAAATTGTACATATGGCAATTATTTTCATTCCCAATAGGCTATGTCTCCAATCCTGAGGCAATTTTGTAATGTTTAATTCAATTAATTAATAATTTATATTTAATTATGAAATAAAGGTCCACATACGATACCATGTTGTAAGCGTATATAGTTTTCCCATAAAAACTCAAAGCTTCAGACACCAGTTCTGGAGACTCACTTATCTGTGCTATCCAAAATGTACACAAATCTTCTGACAGGAATGACAACCGAGTCTTCTGAGTCTTCTCAGAAGAAAGTTCAATCAACTTATTGTATCATTTCAGTAATAGACATGAAAATAAAAACCCACTCTAATAGACAGAGTTTATTTCCACAACAATTTCATTCATTTTTCTGTATCCACCCGAGGAGGATGCCAGTGGGCATCGAAACTGTTGTGGAAATAAGCTCTGTCTATTAGAGTGGGTTTTATTTTCATATTTTGACCTTCACGTAGAAAAAAGAAGTTTTTTGCATTCAGTAATAGACATTTATATTTAGCATAAATTTAACTTTTTCCTTATGTTCATATTAAGCAGAGTTAAATGGAGCACAGAAAGCCCACTAAACTACAAGAATGACTCCCAATACATTGGAAAAAGTAACATATATTAATTTTTTGTATACAATATTGTACTTAGACTACAAAAACCCCATGATGATGATAATCCACTATACCACATTTCATAAAAATTGTCACTTATTTATGGTTAGTTAGAAAAGGAAAATTGCCAAAATTATATGTGGCAACCAAAGTTCTGCAACATTACATTTGGAAAACATCAAGCCATTTGAGCCTATCAAGGTTATCTCAGTCTGATGAATGACTGGCTCACAATAATAATGGGTGGACATTAAAATTACCTTGAGTAATGATGCATATTGTGCCTACTGCTGCTCTGACTCGAGTTACTAGATTGTGAGGTAGAGGACTGAGATGAGGTGAAATCTTGTTGACTGTGAGACATTCGACAAATCAGGTACTGAGAAAGGGGCTGGAAATCTTCTAAATTAAACCCACACCTGAGAATTAAATTGAGTTCCAAAATGTAACAAGAACTATGTTGGAATGCCATCAATGTTCCTACTTATATTTGTGACCTTGACCTTTGATGCAAGGACCCAATTCTTGCTTGTGATATATCATCTTGTAATGATCCACACAGTTATGATATTTCATCAAATTATGTTGATTGGTTCAAAAGTTATAGTTACATATGGAGAAGAGCATCCAGTATGGTCCCTCAAATTTTATTTGGTTATGGACAAAAATGTGAAAATGCTAAATTTTGACAATGTAACCAAAATCCACTTCACAGATTTTCTCAGGGACTTAAACAACATACAGAATTCCCTAATTTTAAGAACTCAAACCAAATATGTAGCTTAACAACATTTCAGGGTTCTTTCCTCAACTACCAAAGCAACAAGTCTATGCTGAGACAACATAAATACAAAGAAGCATCTTTGTGGCTAATCAAACATTTTTATTTATGCAATATTTTTTAAAGTAATGGCAAATCAATTTTTCCCATTATAAGGAAGGAAACAAAATGTAATGTCAATAAAATGGCTGCCCTCTGGAATAAAATGAATGAATCATGAGGATAAGGGAAATTTGCCATCATGAATTATTTTATACATAAGGAGTTATTCACTTAATTAAAATTGTTTTATTGAATTGAATAACCTTCATTAATAATTAATTTTAGTCCTTTAATGTAAAACATTCCATACTAACAATTTTCCTCTTATGAAAACACTGTTACTATAGGGTTTGAGTGTGTTACAACTGTATGAGTCACATTATTTGAAAATTAATTAGTTTAGCTATTACTACAGACTCTCCACCAAATTTCATGGTCAGGATTGGAACTTTGATTTTTTTATCATTTGCATCAATCCTGAGTTTATACAGACTAACTGAAAATATTTAACACTTCTACAGGCCCAATTCAACCAGCTCAGATGAAAATACAAACTGTACTGGGTCAGGACTTATGGTTAGGCCAAGACTGAGCTAGGCCAGATATTGCCTGCTAATCTAAGTTATTGATACTGTATGCTTTTATTAAATGTTAAACCAAACTTAAAAGACTTGCTAGTTTTAGCTCTAAGCTTAAGATTTTATGCTATCTTGATATTGGCAGTGAGATAGTGCTCTTGCCTATGGTTTATTTGACTGCAGACTTGGTAATCACTAGGTAAACTCTGTAAATCACTTTGGCATTATACTCCAACAGGTTGCATTCTAACAATGAAGATGCTATAGCTCTCTAACTAGTTACAGGAGGCCAGTCTTCTTTTTCAAATACTTGCCTTTTACTTTACATAACATGATAATCATCATGAGGTTCCTCATTTGGAAATGGATGATCTCTAAATTTAAATTTTTGAAACTAAGAAAATAGACAAAAATTTTCAAAAAAACAAAGGTGACAAAATTTTAGATTCCAATTAGGTCCTGCCAATTGTCCTAAAGAAATGTTCTCTTGAACCTGTTTCTGTTGTTTCCAAACTCATTTGCATAGGCCTCTACTCTGTAGCCTTTTTTGTCTTCTTCATAGAAGGATGACAATATTCACCCAGTTCTCAAAAATAGCAATCACTCATATTCTTCAAACTGCAATTTACTTATTTTTCTGACATCCAATATTGGCAAAAATCTGAAAGTCACTAATTCCAAAATCCTCAGACACTTTTACAGAAATTTATACATAACCAGCAGTATGGCTTCACAAAATCACTCTACTGCCAATCTTTGCTTTCATGATGCATTCAATACACCAAACAATATTGTGAAACTCATTCTATAGTGCTGAAACACTTCACAAGCACTTCACTACATTTGGCATTGTTACCTCATTTCTAAACTTCCTTACTGCAGCTTTCATATATTTTGTCAGACAGCTGTAACTGAATTACCAGTAACTAATTAATAATTCCAATACTATAAAAATGTAGTAATTGTATGAGTATTTTAATTACAATTTTAAGGCAATTGTAGTTTATGATAAAATCATTCTTTTAATTATGAGGGCCACTCAATATATTTTGCCACCACCTTTTTTTTTTTTTTTTTATTTCCAAGTTTCCTTGTAAGTACCAGAAATTTAGTACACAAGTAGTTATATACCTTTTTTACAAGTTTTTAATTTTCCACGCAGTCTCCATCCTTTTCTACATCTTTCCTCCAGCTCAAAACAAGGGCCTTTATTCCTTGCTGGTAAAAGTCCACTGGGTTCCACTGGAGCCACCTCTTAGCCTCCTCAGCACCTCATTGTCACTCTGAAACTTTCTTCCATGAATAGCATCCTTCATTGGCCCAAACAAATGGAAGTCTGAAGGTGCCAGATCCAGGCTGTATGGAGGGTGGGGTAACACAGTCAAGCACATTTTTTTTATGGCCTCTCTTGTTTGCAAACTGTTGTGTGGTCTTGCGTTATCGTGCAAAAGAGACCATCTAGTTTTCTCTCTCGTCAAACTCACTTTATGTGTCTGTGGAGTCTCTGTAGGGTAGCAATATATGCCTCTGAGTTGATTGTTTGTCCTTTCTTCATAATGTCCACCAGAATCACTCCTTTCATGTCCTAGAAGATGGTGGCCATAACTTTTCATGCAGAGGAAGCCATTTTGAACTTTTTCTCATGTGGGGAGTGTGTGTGATGCCACTTCATGGATTGGCATTGTGTTTCAAGTTCAAAGTAGTGTACCCAAGTCTCATCCCTAGTTGCAACATGAAAGGAAGCCATCCCCAGTTGCAACATGAAAGGAAGCCATCCCCTTCTGTCTCGTATTGAACCAATTACTCAGAAGCAATTTCTTTCCTTTGGGCTTTGTGATCTTCAGTCAGTTCACGAGAAACAAACTGTGAACATACTTTTGAGTATCCCAGTTGCTGAATTATCGTATTCACACTTCCTTCACTAATTTCTAGCTCCAGTGATAGCTCCTTGTATAAGATGCGCAAATTTGATTGAATGATGTTGTTAACACATTGCACAGTGTGAGATGTCACAGTCAATGCTGGACGACTGCTGCATGGCTCATTATTGAGGCTGGCTCTCCTTCTCTCCAATGATCTCTCACATTTAGACCAGCATCCAACTGTGCTTTGATCGACAACAGCATCTCAGTAAACATTTTGTAGATGTTTGTGAATATTTCAAATTGTTTCCTTCTCTACAGTTAAGAACTTGATAACAGCTCTCTGTTTATGACACACATCACTGTCAGACATCATTTCCAAAACTGCATCAACCATCAGTTTTATACAAGGAGGGGAGGTTCAGACTGGAAAAATCGTTATGTGAAGCACAGAAAGTTCAAACTTATGACCCAAAAGACATTTCAACCCCATGGCCTATTAATTAGCTAAGAACAAAGGGTGGGGCAAAATATATTGAGAGCCCCTAGTAATTTATGCCAATGACAGAATCCCTGCTGAGACTTCCTTATTATAATTATCTCATGCTAGTACTCTCATATGGAGATGTGAGTTGCTCACGCGAGTAGCTCTCACCATGTAAACCTGGCTTAAGTTGAGAGATACACTGGGTATAGCCACCTTCTCCTCCGCATTAGGTTAGATTATAGGGAACTTATCAAACAAAAAAATTTTAGAGGATTACAATTGATGTAATTATAGCCAGAAAAATGGCAACAAATTCAATTGCTGTGTGAAAGTGGTAAAGCAATCAAACAGTGCAAAAGCATTTTCATTTCCAGCATGATCATAAAATAAAACAAAGTTAACTACATATTTCAGTTCATTCACTGGGATCTAATTACAGTATTAAGAGGGAAAAGCCAATTTTGCTTATACACATTGTTGGGTGTAATGCATACAAAACCTATGCTTTTCTGCAATGAATTGGGTGCATCTTGCTCAGCCAAATGATTTCATTTTTAGTTTCAAGCTCTTAAATGGAAAAGTAATTCAATTATTTCAGAAGCAAAGTACTGTAATGGACAGTGGACACTGCTTCTCCTTTAAGGAGAGCTTGCAGTACTAGACTTCTGACACACTCATCCTTTTACTCTCCAACTCTCTAATACAAGGCTTAATCAGTACTCTCAATCTTTCATCTACTCAATTAGTCAATTGCTGAACAATATTCCTCAATCTATCCTTGACCTCCAACCTCTCAAATGCAAAGTGTCCAGGCATCTCAATAAGTTTGTCCTTCTATCAAGAGGGGTGGGTCATTTTGCAGGTGTTCACCCTTGACCCCTCCTTCCTGCATACAAAAAAATGCTAACCATGACTTAACAGAAAACCATTTGAGCTCTCAAACTGACCACTGCTCCCACGTATGATATGGTTGTGCTTAAGTTGAAAACATCTTGATATATGGTACAATCCAAAATAGCCATGAAAACTATTATCAATTGATCTATTACAAACTTTCATTCTTATTTTTATGCCCAACATATTTCATCCCTTCATTTTTCTAGAGACATTCCAATCACTGCTGCTATGAGGAATTTCAATCTATAATAGGGTAATTCCAGGACAAATAGACAAATGAAAGTGCCAAATGTACACTCCACCATCTCCAAAATTCATGAAACTTTGTGTGAGGGTTGGTTTTGCTCCAAATTATAACAATCTGAATTTCTTTGAAAATTGGTCAAGTTGGTCAAATTTTATGGCTTGACCAAATTTTGGTCAAATGAAAAACCAACAAATTTCAAACGTAAATATCTCAGCTGCTAATTGTGGTAGCGTAATAAGTCTTAAATGATAAAATATGTAAAATTAACTGTAGTTTCTAAATATGTATCATTTTTTAGGGTAACAAAAATAAAATTATGATTTTTTGGAAAAAATGTCAATTCTTTTTTTTTTGCGATTTGGCAGTGAAGATATCATTTTTCAAAAAAAAGACCAAGAATAAAAAATGTTTATTTGATGTATGTACACCATAATAAGTAATAAAAAGTCAGCTTATAGTTTATTATAAGGCTCAAAACTGAGTTTGAAATTAAGTAATAAAAATTTTTTTCAGACGACAAAGATTTATTACAGACTTGTTGGTCCAAAAAAAGACAATTTTCAAATCATCTTTTAAAATATATGTACAATGTACATACATAACCTCTCTTATATTTAGGGACAGAATATATTGACAATAATAATGTTTAATTTATAAAGCGCTTATCAGAGTATAAAATACTCTTCCTAATACTACACGTACAGTCTAGTGTGGACCAAAATGGGGGGTAAATTATAAAGTTGAAGAAATCCTTGTTCCACATTAATGCCCTTATTCCTTTGGACCAGATAGACATGTCAGCAAAATTTTGGTCAAATATGAGAATATTTAGGGGTCCCGAGATTTAATGACTTATAAAAATTTTCCAATGAATAGGCAAGCTTAGAACATCAATGATCAACTCAACTCTTGAGTTGCAACTTATGACAAAATTTCTTCTTATTTAAGAAATTTTTGGTGTTAATAGAGTACAAAAACAATCTTAGATCATTATTTCAGAGAAAATTATTAATAAGGAAAACAAAAATTTTGGATAAAATATATTATCCTTAATTGGTCAACTCTAAATTAAAGGCTTTGCCTAATTGGCTTGAACCTTTTAGTTATCCTTTTTATCTCCTAATTTAACTGGTTTATTTTACTATTTCAGAAATTTAATTTTTTAAACTAAAAATGGCTACTCGTTCTAAAACTAAAATTTGGCTCATTGGCCATTTAAATAAAGATATACTTTGTTGCCGCTTACCTACAAAACTGCAAGTTTTGCAAACATATTTCTTCCATCAAAAAGAGGAAAAATTGGGATGAAGAAGATCCATTAATCTTTGCTTAGATGAAGTGATGACCTACTGGGAGAAAGCCAGGATTCCCACAATGCATAGAGACAGTGCCATCCGAAAGATTGACTCTTTAATAAGCTGTTATGATAAATTGATGAAAAACAGAAAAAGGCCAGAGGAAAAATGCCGTATTGAAGAAGCTATGTTTAAAGATGAAATTAAGGCTGAAATTCTTGATATTGGTCACTCTAATGCCCTTTTGATGATGTCAAATGAAGAAGACAAGCTTTTCTACTTAAGCCAGCAAGAATATCCTACACAAAGTAGCATGGGTACAGTAGACCAAATTCTTGCAAAGAGAGAGAAAAGAAGGCTTCATCGTGAAGAATTAGTGTGTGAAAGAGCCCTCAAAGAGCAGAAGCGATCTAAAAGATCATTCTTGCCTGCCAATAGAGATGATTTCACATCATCATCAACTAATGATGACAACCTTGAAATGAATTTTCAAGGTCCCTCTGAAGAGCAATTTAAAAAGAAAATGTTGGCTCCTAAAAAGTCAAAGCCTATTGACAAAAATGTTGTAGCAGCCTATGATAGAATGAATCTTTCCAATCGAGATGCAGCTATGTCTTATGCTGTTGTTGCTCAGTCTTTGGGCCATAATTTGGAAAACATTAGTGTCAAAATCTACTATGCTTCGAACTCGTCAAAAGTTACGCAAAGAAATAGCAACAGAATATCAAGAGCAAGCATTTTGTCCTGGAGAGCCTTTAAGTTCTTCATTGGGATGGAAAAATGCTCCCAGAGATATCAGGTTAGTTTTTTTTGTCTGATTAATTTAGCATATTTATATTTTATCTCTCAGGTGAAAAACTTAGTTGTGGGTCTGGTTTTCACACCTAGGCAATGTGTTATTATCTGGTTGGTTTTAATTAAACATTTTGATAGCCAAATTTCTATTTAATTAGGTTACATTTCACTGTCTGAAGCTAGTTTTCACAATCTACACCATTTTACCTTCAAATTAAAATAAATCAAGTTTAATTTAAAATAAGTCAAGTTTAATTTAAAATAAGTCAAGTTTAATTTAAAATTATATATATATAAATTATAATATATATAAATATATTAAATATAAAATAAAATATTAAATAATAATATAATATATAAAATAAAATATTAAAAATAAATATATATAAATTATATATAAATTATATATTTTAACTTTTTCTTGCAGGCGAAGGAAGAACGGAAAGGATTGCAGTGTTAGTCAGTGGGAATGGTGAAGAGAAATTGCTGGGAATTCCTAAAGTCACTGCTGGCACGGGTACGGAGATGGCTCGTGTTTGCATTTCTCTCCTGCAAGAACATGATATGACCCAGAGAATTATTGGGCTGTCATTTGACACAACAGCATCCAATACCGGAATCCATGCTGGAGCTTGCACTAAAATTGAACAAGAACTTGGAAAAGAGCTTTTATATTTAGCCTGCAGACACCATATTTATGAGATTGTCCTATCTCAAGTCTTCCGGACTTCTATGGGCCATTCCTCTGAACCTGATATTCCAATCTTCAAAAGATTCAAAACTCAATGGGATTTTATGGATCATTCTCAAATCACAACTGCTGTTGATTCCCAAAGCTGCAGAATAATTGAAAGAGTTCAAGATTTAAAAATCAAACAGTCTTAATCATGAAGGAGGCACTCAACTCTAAACAGCCAAGAGATGATTATAAAGAATTTTTTCAACTTGTTCTCTTATTTTTTGGAGAAGAAAGCATTTCTAATACTCCCTTGAAGAGACCTGGAGCGTACCATCATGCAAGATGGATGGCAAAAGGAATTTATGCATTTAAGCTTTTTCTTCTCCAAAATCAATTTAAGATGACTAAAAAAGAACTTGATGCAATGACAGAAATTTGTTTATTTGTTGCATTGGTATACGCAAAATCTTGGGCAAAAGCTTCTCAACCAGAGGAAGCCCCAAATGTTGATCTTAAATTTTTGCAAGATCTTGCAATAATAGAGGAAAATTCTTTGATATCAAGTGTTATCAAGCAAGCCCAAAATGCCATTAAACGACATCTGTGGTACCTCTCAGAAACACTTGTTGGATTAAGCTTCTTTGACAAAAGCATATCCCGTGAAGAAAAGGAGCAAATGCGAAATAATATCAAAATGCCTCGAAGAAATAAGGGACTGAAACGTTTAGAAGCAAATGTAACCCTAGCTTCTTTTAAAGAAAAAAGGATTTCTGATTTTGTTACTTCAAGGACTAAATCTCTTTTTGATGCTCTACATCTCAATTCTCTCTTCACTGAAAATTCTGCATCAACATGGGGAATAGATCCTGAGTACCAAAGAGGCTGTGCTAGAGTTCGTGCCCTTAGAGTGACAAATGACACAGCTGAGCGGGGTGTTGCATTGATTGAAAAATTTAATCAAGCAGTGACAACTAAAGAGGAGGACAAACAATACCTGCTCAAAACAGTTTTCAAGAATCGTAAAGAATTTCCAACAAAAAATAAAGCAGAACTTATGAAAATGAGGAAAAACTAATTTTTTCAGCATTAAAAGGAAAAGTGCAATTTTCTCGGGACCCCTAAAACTTGACATAGAGGTTTCAAATTTTGTAATTTGATTAAGGTAAGCAAAAGGAATAACATTACTCATGTGGAACAAACATTTTTAAACCTTCATTTTTTTGGTCCACACTAACGTACACAAGTCTTTGAGAATGAATTAAGAGACAGTATTCTCATCCAGTGAATCCAAATTTTAGACACTAATAATATAATAATAAGAAAAAAGAATTTGAAAAGATTTTTATAACTATTAAGTAGATACACAAATCTTAGATAAAAATTTTAGAAATATTATATAGACAATCTTAAATAGTATACATTCGATAGAATTTGTTTTATCTTCTTTGAAAAGTTATTTAATTCTTGAAGCGGAAAAATGTATTGTATTCTTGTTCCTCCTCGTAAACTTGCTTCAATACTCCCAAATATATTTTCTGTTGGAGCATGACAAACATCATCTTGCACAGGAAAAATGTATGAGGGACATACACCTGAAGGATGGAGAAATTTTATCAGAAAATCATCATATTCACAGTCAAAGGACTGGACTAATCCGAGCCATAGTTTATTTTCATACATACAACCCACAAAAGAGCCTGTTTCAATTTCGCGTTCAGAGACAGTATTATGTTCTTGATCCGAAGCAGAAACTCTAATGAGCTCTCTTATTTCGACTGACTGTGCACTCTGAGAGAGTGGATAAACCTTCAACGAATTCTTGGAAATTGGGATGAAGCGATGTAATTGTTGAGTACCTTTGATAGAAGTAATAGGTTCACTCAGACATTTTTGCAAAGAAAGCTCTACATCTACAACTTCTGCCTCAGAGACATAAAAAAAGTCAATAGCAGTTAGGAATTCTTGAGAGCAGAAATTGGAGAAGTCCTCAGCTGTTAAGATTTGTTGGTGGAGAGGCCGTTGTAAGCTTTCTCTGGCGACTGCTCTTTTTACCGTTCCATCAATACTGTCACAGGCATTCTTCCCGTGGGATGTCGCGAAAAAATTCCACTCAGCATGAATTTTGAAGTCTTCAAAATAATGGCATAAATTTAGAAAATTTGTTTTATTCTTATACTGAGCCGCACATCCATCTGTGAAATAATGAATTTTAGTTAGGTTTGAATTTTGTTGTTGGATGCACAGGATTAATTTTTTGAGAAAACTGTGAACCAGAATTGTATCATGCCTGCAACAGTTTGAAACGAAGCAGTAACTTTTGCAAATTAGTTTTCCTGCATTGCTTTTGGGATAATAAACGAATGGGTGCACTGTACATTGCGAGTTCTCCCAATGAAACCCCTGGGCACAATCTTGTACGATGAATGAGAAGTTTTCCACGAAATCGCCCACCAAAACACCTTCATTTTCGGGCCGATTTTCTTTTAGATTTTTTAAGTAACTCGACTGACATTTATTCGTGAAGTGGTGTCTTGTCAGTTGTACAATTTTTTTGGTGAGTGATTCCACGTATTCCTCTGGAGTTTCGGTGATATCTTTTAACATACAGTGATCTACGGACACCCATTGTTTATATTTTATCTCTTCCATCACCATGAAGTCCAAACTTTCCAAATAATTTTTGATTCCGACCTCTCGCAGGCATCTTTTGCATCGGTGCATCATACAATCTTCATTGTCCATGCCGCAGATGGATAAAGACATCAATTTTTTGTAGTCTAAATCTTTAATGCCTAACGCTGATATTTGTAGTTTCGGATTTTGGTGATGTGTACATACGCAGACACTGAGTTCCGCTTTGTCCCACAAGCACGCACCACGACGGTCGAAGATGAGCAAAAGTACTAAAGCCTATTTTGGGATTTTCATCATTTTTTGCATATTCAGCATATAACTCTTTCAAGTTGCACAATACCAGTCTTTTTTGTTTTTTTATTTTTTCACCCTCTTCATTTATTGCAAACTTATAATCTTTGATTCCCAGGCACATCCAACTATATTCATCATTTTCATAAAACTCCCGAATGATATTTTTCATTTCAGCTGTGACGACCTTCCCTTTTGTCATGTTCGGAATGTTAGGAAGAATCCCAAACTGTTTTTGAAGATTGCGGCTCTTACGCACCATATACTTTGTTGCTCCAAAGAAGTCAGCAGTTTTTTCAATGGGATAGGGATACAATGATAGTATTTGTAACCTAAGATTGCGATCGTTACTTGCTTGAAATTTCTCCTTTAATTCTTCCATAACCTTTTGATACCTGAAATAAAGTGTATTTGACATAAGTTTAATTAGTATATTTTTAATTAAACTTTTCATAAAATATATGTATATGTATTATATTGTCCGATTATAAAAATGTAAACATAAAACTTAATTTAGTATATACTTCGATGACTGTATTAAATTTAATTTAAAATGTCAAATTTCAATAACTATGTCTGAAAAGTAGTCTTGCCTCTCTAAATCATCTTCCAAACAACTTTTTTTCGATGGACCAGCTCCAGAATAGTCAATAGGAGCCCCATAAGCAGCTTCAAAACTTCATTTAACCTTTTCCATTATTGATCTGAATTTCGTAGAAGCCTTTATCTGTTTTTGTCCTGGCTTCAATCCAGCTGTAAAACAAATTCATAAATTTAGGTTGCGTGAAATAATCAAATATCAAATATTTTGTATATATGTATTCAAGTGCTGATGCTAATATTTAAAAACAGAAAACTACGAATTTGGCATTAAGAAACAAATGTCCTGAATGGAGTCTCTATTGTTTTATTACCTGTTTTAATAGGGCCTTCATCAAATAAAGGTAAAATATTGTCGCTGAGCAAATCTTTATTGAATTGCCTGTCTTGAACGACAAATTCTTCCAATGGTGGTGGATTCGTGGAATCGCTACTGCTTCGCTCCATACATTCGTTAAGTATGTCTGGCTCAGGTATTGGTGCAGGTTCCAGCTCTCTGGATGAACATTGAACATGTTCTAATACAATTGGCTTCTTTTTAATTATGACATAGCAATTGCTGCATAGTAATTGATTTTCTTCCAAAATTCTATATCTTGCAGCTGCCATGGCAGAGTTTACTTTTTGGATGTTACAGAAAATTCTTCTTGAGTGTTTTTTCATAGGATCGCAACAAAATTTTGTGTTTTGAGGCATTTTAAGGGTTAGGTAAATTTACGTATACTAGAAAATTAGGTATATACTGAAAATCTGGAAAGAAAGCAAAAAATTATTAAAATTTGGAGGATTTTTTTTTGTCATTTTTTTTTCATATTAATCGTCGATAAGCTGACTTTTTATTACTTATTATGGTGTACATACATCAAATAAACATTTTTTATTCCTGGTCTTTTTTTCAAAAAATGATATAAAAAAAAAACTTTTTCCAAAAAATCATAATTTTATTTTTGTTATCCTAAAAAAATGATAAATATTTAGAAACTACAGTTAATTTTACATATTTTATCATTTAAGACACTACACTACCACAATTAGGAGCTGAGATATTTACATTTGAAAATTATTGGTTTTTTCATTTGACCAAAATTTGGTCAAGCCATAAAATTTGACCAACTTGACCAATTTTCAAAAAAATTCAGAAATTTGTAATTTGGACCTAAACCAACCCTCACACCAAGTTTCATGAATTTTGAAGAGGTTACCGTGTGCTTCATTTGTCTATTTCTCGTAGAATTACCCAGTAGCTACCATCCATTCATATCTTCAAGATTCAAAAGAACCTCAGGAAGTGCTCATGCCTTCATTGTACAAGAAACAATGCACAGCTACTTTGCATCATTCATTCATATCCCAAACCACTGCTCTCTAGAAATCACTCCCAGAGAACATTTTTCAAGACAATTTTGAGAGTTCAAAAACCAATGTACATGAATATCTTTTTGTGTAGAGCACCAAAAGGTGAATGGATAAAATAATAGGCCCTTCAGGCCAGTCTAAGTTCATCTTAATTAAGCAATGTACTTAAAACAATCACAATGAAACTAGTCACCATGTAATGTTCTATATTTCTTATTACAGTGTACAAACTACCTATAAAAATAAAAATTTAATGAAAGCTCTGAGGCGCATGAAAATGTTTTACAAATTATGTGATTCATGATCACAAATTCTTCATCTTGACTATTCGTATACTGATCTGACCTCACAATGTTGCCATCTTAAACATTTTAAAAATGATGCTGTTTACTTTTGTTCCTATATATAAGACACTCAAAGTATGAACTATGATACATGGCTTCAGGCAGATGAGTGCAAAGAGCCAATATGCAACTAAATTTTTAATCTTTTACTGAATTCTATTGACTATTGACCAACAGTTTTCAACTAATTTGCAACTGGTTATCACTTTATTATGCTGCATTAGAAATGAGTTTCACCCATAAACAGATGAAAAAATATAAAATATATATGATGCACACCTACAAGGAAAAATTAAAATCAATTCTAAGGCCTTTCATATATTCAAGAGTACACCTAATCAGGGAATGAAGGGAAAAGGCAAAGAGTAAAAATATATATCTCTGTACAGCATAAACAAAACAGTTAGAAGGGATTATCAAAAAATTAACAAGTACTGATAAAAGGTAAAATGTATTTTAACAAGTGGTCCATTTTGTACATTCCCAAACTGTTACTGAAATTATTTATAATTGTAGGAATGTTCCTTTCAGTTGTCTTTTTTTTTAATAAGAATTTTTAGAACTTTCCCAATAATACTATTATTATATCTATATACAAGGTTAAACAATGCATTAGAATTATTTGCCACCTTACACGCATGTTTATGCTGTTTCACTCTGACTTCTGAAGCTTTCCCAGTTTGACCTATATAAACTGAGTCACAATGTTTATTACATGCAGTCAAGTAGATAGCCAATTACACTATTATAATACCTTTTTTATTTGCTTAGACAACTTTTTAGAAATGGAATAGGATAACCTAGTTTAATACCAGTGTTCATAGTAATACTTAACTCAGAATCTAAAAACTCAGGACTAACAACCCTTAATGCTCTGAGAAATGAAGAAAACAGATTTTATTTGAGGAGTGATGCTCACAATAAAAATGAACAGACAAATTATTAGTTGGCTTGCAAGTTGCAAACAAATTCAAATTGATTTGTGTATCTCCAAATTTTTAGATCCAGAAATTATGAACATTCCTCACTTTCCTTTTCAACAATAAGTTTTATAGACAGAACTAAATTACTGAGCCTATTAAGGAATTCATCATCAACATCCAAAGTATCAAGCCAAAGGCATAAGACCATCTATATAGCTACTGGTACCGTACCAAATAATGTTGAAATTAACAAGAGCAAGCAAAATTCTACTTTCAAAAAATTCCATATACTATAAATTAGCTAACACAGGGAGAGGGGATTTCCCATTGCCAATCCAAATGGGATAGCATAAAACTATCTTCAAACTGAAATGTACACTTTTATAAAAAAGCTTAATTAATTCAGTGTTGTGTTCAACATGGAAAGAATATTCAGAAATCTTATCTTTTAGGAAGTCAAGCATGTCATCAAAACTAATGAGAGAGAGAGTTACAAGGAGTTACAAGGAAAAGAAGTACCTCAAAAGGCCTTGTGGCCCATACCGAGGAGGTACCAATGGCAACGGGTGCCAGGGAAAATTTTGTAAAAGTTTATTTTTCTTTTTTTTCTTTCAACTATCCTAGCAGTAGTAGAAAACTGGATAGTAAAGTAGAAGGCTCTCTCCCCACCCTCCGCTCCCTCCCTGCCAGAGGCAGGTACGGAAAAAGGTTGAAGAAAATACCTTGACCCTGGAAAAGTAGCCAAGGAAATTTTACAGGAAAGTGGAGAATATATAAATAGCTCTATATTTAGCTTGCTCACAGAGAGACCGAGCAAGCGAACTCCTGCAGAGTTTTCTGAGGTTTTAATCTTAAACTATGAGTGTGTTCAGTACTTTGTCTAGCCTATTTTTAAATAGATTTACACTTTGACTGGAAACAACCTTGAGGGAAGTTGGTTCCAGATATTAACTATTTTATAGGAAAAGAAATTTCCGCAAACTGAGGTCCTAAATGTCTTTACACACTCAAATAGTGTGCAAGATTTCGTCTAACCTTTTCTTGAACTGATCCACAGAGGAACTGTTCACAACTTCCGAAGGTAACCTGTTCCATGTGTCACAGATCTTATACGTAAAGTAATTCCCACACACACTAGTCCTAAACCGTTTCAAATCCAACTTCCAACCATTGTTGCGAGTTGGGTTATCATTTAAACTAAACATACTTCTAAAATCGACATCGTTGAACCCTCGTAAGAGCTTGAAAACCTCGATCAGTTGACCACGCAGTCTCCAAGTTTCAAGCGAAAACAAGTTCTGGGCGCGTAACCGTCGATTGTAGCCCATATGCCTAACCTAACGGAAGGGATTAACTTTGTGGCCCTTGCCTGCACTCGCTGTTAATTAGCACACCCAAGTCCTTTTCTAAATCAGTCACCTCGATATTACTACCAACATCGAGTAGTCCGACTTGGGATTGGTGTAGCCAATGTGCATCACTTTGCATTTACCCAAGTTAAACGGCATTTGCCATTTTTTGGACCACTCTCCTATCCTACCTAGGTCCGCACGGAGTTCCTCAATCGCTTCGGGCATCCCAACATTGGCCCCAAGCTTGGTGTCATCAGCGAATTTGGCGATCCGACTGACGATGCCACCATTGATATCATTTATGTAAATGATAAACAACAGTGGCCCCAAAATGGAACCCTGAGGAACCCCACTAGTGACCGAGGCCCAACCCGAACTAGCCCCTTTAATTACCACCCTCTGCCGCCTATTCCTCAGCCAGTTTTCAATCCACCTACCTATTTCCCCACCGATACCCAGCACGCGCACTTTCACCATTAGCCGGCGGTGAGGTACCTTATCAAAGGCTTTCTGAAAGTCGAGATAAAGTATATCAATCGCCCTACTCTTATCATACTCACTCAACATGACGTGGAAAAACTCGAGAAAGTTGGTGAGACACGACCTATGCCATCTAAGCCCATGTTGGGAGTCCCCAAGCAGCTTGTAGGAATCCAAATGGTCAACGATCCTATCTGCTATTATCCCTTCTAATAATTTACCTACAACTGAAGTAAGACTAATGGGACGATAGTTCCCTGGACTTTCGTGATCCCCTTTCTTAAAGATAGGGGTCACGTTGGCTTCCCTCCAGTCACCAGGCACCTGGCCCATCTCCAACGATTTGTTGAAGACTGTAGCCAGGTGGGGAGCCACCTGGTCGCGCACTTCTCGCAACACTCTGGGGAGAAACTGGTCTGGCCCAGGAGCCTTAAACGCGCTCAGTTTGTCTATTCTAGAGGCAACGACTGTCGCGGTACATCTAACACTATCCAGGCCAGCACCTTCTTGCCTCACGCCTGGCTCGGGGATGATGCGGGTATCCTCCGTGGTGAACACTCCCGCAAAGTACTCATTAAGCACATTAGCGATGTGAGAGAGACAGAGAGAGACAGAGAGAGACAGAGAGAGACAGAGAGAGACAGACAGACAGACAGAGAGACAGACAGACAGAGAGACAGACAGACAGAGAGAGACAGACAGACAGACAGACAGACAGACAAAGAGAGAGAGAGAGAGAGTTACAAGGAGTTACAAGGAAAAGAAGTACCTCAAAAGGCCTTGCGGCCCATACCGAGGAGGTACCAATGGCAACGGGTGCCAGGGAAAATTTTGTCTTTCAACTATGCTAGCAGTAGTAGAAAACTGGATAGAAAAGTAGAAAGCTCTCTCCCCACCCTCCGCTCCCTCCCTGCCAGAGGCAGGTACGGAAAAAGGTTGAAGAAAATACCTTGACCCTGGAAAAGTAGCCAAGGAAATTTTAAAGGAAAGTGGAGAATATATAAATAGCTCTATATTTAGCTTGCTCACAGAGACCGAGCAAGCGAACTCCTGCAGAGTTTTCTGAGGTTTTAATCTTAAACTATGAGTGTGTTCAGTACTTTGTCTAGCCTATTTTTAAACAGATTTACACTTTCACTGGAAACAACCTCTGAGGGAAGTTGGTTCCAGATATTAACTATTTTATAGGAAAAGGAATTTCCACAGACTGAGGTCCTAAATGTCTTTACACACTCAAATAGTGTGCAAGATTTCGTCTACCCTTTTCTTGAACTGATCCACAGAGGAACTGTTCACAACTTCCGAAGGTAACCTGTTCCATGTGTCACAGATCTTATACGTAGAGAGAGAGAGAGAGAGAGAGAGTTACAAGGAGTTACAAGGACAAGAGGAAGCCTCAAAGACCTTTTGGTCCACTCTGCGAGGTTCCTGTCATTAAAAGTTTATTTTTCTTTCAACTATCCTAGCAGTAGTAGAAAACTGGATAGAAAAGTAGAAGGCTCTCTCCCCACCCTCCACTCCCTCCCTGCCAGAGGCAGGTACGGAAAAAGGTTGAAAAAAATACCTTGACCCTGGAAAAGTAGCCAAGGAAATTTTACAGGAAAGTGGAGAATATATAAATATCTCTATATTTAACTTGCTCACAGAGACACCGTGCAAGCGAACTCCTGCAGAGTTTTCTTATGTTTTAGTCTTAAACTATGAGAGTATTCAGTACTTTGTCTAGCCTATTTTTAAACACATTTACATTTTGACTGGAAACAACCTCTGAGGGAAGTTGGTTCCAGATATTAACTATTTTATAGGAAAAAAAAATTCTGCAGACAGAGGTCCTAAATGTCTTTAGTTCCAGTTTAAACCCATTATTTCTTGTTGGATTGGCATTAAGTGAGAATAAGTTTCTGTAATCTACCCTGTCTATTCCTTTGAGCATCTTAAAGACTTGAATAAGCTAACCTCGCAACCTTCTCGTCTCTAAGCTAAACAGATTTAGGTGCTCCAATCTCCGTTGGTAGCTTTGCATTCTCATTGAAGGGATCAATTTTGTAGCCCTTGCTTGTACTCTTTCTAACCTTTCTATATCCTTCCTGAGAGACGGAGACCAAAACTGCGCACAGTATTCCAGTTGAAGTCTGACTAGAGAATTATAAAGAGACATTACAGTCTCCTTGTTCTGAAACTGGAACTGTCTTTTAATATAACCCTTGCAGAGGCTTGCCACCCGTAGTTCTTCATTACGTTTCGCTAGCCTAACCTTCGCCTTCACTTCCCTACACAGGCGGACATACGCTTCAGTGTTCTCGTGGGAATGATTCGCCTTCGCCCTCCTATACGCTACTTTCCTATTTCGGATAGCCAAAGCGATGTCACGATTGAACCACTTAGGCTGCGTTGAAGCAGGGGTGACTGGTTTTGAGGGTATGGCAGCAGACTGCAGCACCATAAACTCATCCCGGAATGCACTCCACACTCCCTCAACATCGCCGCCAACCTCTAACCCCATCTCTCCTACGCTATCCCTGAGGCTAACAAAGTTCACCCGCCGGAGATCGAGCTTACTGCCTCTCGAGTTACTACGCTTCACCCGAGGGACGCGCACACAGAACCTAATAAGACCATGATCACTCCCGCCCAATGATTCATCAACGGTGAGGCCAGTGACGAGGTTGTCTTCGGTCGTGAATACTAAGTCTAGAACGCTTTCGCCTCGTGTAGGCTCGTTGACCCACTGAGTGAGGAAGTTTTCATCAGCAAAATCAACTAGCCGCCTCCCTTCAGCATCGGCAGTCCTGTTTTCCCACTTTATGCCGCGACAGTTGAAGTCTCCTAAAACTACACACACCCTATCCCCTAGCAGGCTACTGAGTTCGGTGTACAGGGCTGTATCCTCCACGAGGAGGAGATGCGGAGGTCTGTACACCAAGATTAACCTATAGTTCGTCCCTCCCACGTTCAGATCGACGCCAAGCAGCTCCCGTTCCGACCGGAATTGGCAGTCAACCGGACTCAACGTGTCTCTGACGTATATTAGTACCCCACCCCCCTCCCCACAGGTGCGGTCTTTGTGAAACATTCTATACCCGGGAATTTCGAACTCCCCAACGTAGTAGAGAGAGAGAGAGAGAGAGAGAGAGAGAGATACAGACACACAGAGAGACAGATGCAGACACACAGAGAGACAGATACAGACACACAGAGAGACAGATACACACACACACAGAGAGACAGATACAGACACACACAGAGAGACAGATACAGACACACACAGAGAGAGATACAGACACACACAGAGAGAGATACAGACACACACAGAGAGATACAGACAGAGTGTGTGTGTGTGTGTGTGTGTGTGTGTGTGTGTGTGTGTGTGTGTGTGTGTGTGTCCACCAATGGAAATATCTTCATTCAATACCATCTTCCTTCATCACCAGCTATTTATCAGTATTTGTTAGTTCTTAATAAGTTCAAACCAAATGCACTGGAGGCACTTTTACTTACCATGCAAAATTATTTCTGTACATAAATGCTGTGTGTACAATTGATGGAAACAAAGTCTGGAGAAGTGATAGAGTGCAATGTACTCTAAGGAAGGACTGTTTATCTAAAGGCAGAAAGGAGACACCACACCACAATGTGAGAATGCTCCCTTTAACCAAATCTCTTGCGGATAAAAACTGAAAGAAACAATGATATAAATGTTTTTGTTAAAATATTCTAATAATTTTTATCGTGACATTCCAAATTACTTCAATTAAATTTTATGGAAAACATTTCAAAAAAACTCATTTTCATTAGAGTACTTAAAACACTACTCATAGGTTCCTTTGTTACTTACATCCTCAAAAAAATTACTTAAAATTTCTTTTATATTCACTGATTCTTTCTTATCTAAGAGTGAAGTGAATGTGAAATGACTCAATCTGAAGCTTTTATATGCATTTATTAAATGAGCTTTCAAAACCTGGTCTTGCACCCCTTCACTGTGGTACTCCCGAACAGGACCTGACTCCTTTTCTCTTTGGATCCAGCCAACAGTCACTGTCTTGGTAAAGGTGAAGAGATGGCAAAATTAGGCCCATTAGGAATGTGAAATGTCCACTAGGTAACTGATACCATCATAAACTGGTCCTTATAGTGGATGCTTTATTGTTATCAAACCAAGTTCAGCCTACCACTCATTATAGGTCTAAGTTTGAAAAGCTTAGTTTTATCTAAATGAGCAAACAACTATTACCATATAACCATTCACTGCAAGAAAACTTAGTCTACATTTGGTTCAACAAAGTCAAGCAAAGGTACTAATGAGGAAAGTCAAAGTTCTATACACCTACTTACCATTATCATCCAAATGTTTGGTTCAGGCTGGTAGTAAACTTGGTGAGTTTTTTGAGTATGCAAGCTCTCACAGTCTTCCTTTTTGTTAAAAGTACTAGAAATAAAAAAAATTAGGAAGTAAATTTACAGGAAATTAATTAATTTTAATACTGTTATTTCCAATTAGACAGCAAGGGCTGTGATAAATTATGTAAAGGAGTATGTACTATTGAGAGGGGTTGAGAATGAGCTTCAGCCTCTCATGCATTACAAACGGGGAACTTGTAATTTAATTTGGCAGTTTTCCAACGTGACTAACCCTTCCTTTGTTTAAAAGTAATTCTGCATCACCAGTTGACCAGAGAAGTACTCCAGGGTAGACATCAGGCAGGAGACAGGGAGTGCTGGAACTCCCATTTCTCCTGTTATCATCCTCCTTAGCTGATCTTTTCCTGTTTCATCTGCCCTGTAAGCAGTCCAGCATACTTTCATCAAACACACACTTTTCTCCCCCTTCCTCACTCCACATACATGCATCTTACATACTACACAATCTTTTCAAAATTAACAAAAAAAAAAAAAAGGCAATTTTTAAGAGCCTTGGAGTCTCCTGGGGAAGTGGACCATAAATGTCCCCATTTATAGCTCCCTCACTGGCAGTATTGGGGATGGAAACCCAGGCAGTGGGACTGGTTCTGCTACTATGCATTTAAGTTGTCATGGGCCTCTGCCTGATTCACTTTTCATAAACTTCTGCAAGATTACATTCATTGTGGCCTTTCCTCAAGTTTCCAATGTGTTGAACACCACCACCTCTTCTCTAAACCCCTTTTCTGTATCCTCCTACTTTCTCTCTACTCAATTTCATCCCAAAGGTGCATGATGCATATAATGTACACAATGACCTAACTTGCTCTCAGATTCCTGAACAACTTGAATCCTCTGAATTCTACACCCTCTGGATACAGCTTACATGTGAATCTCAAACTAAATATATTTGCACTGTCTACCATTCTCTTAATTTTACTGACTATCCAAAACTCTGTATACCTCACTTCTAAAGTGGAATATATTCTATCTCACTCTGTTTTTGCTAAAATCTCCAGTTTAGATTTCAATGTTCACCACCACGTTTGGCTTTCCTCCCATTTCACCGACATCCCTGGTCATCTAGTGGACAACTTTTATATCCAGAATGATCTTGAGCAGATTGTACAGCACCCTAGTTACATCGTCAATTATCTTGGAGATAGACCAAACATTCTAGACTCACTTATCACCACACATCCTTCTTACTCGGTCAAATTGTTTCTACATTGGGCTCCTCCAACCACAATTTTATATCTGTTTTCTGCCCTATCACTCCAGTTGCAGCAGCCACAGCCACTTTTAGGGATAAAAATATAGGAAACAGAAATTTCTCATAAAATATATGATTTTTCATCAAAATATAGGAATACAATATTATAGGAAGTAAAAATTCAGAACTAAAACATTTCACAACCTCTACCTACCCTACAGCTACCCTTGCCTCCATTTTCATTGTTTATTTCATATTTCTTTAATTTTAAGCATACAGCATCAGATAAACTAGTGATCAAATGCTTATAAAACACTTGCATGGATTAGCTTACAGTGATGTCCATATACAGCAGAGTTTCAATTAACCAGGCTCATGATCAACTATGGTCACTATCAACTGGGTTTTAAAAAGAGAGCCAGCCCCCTTGATCATCCAGGTCACCCCCAATCATTTGGCCAAAAAAGTTGTGAAAAAATCAAACAAGCTATTATTACTAGGGATGTGCCGGATATCCGGTTATGATCCGGTTTTTCCGGATATCCGGCACTTTTTGCACTATCCGGTATCCGGCCGGATAGTGGCACTATCCGGCCGGATATCTGGCACTTTTAATTTTAATTAAATATCTTAGATGATGAATCCTTAATAAACATTTTTATAGGTACCTACAAAGTAATAGCATTATTATTAGTATTATTATTTATTATTAGCTATATTAGTTAGTTTTAACCTCTCTTATCTGCAACAATGGCGACCCAAAGAGAGAAGAAATAAGTTTAATAATCAAGGGATCCAAAGAAGTGGTTATGACAACCACCTTAACACAATAATAATACAAAACTGAAATTAAATTGATCTAATTGAGCTAAACAGATCAAAAATTTAAATACATCTGTAACATTGACATATCATGATATCACACACACATTATAGAAAAAATGAAGACAAGCAATCAATAGTATGGCAATTATGTGTTGAAAAATAAATGAAAATAGACAATGTACGTATTTACGAATTCACTATATTTCATATTTTTCATCAAGATGATCGGTTCTTCAGCATTAGCTGGCAATAATTTGCTTCGGTTTGTCTGCATATACCTGACCCGCTGCACTGAATAACCGTTCAGAGGAGCAACTGAACTTGGTGGTGCACTTAAATATTTAAGGACCATTGGTTTCAATGTTTCAAATTGATTGACATTGTTGCACCACCATTTCATTGGGTTGTCAGTCCTGTGTATGTTTGGTAGCGACAGACACTTATCTATTTCTGAAGTGTAGAAGAGGCAGAGTTTTTTAGCCTTTGAATGCCTATGAAGCAGAGGACACTTTGCATTGGATGAGTCTGAAGTTTGAGAAACATCGGTAGCTGGCATGATTCGTCTGCACTGCTGCTGTCTTCTTGATCCACTGAAGTTTTTTTCACAAGTTGGTCGAAGCAAGCCCATATGTCCTCATGAGTTTCTTCAGCCAAGTTCATTGGTAAACCGACCTCTGCTACTTCTGCTTCCTCGACTTCTGCTTCAGCCGGCTAGTAGAATGTTCTTCTGTCTTCTGCAGTTTTTTCTCTTAACTAATTCTGCCACAAGCTGCTGTTTCACCCCATTGGCATCTTTCAGAAAGTGCGACTTGTAGCAGGGATCTAAAAGGGTAGCCACCGTAAAGCAGTTTTGCTCCAGGTTTACAGATTTACTGCATGTCAGTTTCATGAAACGGTCTTCCAGCGCTTCTTTCAAGTTTTGCTTGACAGTTTGGATCCCACAATCTTTTTGTCTTTTTGAAAGATAAGAATGTAGTGTAGCTACTGCTGGAATTACAAAACTGATCAGTTCGCTGTCTTTACTTGCTTGTTTGGTCAATTCTTCAAATGGTTGTAGCACTCGAATAATATTTTCCACCAAACCCTAGTTATAAGCGGTGAGTGTTGGAATGTCTTGTTCTGCAGCATATGCTGTCACTACCTGCCTTTGTTCATGCAGACGTTCTAACATGTAATATGTCGAATATGCTGAATCGTTAGTGGCTACAGACTCGGTCTCTCTTCATGCAGTGCTTTGAACTTAATGCTAGGATGTTTACTTTGAATGTGATTCCACAATGGTTTTGTTGAATATGACCGAGGTGTTTTACCACGCACGATGTACCTCCCATTGTTTGTAACATCACATAATTTGCACTCTGCTTTATGTTCATTTTCCACACCACAGACTTTAAAATACTTCCAAATAATTGATTTGATTTAGAAGACATAATTCACTTTTATTTCTAATATTAACGACTAGAAAGTCTATATTTTCACAATTTTTCTGAAATGAACAAGAAAACTAGTAATGTACAGCCTGGAGTAAGAAACAATAGTAAGGTTCCCTAAGACTAGGTACTAGGTAAAACGAGTGAGCTTTTAACATATGCATCAGGTATTATTTGCAATACGGGATATCCTATCGGATATCCGGTATTGCAAATAATACCTGATGCATATGTTAAAAGCTCACTCGTTTTACCTAGTACCTAGTCTTAGGGAACCTTTACTATTGTTTCTTACTCCAGGCTGTACATTACTAGTTTTCTGTTCATTTCAGAAAAATTGTGAAAATATAGACTTTCTAGTCGTTAATATTAGAAATAAAAGTGAATTATGTCTTCTAAATCAAAATCAATTATTTGGAAGTATTTTAAGTCTGTGGTGTGGAAAATGAACATAAAGCAGAGTGCAAATTATGTGATGTTACAAACAATGGGAGGTACATCGTGCGTGGTAAAACACCTCGGTCATATTCAACAAAACCATTGTGGAATCACATTCAAAGTAAATCCTAGCATTAAGTTCAAAGCACTGCATGAAGAGAAGACCGAGTCTGTAGCCACTAACGATTCAGCATATTCGACATATTACATGTTAGAACGTCTGCATATGCAGACGGTATATGCAGCGGGTCAGGTATCCGGCCGGATACAGGGTATCCGGTGATAACTAGATATCTGACCGGATATCAGTTATCCGGTGATCACAATTTGCCGGATATCCGATATCCGGTTATCCGGCAAAATCACTATCCGGCACATCCCTAATTATTACCTGTGTCAAGAACTTGGGTATGCTGCAGCATGTGTACAATGTGTACCAACTTGCCAAGCTAAGTGGTGCACAGCCTAAAATCACCAAGTTCTTCATGAGCAGAAGGGATAATGGGAACAGGTAAAGCATTTTTTTCTTGTCTATCCATCCATTTTCTCATTGTATCAGTGGCTCGGAGACACTAGCACTGGACCTCAAGATTGTGTACAATATATGTACAGTTGCACTCGCAATTCTTAAGACACTCTTGAGAACAGATAGTGACACCTGGCATATATTTGTCGTGTGTACTACAAATGGTTGTAACATTTTATGAATGAATTTCGGGTTTAGCACTGACTGGTTGATTCATTGCAAAATGTCTTTAGAATATAATTATTTCCATTCATCACTCTGGTTTACATATTGCTAGAGAAACATAAATGAATAATTAAATATAAATTTAAGAAGGGGATATATATCAACAATGCCCCGCAAGGGGGTTCTAAGCTCGTGCTCTTGAGTGCTCTTTGTGCTCGTTTGTACGTGCTTGTTCCAGGAGGTTTCACGTGCGCCCTCCCGGCCCTAGCACCCAAGGATGATGGGGCTCGACCTCGCAGTCCTTGGTCTTTTTCCACTTCGACTGTCCCCTCCACCCTTTCTTTTTCCTGTCTTTCCTCTCACTTTTTCTTTGTTTTTCCGCCGAGATATGCCCTTTTAAATAGAGGCGAATCGGTTCTTCCCGAACTTAAAAAAAAAAAATAAATAAAATAAAAATATATCAACAATGAAGTGAATAAAAAATGGTCTAATAAAAACTTCAAAAAAAAAACCTTCTGACATGATGACAGTGTTCATGGTATTGGCTAGCCTGTCATCCTGAATGTACAGAGCTGTTGTTGGTAGGCATTATTGCACCCTGAGCAAATTCCAAATTGATTCATTTATTGATTCATTTATTGATTCATTTATTCACTCATTTATTCACATTTAATATTGAACATAATCCAAAAACGTTTTCTGAATACGTCAATAATTGTAAGCTGATAAAAGATAACATAGGCCCTCTAGGGGATGTTAACAGCGCTTTGGCTTCTGATGCTCAGGCTCAGGCGGGTATTTTAAATAACTTTTTTGCAACAGTTTTTACTGTAGAGGATGTAAATAATGTTCCTGACATGGACAATATCATTCCATTTAGTAGCGAGACTATTTTGGATGAAATAACTGTTTACGAGGGTGAGATTGTGCATCATATCAATAGGCTACAAGTTAGCAAGGCTCCAGGCCCTGACGCTTTTTATCCCAGACATTTGAAAGATTTGAAGGATGTTATCGTAGGCCCCTTAACGAATATTTTTAATCAGTCACTCGAAACGGGGATCATTCCTGAAGACTTCAAATTAGCTAACATCATGCCTATTTTGAAAAAGGCGACTGCACAGTAGCTAGCAATTATAGGCCCATTAGCTTAATGTCAATTGTCGGTAAACTTTTGGAATCCATAGTTAGGGATCGTATCATCGATCACTTAGAAAGTAGATTTGATTAATTGTAGTCAGCATGGGTTTCGATGCCATAGATCTTGTTTAAGTAATTTGTTAGAATTTTATAATGAAAAATAGTGAGCGAATACAATAGGCACAGAGTGGCTGACTTTATTTATTTATATTTTAAAAAGGCATTCAATACATTTCCACATAAAAGATTAATTGCGGAGGTTAAAGCGCATGGTGTACACAGTCAGGTAGCTAACTGGTTAGAGGAATGGCTTCGTGCTAGGAGACAGAGGGTCGTTGTTAATGGTAGTGAATCGGGGTGGTTGGATGTAGGTAGCGGTGTCCCACAGGGTTGTGTTAGGCCCATTGATATTCATAATTTACATTAATGGCATAGGATTGACTAGTAACATGTCAAAATTCACGGATGATACTAAAATAGGCGGTAAGGTTGTTAACGAGGACGATAGAAATAGGCTCCAAGATGATGTAGATAGGATTATGGAGTGGACAAATAAGTGGCAGATGCAATTTAACGTAGACAAATGTAAAGTTTTGCATATAGGTTCTCGCAACAATAATTACACATACACGATGGATGATAGAAAGTTAGCATGTGTTGACGAGGAAGTAGATTTAGGCATACGCGTATCTAAGGATTTAAAGGTTAGGAACCAGTGCCTGGAGTCTTGCGCAAAAGCTAGTAGGATGTTAGGCTTCACTGCGCGTAATTTCGAATTTAAATCAAAGGATATTATATTGCCCCATTACAAGTCCCTAGTCAGGCTTCATTTAGAATATGCCATTCAGTTTTGGTGCCCATATTTGCGTGAGGATATTGATAGGTTAGAAAGGGTTCAGCGTCGTGCCACGAAACTAATTCTGTCATTGCACAACAAGCCTTATGAATATAGGATTAAAGAGTTAGACTTGTATTCACTTGAAACTAGGAGATTAAAGGGGGAGCTTATTGAAGTTTTCAAAATCGTTAATAACATCAATAACGTAAATTTTGACAAACTGTTCACTTCCAATAATAGCAATACTCGTAATAACGGATTTAAGTTGCATGGCAGACATTTCATTACTAATATCACTAAAAACTTTTTTAAGTTTAAAGTAAATGATAAATGGAATAATCTTCCTTCATCAGTCGTTAACTCTACCAGCGTTAATATGTTTAAGAACCGTTTAGATAGGCATTTTAAAAATATTAATGTTGTTTAAAATAAAAAAAAATTAGTAACAGGAGCTCTGGGGGTGGTGGTCAAGGATGAGTCTGTTGACAATTAATGCCAGCTTGTGACATGCCAGTGTGTGATGCCGGCAATAAAAATTTTAAAAATATAAAAAAAAAAAAAAAAATTTAAATTAGACTAACACGAACGTTGATGTAGCTCATAGCATAATATAACCCACTTTTTGTTTAACTTTACCTACTTTTTTTTTTCCCTTATCCTCCTTACTTGCATACGTCTGTAACTCTTTTTACTTGCATGTCTGTAGTTTGCATGGTATGACAGTGAGTTAAGACTGTGTTTGCATGGTTTGTATACATTCTTATTTTGCTTCTTTTCATCTTGCATCCCTTTTGTATTCTCATCGACTATTTTTCCGACTTGTCAGCAGTGGCCAGTGGATGATGATGGCGAGTCTTTTTTCTCTTATTCTGAATGAATGTTAACCCACGAGTGATAGGTGTTGCTACTTAACCCCCTACTCTTTCCTTTCTCTCAGGATAACCTTAAAGTGGATCTTAGGGTCTTTGTTAGCCTTAGCTTCTGTAGATCTGTAGATTGATATTATTTTGTTATAACAAATACAGAGCAAAAACCTGATACAGGCGTCCCCCATTATACGATTGGGATGCGTCCCTAAAAACCCCATCGTATATCGAACTGAAGGCCTTATGGGAAAAATAGGGATACGTTCCCAAACATTCTGGAAGACCCCCAAAATTTGCAGATTCCACTATTATTTTGCTATATATTTTACTGTTATGTACAAAAAGTGTCTGAAAGTAAGAAATTATGATTAATAAAAGACAAGGAATTATGATTAATAAAAGTCAAGGAATTCCTCCGCGGCGACGTGATCAGCGCTGGCAGCTTCACCCATCAGGCGCAGGTTATGCAGACCAGCGTGTGTTTTGAAGCAATCGAACCAGCCAGAACTCGCCTTAAATGACGCTTCGGAGGTTTCACCTCTCAACTGCCTGATGTCCTCCCACAATTTCCTTGCCTTGGCGCAGATAAGGGCAGTGGAGAGAGGCATCCTGTGCCTGTTCTGATCCTCTATCCACAGATTGAGAAGCCTCTCCATCTCTTGGATAGTTGAATCCTGCCTCTTCATTATCCTCTTGGCAGATAACGACGACACATTCTTGCCAGCTGCCAGGATCTTGTCAGAATTCTTGATCACTGTCGACACAGTGGACTGAGCCAGTCCAAGAATCTTCGCTATCGAATTAGCCCCTTGTCCATTCTTGTGATGCTTGACAATGTCAAGCTTAACCTCCAAGCTCAAACTCTTGCGAGGTTTCTTAGCAATACCCGAAGCACCAGCACTTGGCCTTTTCTGAGACATGCTTTCAAGTTGGGAGATTGTTAACGCGAAATACGGCAATCGTAAATCGAAAGATGGGGGTACTTTTTTAAAATCTTTAATGCGGGAAATCGTAAACCGAATGATCATATAATGGGGGATGCCTGTATATATAAATATGGTACATATATAGGTGGTTTATGAATGAAAAACAATGTTTTGATGCATATTAAATTTTAATAACATTAAAATATTATCAGATTGATAGGTATCTGTAGATTTCATACATCATTGCTTGGAATATCTTCCAATTGGCAAATGGATAACAGCTGAATGGATACTACTGGTATGACATTGTTATATCCGGAGCAAATGCTATTTCTAGATCAGCAACATTGATATAGTAAAACAGTCACTGAGAGAAATATTATTTAAAAACAAAGAATGTTTTGTACTGAGGCAGCATTATAAATGTATATAATTGTTTTGTATTAATAAATTTCATGTTACAACTTAAGTGTTGAACCACTGCAGCTGTGACTCTTGGTGGTCTTTCACATCAAAGGAGAATTACAGCAAAAACTATTACAGTGATTCATCTCAATAAACAGAGAGCCATTTAAATGATGATATTTGACAATTTTGCCAAGGTGTTACACATTCATAATTACCATTGTAATTGAGATATATTTTATACATGAACACAACAAATTTAATATCTTGTTCAACCACCATTGTTGTCTATGACTTCCAGCTTGTCCATGACTTCCAGCAGTCGATGTGATACAGAAGCAACATGATTATATACCAGCTGTTGATTTCTCCTCAGCACCTCCCACTCACTAAATGTGTATTGTAAAAGCTGGTCCACTGTTCATTCCTCCTCTGGTTCCCACACATTTACAATATTGGCCCATATATTCTCAATGGATTCATATTACAACCCTTGCTTGGCCAATCCAGGTCACTATTTCTTTGCTCAGAGAACCAGCATGTGACGATCCATGCTGTGTGAATTGGGGACCTGTCTTGCATAAAAATGATTAGCTCAGGAAATGGCAGAGCATATGCACATGCACATGCACACAAGGAAGCATAACCTATATGAAAATTTCTATGTACTAGTCTGCAGTAAACCTCCCTTCTATTTTGGTGAGCTCTCCTACACCATACAGATGAATCCATCCCCACATGTTGCAGGTGACATGACTGCTCTGTGCTTCCTCATAGATGTGATCTTGAGTATATTAAGTATTATTCCACCAACAACAATGAAGATAGCCATGGGATGTGGACAGGGGTGTAATGGCAAATTTTAAGGCACGGAGCTCTAAGGAATATACAGGGTGTCCCATAAGTCCAGCATCATAGGAAAAATAATAAAAAAAGGCAAAACAAAAGCTTTTATTTACAGAACATGCTCAATATGTCCACCATTGTTTTCAATACACAAATTCAGATGTGATACCCAGTCAGCAAGCACACGGTGAATGATGTCAGGAGTAATGGTGTTACATGCCCCAACAATGCGCTGCCGCAAATGTTCAACACTCATAATTTTCTCTGTGTATACCAGCGCTTTCAAGTGGCCCCCGAGATAAAAATCTAGTGGCATGAGAGCCAGGCTTCTTGCTGGCCATTCCACAGGCCATCGACATCCTATCCAATGACCAGGGAATTGTTGGTACAGGTATTCCCTTACTTGGCTGCTGTAATGTGCAGGAGCGCCATCTTGCTGGAACCATGTTGGAAATTTCCTTCTTCATTCAAAACACTGGGAAGTGCTTCTTCCTTGAGCATACGTAGGTAGGTGCCTCCAGTGACATGTTTATCGAAAAAGAGGGGGCCTATGATGCAATCCTTCCAAATGCCACACCATACCATCAACCGAGATGCACCTTGTTTCTTTGAAGAGGTATACCAGTGAGGGTTGTTTTGAGACCAGTAGCGGGTGTTCTGTTGATTTACCTCACTATTTCCATAAAAAACAGCCTCATCACTGAACAGAATGGTGAATGGGAAATTGGCATCCTGAGCATAAATTATGGTTTGTAGAAATAGAAAAATATTAATTTCTCCTATGATGCCAGACTTATGGGACACCCTGTATAATAATAATACTTCACTTAGACTTGGAATATTAACAATTTGAAATCACAATTAGAAGCCAGTGCTTTCATCTCAGTATGTTTGTTCCCAACTTCCAAGTATCAACTAAAAAAATAAATCAAATTTGGATGAATGGAGGTGCAGGAGCAGCACTCCCATGCACTCTCACAGCACTACACCTATGGATATGGAGGAAAAGGTCTTTTCATCAGTAAATATCACTTGGCTGCAAAAGTTAAGTCCTTTGTCAACATGTTGCTGAGCAAATCAAAGTCTATTTTCTCAATGTTGCTGATTTAGCTTCTCCTTGATAGCCAGGGTCCAATGGTGTAACCCAGCTTCATGTAGCCCCTGCCTTACTGTCATTGCCAAAATATGAAGCTGCAATTGTTCCCTTATGGCAACAGCATTGGTAAAGGGATGGGCTTCAGCAACATTGCAGATTCTCCAATCATCTGCAACAGTTTGTCAGTTGAGGTCTCCCCCATTTTGTGGTGATCTCATAGATTCCCTTCCTCTTGCCACCTTTTCAATCATACATAAACAGTGTTCCTAAAAATTCCAAGTTCTCTTGCAATTTGAGTTGGAGACAGCATACTCTCCGACATGCTGATGATTCTTCCCCTTCCACCAATTTTATGGTGATAACCCATTCTGCAGAGTAGTTGCTTTGATGAGATTCAGGAATAGGGTGAGCATATTCTCAGTCACTATAGCTGTTAACACACCTATCATGACATCCCTGTGGGGTCACATGCTATGTTAAAAGACAGGAGGAAAGTTTGGAAAATGGTCATTAACCCTTCTGCTACAGGGGTCATAAACTAGGTCAGTCCCCCAGTACAGGGGTTTTCACCAAAAAATCAACCATCACATTTATTTACGCTTCCCATAGTTTCGTCCTTTTTGGAAAAATGTTAATGTATGCTTCCCATATTTGAAGGGTTAAGCTGCTACACCCAGGGCCACTGAGAGCTGCCCCAGGGAAGGATTGGTATATGGCCCCCCCCTGTTTACTCAGTATTTTATTATGAATGTTTTTTGTGTACATAACAAGCAAACTGATTATATGTGGGTAAATCCAGGTTAAATAGACAGCTAAACAACACAGTCATGTCTTCGATTTGCATAAAACTTGGCCTGGGGGTGTTTTTTAGTGAAAAAAAAAATTCCTAATTTTTTTTTGAAAATCTGTCAAATAGGTCAAAATTTAGGGTCAGGTCAAATTTTGGCCAAATTGTGACCTAAGAATATTTTAAATCCCTATATCTTGGCTTCTAATTGTCGTAGCTTAATAAACTTTATATGGATGGAAGCGGAATGAGCTCTAGTTTCCAAAAATGGTACTTTAATTTGGATAATTTAATAAAAAAAAACAATTTTGAAAAAAAAATTTCAGGATTTGACATTGAAGGGATCAATTTTTTAAAAAATTTTATTGAAGAAAAAATGTTGCCTGAGCAAAGATCTACCATAATCAGCAATAAAAAGTTAGCTTATAGGCCATTATATAGCTTAAAACTTAATTTTATTAATGCTGGCTTTCTTCTTTTTTTATTTTTTTATTTTTCTAGTTTCAGATTTTAATAATTATATATTGAAAGATACAGGTGTACCTAAATATCTACCTAAATATCTACCTAAATAACTTTAAAAAAATGCCAAAAAATAAGAAATTATATTGTTGTGATCCTTTAAAAAACAAAAAAAAAAGAATTTTCAATAATATTAAAAAAGTTATGGAACTTATGGCTTCTGTAAGCTATGAAGTTCTTCAAAAGGATCAGCTATTGTGTAGCAATTGCTACACCTTAATAAGAAGACAACCTGGAATACTGGAATCTGTACCAGCACCAGCAGAAGAGGCTGTACTATTACAAGAACTGTGTCCGTTACCAGCAAATGAAGAATCCTTTGAGCGCAGTAGTAGCTCATCTACAAATATTTCTACGGCTCTACCTGTTGAGGAAATTTTTTGGGAAGATCCACAACATAATAAGGATATACTTAGCGATAAAATATTACCATATTTAGATGAGAGCCCCATAAAAATAGGTAAATATCTTTAAATAACCAGATATTTATTTTTTATATAATTAATGAAATCTTTCAATAAACATATATTTAATTTTTATCTAATTAATAAACCAAGTCTCAGTTAGACAACTAACATACATTACATATACATATATTTAATATTATTTATATCTCAATTGTAATTTTATGTAATTCTTTACAGCTGGATTAACATCACAGCAAAAACAAAAAAAGGCCACTTCAAAAATTTCAGGCAACATCAGCAAAAGTTAGTAGTACCTAGTATAGAATCCACCTATGGGACTTCTATCCATAGGCAAAAAGTTTATTATACAGGGTGTCCGAGAATTATCTGTACAATTTTTGGCTGTTATTAAAAGTCAACCATGAAGTGTAGAAATTCCAGTGTTATTCCATTTTACAGAGAATCTCTGTTTTTTCTGATACCACATTTTGACAAGTTTTTTAGAAATGTATGCGGGTGACAAACATTGATGACTTAAAAGCAAGAATCACAGCTGCTATTGAGCGAATTGATGTGGATATGCTGCAGCGTACATGGCAACATTTGGAGTATCGATTGGATGTTTTGCGAATCACTAATGGTGCACATATCGAATGTTTGTAACAATGTTACTTTAATAAAAGAAACTTTTGAAAATACAGATTCTAAATAATCTTGTTTAAGAATTTTACGTGTGCTATCAAGAATTTTATTAAAAGATGAAATTGTACAGATAATGTTCGGACACATTGGAATTACTAAAAAACTTGTCAAAACTTGGTATCAGAAAAAACTTAATGAGATTCTCTGTAAAATGGGACAACACTGGAATTTCTACACTTCATGGTTGACTTTTAATAACAGCCAAAAATTGTACAGATAATTCTCGGACACCCTGTACATTAAAAACATGTAGCTATTGTTATTTATATGTACAATACATAATGAAACAATAGATTTTTTTGAGAATAAAATAAAATTTAATACTTAATTTACTAACTTAACTTAGATTTTTACTCATTTCTTTTTTTTTGTAATTTTAGGTATGAAAATGTCATGCAAGAGCTTAAAGACAAATTTATTTCTGCAACTGATCGCAAGATTAAATTACAAATTATATCTTTATATCCATTTTCAATTGAAAAAACAGCAGAATTCTTTGAAACTTCTACGTATATGGTGAGAAAAAGCCGGAGTTTGCAAAAAGAATATGGTATATTACCGCATGTTCCAAGTATGTCGAAAGGAAAGGTGAAGTGAAGAGGATTGTAAGAGAATTTTACGAGAGCGATGATTATAGCCAAATGTGTCCGGGAAGAAGGATTATAAATTTACTATTAATGAAAATGAAGAAAAAGTGAAGATGCCGAAGAGATTGATACTATGTAATTTACGTGAATTACACTGGTATGCATCAATTTTGCTGTCAAGGGTTTTGTAAGTGATTCTTATAGTGTGTTTCCTGCTCATTTCGAATCTGCAATCCATTTTTCTCAATCAGCTCAGGTTATCCGGCTATGGTCTCATAAGTAAAATAGAATTTTTCATGATTTTGTCAAAGTAGAATTGGAACAGTAACATCTATCATCACTTGTTTCACTTGTATAATATCTTTTTTTACTTTTCAGGCATATAGATAAAATATTTCATAATGAATAGAGCGTGTAAAAATGATCCCAATAGATTCTACTACATATGTGGGACAGTTACCATGCCAAATAACCAGTCCCAAATCACTAAATTTGTGAAGACAATGTATAGAGCATACTTTGGAATTAAGCTAGGGGACCAGGACAAAAATTTTGCCCCTCATATGTGCTGCAAGACGTGCATTGAAAATTTGAGATGGAGCAAAGGCAGAGCGAAATCTTTGCCTTTTGGAATTCCCATGATTTGGAGAGAAGGAAAGGATCACGTGACAGATTGCTATTTCTGCATGACAAACCTCCAAGGTGGGCTTATAAATTTATTTTTCTTAAATATTTTGAAATCCTCGTATGAAACTTGACATAATATTCACCATAATGTAATATTCACCATATATAGCATAATATTTACCATAATGCTAATCATACATTTACATATTGTTATAGAAAATACATTTACACATACATATTGTTATACAAGTTACATTTACATATACAATGATTGTATATTTTCTTTCTTTTTCATTCATATTGTCCCCGAAGGGACAATATGAATGAAAAAGAAAGAAAAAATATACAGACTCCATCGACCTATTTCATATCTTACAGACCGCAGCCTTCCCTCACGAGCCGCCACTGTCTGAATGCTTCTTCTATTTCATATGCAAGTTTTATATCCATGTTTCTGTGTTTCTATTTTCAGGAGTTAACAAGAAGAATAAACACATTGTTGTATACCCTGACATTCCTTCTGCTATGAGACCTGTACCCCATGGTCCTGGAATTCCAATACCCAACCCACCTCAAACCCTGGACTTCAATGATTCTGATGATGAATCAATGACCAATGCCAATGACCAGTCCCAGTCGTATATACACCTCAAAATACCGCTTCAAATGAGCCGAGGCCTCTCAACCAGGCCAAACTTAATGATCTTACCAGGGATTTAGGACTTTCCAAATTAGCTGCTGAGATCTTGGGCTCATGACTTCGAGAGGACAACTTGCTGGCTCCGGGAACAACATTCTCCTGGTATAGGAAACGAGAGGAAGAATTCCGCAAGTTTTTTGCAGTGCACAAAAATACCTCTTCCTTAGTGTACTGCTGCAATGTTGAGGGGCTAATCGAATCCTTGGGCCTGCCATATAACGCATCAGAATGGAGGCTATTTATAGACTCATCTAAATGAAGTTTGAAAGCAGTACTTCTCAACATTGGGAATAGGGTTGCATCAGTCCCTGTAGCACATTCCGTACAACTTACTGAGAGCTACGATAACATGAAAATTTTACTGGATGCTTTCGTATACGACCAACATAACTGGAGGATCTGTGGAGATTTGAAGGTAATACTAATATCATAAGTAAACTATTGCTATTGACTACGTTGTTTTTCCAAAGGTTATTTGAGAGCGAATAAGAACACTTAACTTCCCCAAAGTGATACAGTCCAATGCATAGATTTTTTTATCTGATAGAACAAATTCTCTAAATTCTTTAAATATTTTCATTTTTTTTCAGATTGTGGCATTTGTATTGGGAATGCAAGGGGGATACATGAAATACCCATGTTTCCTCTGCAAATGGGATAGCCGAGCGGATGAGAAGCACTATGCACAGCGTGAATGGGCATCCAGAGAGAATTTTGAACCTGGGTCGCATAATGTCATTTCAGTGCCCCTTGTACCACCAACAAAAATTTTGCTCCCACCACTTCATATTAAGCTGGGCTTGATGAAAAATTTCATCAAATCAATGAATACGGAGGGTTCAGCATTCCGATATCCCGAGAGTAAATTTTCTCATATATCTGATGCTAAACTAAATGCTGGGGTTTTTGATGGTTCTCAAATTCAAACTTTGATCAAGGATACTCAGTTCGAAAATGCAATGACTCCAACTGAGAAGAATGCCTGGCAGGCATTCAAATCAGTTGTCACTGATTTTCTTGGCAAGCGTAGAAGTCCAGAATACGAGTCCATTGTCAAAAACTTGATGGAAGCTTTCAAAGCTCATGGGTCGCACATGTCCATAAAAATGCACTTTTTGTGGTCCCACTTGGACTATTTTCCTGAAAATTGCAGGGATTATAGTGAGGAACAGGGTGAATGATTTCACCAAGATATCAAAATAATGGAAGAGAGGTACCAGGGGAAACTGGGATATCAATATGCTGGCGGACTATTGCTGGTGTTTGAAGCGAGACGTGCCCGAAGAAAAACACAGACGGAAAGCAAAAAAAACTTCATTCCTTCCTCAATAAACTTTTTTCCATATTCATTGTATGAATAAAAGTATTTATTCACACAATGTTTTCATTTTTCATGAGTGTTCTTATAATATTACTCGTATCTACAGTGTTTAAGCTAAAAAAAATCAATAAATTTGGGGATAAAATTGGACTTATAATAAATGGCCAATAGAGAAAAAACCTGACCTGATTGAGGAAAACCAATGTCATTTTCGAATTCAGCATGGTCGAATTATATAATATGAGTTGAAAAAACCCTCACAGCAGACAAAAAAATTTCATATGCATACCAGTGTTATTCACAGAATATATAAAAAATGAAGCTAATCCAAAAATTGGATTTAGCTCTTTTACAAACTTAAGACCTTCTTGGTGTGTACTCACAGGTCAGAGTGGTACACACACTGTGTGTGTATGTACATACCATCAAAACCAAAAGCTGCAGATAGCATCTTTGGAGATTAAAGATTTAGACTACAAAAGGCTGATGGCCTTATCAGTCTGTAACATAGAAGATGAAGATTGTATGATGCACAAATGTAAAAAATGCCCCATGAGGGAGGTGTTAAACGATATTTAGAAACTTTAGATTTTATGTTTAATGCGGAAGAAATAACTTATAAACAGTGGGAGTGTGTGGACAGCTGCATGATTAAAGACAAAGTTGAATCTCCACAAGATTTTGTGGAATCATTGAGTAAAAATATTACAAAACTAACTAGGCATCATTTCACAAACAAAAGCCAATCCAATTACTTTAAAGAGCTAAAAGAAAATATGAAAGAAAATGAAGGCGTTCTTGTAGGGGACTTCGCAGAAAACTTTTCTTTTATTGTTCAGGATGTGGCGCAAGGGTTTCACTGGGAAACTTCCCAGTGTATCTTGCATCCTTTCGTATATTATTATAAACTTGGCCAAAAATTTTTTTATCAAAGCTATTGTTTTATTTCTGATTGTCATAATAAGCACAGTACAATCTAAAAAAAACTTATACCTAGTATTCGTGAGCAGCATCCAACTTTATCAAAAATTCACTACTTTACTGATGGCTATGCATCCCAGTATAAAAATAAATTAAACTCTGAATTTATGCCACCACAAAGCCAATTTTGGAATAGACAGTGTGGAATTTTTTTGCTACGTTGCACAGAAAGAGCACGTGCGATGGAATAAGTGGCACTGTGAAAACATCAGTAGCAAAAGCCAGTTTACAATGGCTGATTGATAATCAAATTTTAATTCCCAAAGACTTTTTTGAATTTTGCTCAACTAATTTAGATTCCACAATAATTTTTTTTTATGTATCCAAAAATGAAGTTACAGAAATAGAAAATTCTCTACAAGATCATCTCAATTTACCAATTATCCCAATTAAAGGTACCCAAAAATTACATAGATTTATCCCTTTGTCAGCAAACACTTTAAAAGTATATTTGTTATCTAATAGTCTTGTCAGAAGAAATAAGAAAAATTGTTAGTGGAGAAGAAGTAGATCATGATGGAGAATCTGGTGATATCGAAGGAGAGTTAAGCAATAAAGAAATAGAAGTAGGCTCTTTTGTCAGTTGTGTGTATGAAAAAGAATTGTGGTTAGGACTGGTCGAGTCATATGATGCCGAATATGACGACTATTTGATTAAATTTCTTTAGCCTTCAGGAATAGCATCCTCGTACATTTTTCCTGCAGAAGACGATATTTGCCCTGTTCCCCCACAAGAACGTATTTGGAACAGTTGAGTCAAGTTTAAGAGGCAGAACAAGGATACAGTATGTCTTTCCAGCTCAAGATTTAGAAAATTTCTCAAATAAACTTAAAACAAATTAGCATATATGTATGAAGTTAGCACTTAGCATGTATGTAGAGAGTAGATATATATTTAAATTACAATTAATAATTACAAACGCTAAGTATATCCTTATTGTATTGTTATCATACTATTTAATATGTTTAGTTTCATTAAATAAATTTTTTGATGAAATTCTGAAAAAATGAAGAAAGCCAGCGTTAATAAAATTAAGTTTTAAGCTATATAATGGCCTGTAAGCTAACTTCTTATTGCTGATTATGGTAGATCTTTGCTCAGGCAACATTTTTTCTTCAATAAAATTTTTTAAAGAATTGATCCCTTCAAGGTCAAATCCTGATATTTTTTTGTTTTTTTTCAAAATTAAGTGTTTTTTTAATTAAATTATCCCAATACCATGTTTGGAAACTAGAGCTCATTCCGCTTCCATCCATATAAAGTTTATTAAGCTACGACAATTAGAAGCCAAGATATAGGGATTTAAAAAATTCTTAGGTCACGATTTGGCCAAAATTTGACCTGACCCTAAATTTTGACCTATTTGAACAATTTTCAAAAAAATTTGGGAATTTGTTTTTTTTTCACTAAAAAACACCCTCAGACCAAGTTTTGTGAATACTGAAGATGTATTAGTGTTATATCAGCACTTCTACCTGTCTGTTTATCCTGGATTTACTCATGTCCAAGTCACTATTCAAAACATACAGTATGAATAAACAACTCAGAAGAAAATGACCATTTTATTTTTCGAATCAATTATATTAATTCTATCACCATACAATTTACAAATGCAGTACCAGTCCATGCAGGCAAGACAATTGTTTACTGCAAGATTTTCATAATTAGAAGTGTACTTTCTTTGCCTTCTCTCTACCAAAGTGGTAAATGATTCTGATGAAATTTAAAGTACAGACTAACTGGCTTTCAATTACAATGGTTCCCAGATCTGTCAGTCAGTCTTGGGCATTGGTGGACCACAGATAATTTATTTGTTTTCAGTTTGACTATGATAATCTCTATAAATTGTATGTTCATTAATTATATTTCCTCTTTATTATTTAATAAACTGATTTATTAATATTTTAGATTTTATCCCCCCTCTTTACAGGCCCCCTACAGGTCTGGGCCCCAGGGATTTATCCTGGCTTCCCCACCCTCTCAGTGGCCCTGGCTATACCAGCAGTTCCCAAACTTTTTTTGTGATTACCCCCTTTGGTTAATCACCAAATAGAAATTACCCCAGCTAGGGAAAAATTCAAGTTATGAAATTTAAATGCACTACTCCTAGATTTTGTTAGAAATATCAAAAAATGGTTGCAGACAAAATTTCATATGAATTGGAGAATATTTAATGGTGCCACATTAGGGTGGTCCTTATTTTTGATGAAGAGTGCAGGGTCTTGGAAAGATGACAAGTAGGAAGTTGGAGGCAGAAAAAAGGAAGTAGGCTTTTCTTCAGAAATTGGAGGAACTCTTCAATGTCACCCATGCCAATGCCAACAACATTATCAAAAATGAAGAGGACAAGGAGTTCCTGATGGCGCAGAGGGAGAAAGGAAGGTGGGGCTGCATGATGGGAGTGGATAAGAAGCTGGTGGAGGAGGAGTCCCAGAAGTTGAGCTGAAGCCATGCTGAGACAGCACATCAGGAACAGGACATGAAACACCACCAAAAAGAAACCAACATTGTGGAGCTGGAGAGCTCTTCCAGTAGCAGTGCCCATGAGACATTGAGCAATGAGGATTCTACAGTAGCAGGTCCTTCTACCTCCATGGCACCACCTCTGAAGCAATGATGAGCCTCTGCAGCCCTGTTGACTCCAGCAATAGCCATAGCATTGGATCGGACCAAGACCACTGATCACAATGCTGCATACATCCTGATGGTGGCTGCTTCTGTGTATGGATGAGACCCATCAACATTGGCCCTGAACCAGCAGAGTATCTGCTGAACCCACATGAAGTTGCATTAGGAGACAGCTGAGGTCTTGTAGGAGTCCTTTGATCCAACTGTGCCCCTCATTATCCACTGGGATGGTAAGATTATTCCCAATCTCACTGGTGGCAATGCCACTGAGCATCTTCCTATCCTTGTTTATGGCGAAGGAGTGTTGAAGCTGCTATGCGTGCCCAAACTGCCTTCCAGTACAGGAAAAGCCGTAGTTAATACTGCCACTGAGGCTCTGGATGTGTTGGGTATTTCAAATGGTGTCATAGGCATGTCCTTCAATATGATGGCAAGCAACACAGGAGTTCATAGAGGAGCTTGCACAATCATCCAGCAAAGGCTTGACATTAACCTCCTCCATTTTACCTGCCATCACCACATGCTAGATATTGTGGCTGAGCAAGTTTTCACACTCTGCTTCAGGCCTTCCTCTGGTTCAGACATACCCCTCTTCAAGAGGTTCAAGCAGAGGTGTTTTTTTTTAACTTATATGACTTCAAACCAATGAAAGAGGACTCTGGAGCTGATGAAATCATTGGCTTCTGCAAGCACCAACTCCAGGAGGCACAGCCACAGAATGACTACCGTGAGTTGCTGGAGCTCACTATCGTAGCCATGGGGGGAATTCCCCCTCGAGGTATCCAGTTCATCCATCCTGGTGCTTACCACCGCACCCAATGGATGGCTCGGGTCATATATGCCATCAAGATCTTCCTCTTCCACAACCAGTTCAAACTCAGTTCATGAAAGAAGCGAAGCCTCAGCCATTCCATCCTATTTGCAGTGACAACATACATTCCCACTTGGTTTGAGGCCCTTCTAGCTGCTTCTGCACCAGTCAACAACCTCCGCTTGTATAAGCAGCTGGTTTCTTATGAAGATGGGAAGATTGTCAGTGCAGGGTCCAAGGCCTTCAGCCAGCATCTGTCGGAAGAGCTGGCTGGACTGGCATTCTTCAACATAAAGGTCACTGCAAAAAACTTCACTTTTTTCTATGTGAAGGTCAAAATATGATAATTAAAACCCACTCTAATAGACAGAGTTTATTTCCACAACAGTTTTGATGCCCACTGGCATCCTCTTCGGGTGGATACAGAAAAACCTGAAGAGGATGCCAGTGGGTATCAAAACTGTTGTGGAAATAAACTCTGTCTATTAGAGTAGGTTTTAATTATCATAAAGGTCACTGCCAAAGAAAAGAAACACATGATCGCTGCTCTCCAAGATGAAGGAGCCAAGGACCCACTATTGAAGCGGATTTATGTCCCAGCATATGCCACCCAGAAGGACAAGATGGTGGCCAACTTTGTCACCTTGAAATCTCAGCAACTCTTCACGGCTCTCAACCTCCCTGATGGGTTCCTTGGTGTGGACCCCCAAGTGGGAAAGCCAAGAGGATTATGAGGCTGCTTCTCACCACATCCAAAGCCTCTGTGTGATCAATGATTGTGCAGAGTGAGGAGTGAAGCTGATTTAAGAGAGCAATCCTGTCATCACCAGGAATGAGGATCAGTGCCAATTCCTCCTCCAAGCCATTGAGGAGCATTGGAGGCATTTTCTGGATGCGTGCAAGAGCACTCCTGGCCAGAAATAGGCAACAATGAGTGGGAGTTGAGTTCCCATGACAGTAATATTGTACCTCTCTTAATATATATATTGGTGTTGCACTTCCCGGACTTTGTTTGTCTCCTCATTTTTTCTCATTTTTTAATTAAACTATATAATCAATTGATGTTTGAAATATATTTCCATTGGAAAAAAGTCTTATTTTCAGTGCTAAGGTTCCATTCCATCATCCACAAAATATGGGGTTTCACACCGTAGACTATATAACAATATCAGTGTACTAGTAGCATACTGACAACCAATGTGGCACCAGATAATACAATATCCCAATATCCAGGGGTAGCCACATTGAATTTCAAAAATTCAAAAATAAGGACCACCCTATAGTCAACAGCCACTCTGAACTTTGCATAAGGCAGCTATGGCACACCTAACCTCTGATCTTTCTACTATCTCTGATTGGGGCAGAGAAAAGCTTGTACCTTTCAATGCCTCAAAAAGTCAGTTCCTTCATCTGTCTATATATATCCATATGACTATCCCATTATCTTCAATAATACAGAACTAAATCCTTCCTCTTAACATTCTTTGTTTTTCCTTTTCTCATGATCTTTCCTGAAAAGATCACGTAGATTCTCTTTTTAAAACAGCTTCTAAGAGATTAGGTGCGCTGTACTGGCTCCACAGTTTCTTCACCCACAATCAGTTGCTGTCTCTGTACAGGGGTCTTGTCCACCTCTGCATGAAGTGTTTTTCATGTGTGGTGGTGGCTCAACCCACCAGCTCTACTTAACCAAGTGGAATCAAAGTCTATTCATCTCAGCAATTTCCCTCCTCTTACTGTCTTCAATCCAAATCTCTTTGCCACAATGCTGCCTCACTCTCACTTTATTATTGCTATTATAATGGACACCAGGGCTGTGGAGTCGGAGTCAGAAACAATTTTGGGTGGAGTCGGTAAAAATGTACCGACTCCGACTGCAATATAAAATATTAAGAAAATACTATTTTAAGTATAAATAATAAATATAAATCAAATATATTTATTATTTATACTTAATTAATTATCAGTATTAACCCTTACTTTTTTTTTAGGAAATATTTTTATAATTGTGATACTGATAACTTGATAAGTTTAATTTCAAATTATTGATAAAATTATTTGTTCTAAACTTCAATGAACAATGGCAAAGAGACTTCCAACGAAATCAGCTGTGTTTGAACACTTTACAATCACTAAAGATGGAAAGGAGTCGGCGTCAGACATTTGAAAAATAGAGTCATCAGAGTCGGAGGTTTTGTGTACCGACTCCACAGCCCTGATGGACACTGCTCTTCTGAATTTTCTAGCTGCATGCCTCTTCCTTTAAAGAGAGCTTGCAGTACAGTGGAGTCTCTCAATAACATGGATTAGGGACCATGAGACCCCATGTTAATGCAATTTCATCCCCATCTCTCCCATGTTCTCTGCTGTCGTAAATGCTGCTCTCTCCTCCCCATTCTACTTCCCTGGTTATCCACATATCTGCCACACAGGAAAAAACTGGAAATCCCCCAGTGATGAGTGAAACCCATTAACTCCACCACAACATCAAGCATTAATGGATCTGACCCTGCCTGCTTATTAACACTGAAAATTGTTCAGTGATGAAGATCTAGATCAGAAAAGGCTGACTGACCACCACAACACTATCACTGTTACTATAATAATAAATTAGTAAAGAAAAAACCTCAAAATACTGATGAAGTCCACTTTGAGAAGTACAGCACTGTAACCTCTACAACCTCTCATTCACAAACAGCATCAAATATTTATTTCATTCTGAATCTACATTTTAAATTCAAGTAGCTGCTAAATAAACAGAACAAATAGCCTAATGACAAGAAAATGTTTTGCATAAATGTAATTCTCTTTTTAAAGATGTGTTTGCCCTTTCTTCTGGCAATACAAATTTGCAATACCATCTAAGGATATTAATTTTGAGTTAAATACAAAGTGGATCCTGAAAGCAAGCATATTATGAAAACATGCCCTATATATTGGTTTCCAAATAGATGAAAAAATAGAATAGAGAAATCAGGCATTTATATCTACCACATACAAACTTAAAGAAAAACAAACAGAAACATTTACGGAATTCATAACACTAAACCACTCCATAGATACATCCAGGCTATACAAGACTATAAACAGCATTACCCACTCTAACAGTGGCATTCACACCTCACACACGACTATCTGTTGCAGCCAAAATAATATCCCAACATATACACAACAAACTAACATTCTAGGTTATCACTATGCAGAGATAAGTCACCTAAACAGAGACAACAACCAAAAACATGCAGACAGACACACAGCCAGACACAAGAAAACCTACAGATTTGACATGACCATTACATCCTTCAATACAGACCAGATCACCAAGATCATCAAAAACATTAAGAATTTGAAGGCTACTAGACCAAACAACATACCTAACATACACCTTAAACACTTGGGCCCACAGGGAATACTAGCTCTCACAAACATCAGCACATATTCATACCAACACTGCATTATTCCTAACATATGGAAACAAGGTAAAATTATTACATTACTCAAACCAAACAAAAATCTAACAGATCCAGCTTCCAATAGACCCATTACTTTACTATGCACACCTTCCAAAGTAACAGAAACACTAATTTTACAAATCACCAATCCACACATACCATTATCACCAACTCAACATGGATTCAGACCTCACCACTCAACCACGACATTACCCTACTCACTAACCTCATGCAGCACATTATGGCATCAACTCCAGACCACCAACTCAACGTACACTATTAGCAACAATAGACATTAGTAAAGCATTTGATGTTATCCCATGCTTCCCTCTCATAAACAAAATACTCATCATTTAATGGCAAGTCATCCAAAAACAAGCCTTTTCCAAATGGGGTCCCTCAAGGCTCTGTTCTATCACCAACACTGTTCAATTTATACATGCATGACATTCCAACACCCATAGATAACAAGCTTACCTTATCATCATATGCAGATGACATCACTCTAACATCCATCCACAACATTGAAACCGCTACAAATAACCTACAAACATACATAAACAGTATATACAATAGTGAATACTAGCTCACACACAATAGACTCAAAGTAGCACCCACAAAATCAACCATCACCTTGCTAACAAGCAACACAAAAGAACACCAGATAACTCGACAGCTTACACTAAGCAACACCAACATTCCACATGCTCACAGGACCAAAATACTTGGGGTCACATACAACACATCATTGTCTTTTGCAAACCATATTCAGGACATTAAAAACAAATGTACATCAAGACTAAACACGCTTAGTAAGGGGGGTTCAAACATAAAAAATAGAGTTTCTACAATTCCACAGTATGCACATAGTTGGAGATGATGGTCTCAACATCTTGTAAAAAAAAAAATGAGTATATGCGACCCCCCTTACCCCTTCCATAGCATCCCCCCATTTTACTCTCTCCACAGATATAAACCCCAAATGTGACAATCATGCATTATATTAAGTCTTATTAAGTAGATTAGATTAATTTGGATAGATTATTTAGATAGTTTTAGATAGATTGAATAGATTACATAGATTAATTTAGATAGATTAGATGAATTATATAAATTATTGTCACATTTTTTTGTTTAGTTTCAGATTGTTATTTTCAGATTGTTTATGATTGAATGAGTTATGATTTAATTCCAAATGAGTTATATTAAATTCAGATTGAATGATTCAATTGCTAGAATTTAACAATTAGTTTCTTGTTATTAATGCTACTAGGCCTAAATAAATGAAATCATGGTGACAAGAAGCAAAACGCACAATTCAACATTTGGTCACCCTGCAGAATTTCCACCTCCAATGACTCCTTCAAAGGCTGACATATTTAGGCATTATTTATTGGTAAGAAAATGAGAAGAACTGATTTCGAAAGGTTCTAGAACAGCAAAAGAATGTTACAGAATTGTCACTAAAGATGTGGAAGCCATTTGGGAGAAGTTTTCCTTTCCACATATAGGATTTGAAGGAATAGCTAAAAAAGTTGAATGATTGATAGAATCTGCAGCAAAGCTAAATAAAGTACCATTAAAACAAAGAAACAACAGTTTTCAGCCGAAGGTGGAGACATTCGATGAAATGTTTGATATTTGCACTTGTACTTGTTACGATAAAAAATCAGTCAAACGGATTGCAGATGTGATATTAGAGTTCCAATGATTGAGTGGGAGTCTTTTGTGGGGCAGAAACAAATAAAAAACCAACTATGAACAATCGACAGAGTAACGACTTCCGCAAGAAAAAGAACTCACGATAGAGTTAAAAGGATTAGAAAGAAGAGCCAAGATAAGCCTAGATATGAATGTCGCCTCAACCAGCAAACTGGACCCTTTACATATTATGGAAGATGAGAGCATGGAAATTGATGATGACAGGGACGATATTGACTTTGTTCCGGATTTTGAGCCGAGAGAAAACCATCAGAACAGAATTATTTATGATAACTTAACAATAACAGCAGATAGATACCATGTAAGTTACAGAGCTACTGCAGCTATAGTAAATGCAGCTTTGAAGGATATGGGAATATTAGACGAAACCAATATGTTGGATAGGAAAAAAGTGGGAAGAGAAAGAATACATGTGGGTAAAAAGAACATAATCAAAGTGAAATCAGAGAACACACATTGAAAGCATCGGATTTGATGGTAGAAAAGATCAAACTAAGACAAAGAAGGGAATGGAGTACGAAGAACATTATGTAATAGTCAAAGAACCTGGTGATGTTTACATGGATCATATAGCTCCAGATAATGGAACTGCTTGTTGTATTGCAAATGAAATAATAACTTTTATAGTTGATTCTAACAGCAAAGAATCCCTCAAAGCTTTGCTATGCAATGGCACTCCAGTGAACACTGGCAGGATTGGCAGAGTGCTAAAAGTGATTGAGTTATATCTGGACAGGCCAGTACAATGGCTGATTTGCCTTTTGCATGCAAACGAACTGCCCTTCAGGCATGTATTTGAAGCAACTGATGGAAAAACTTTGGGACCAAACACCTTCAAAGGTTCTCTTGGAAATAAACTCCGAGAGGATTTGACCAAACTGGATATTATACTTCTTGTTTAATCAATCAGCCCACCCTGATTGAGCAAGCTGGCAGCATGCAGGTAACTGATCACCCTCTCCGGAGTGGACCAGAGGTTCAGCGCACTAGTGATGTTGTGTTGTGTTTGTTGTTGCGCTAGAGTGGTACAGTCTGTCATAATGTGTTCAATTGTTTGTGGTGTGTCCTGGCACAGGTGACAGGTGTCGTCTATGGAGTTGTCTAGTCTGTGTTTATATGTCCGTAAGTTGGGGTGATGTCCACATCGGAATTGTGCTTAGTTAACTCGATCCAATCAGCTCAGGCTGATCTCTGACCTGTCAATGGGTGGCGGCTTCGCACCTAGGACCACATTCAGACTGAGTCGTGTCAGTGCTTTGTGGGTTAGGTGTGTATGTGTTCTCTGTACTGTGTGATGTCTGTGGGGCATGGTATTGTAGTGGGGTCATCTTGACTAACATCTTTTCTTCTTGTTTCAGGATGTAACCCCCATATTGCTGGAGTTAGTCTTGCTTAATGCCTGACTAGCTCAGTAGTTTTAGTTTGTTTAGATCCCCTTTAGTATTGTTTTTGTTTGATTTTGTTGATTCTTGTCAGAAAATTCACCTTCAATTTTTAGAAAAGACAAACCTCATTTTTAGTCACAGTTGGCTTCCGCTTGTAGAAGTTCTAGCTTGCCAACTAAATTTGGTAAGAACAAGAAAACTCAAGAAAAACAGTGTGTGTTGTGATAATAGACATTGCCTGTGCATAATGGTGTGCAGGCTAAGGTATTGCTAGGACCAATAGTTTCAGGTTTTGCTTCTCCATGGCTTAACTATAATAGATAGGTATGATTGGATTGACCTCAAGTCTAGCTTAAGGATGTTAGGTCCAGTGAGGTCGATTGTGTTGTCTAATTGTACCATTCTAGCATAGGTTAAGTTTTTTTATCTTTTTCCAAAAATTCTATTTTTGTTGTCCAGTATTTTTTGTCATTGTAATTGTAAGCACCTTTGTATAGAATACGCTTTCAGGGTTTTTGGATTTTCCATTTCTTGATCTTAAGCCATGTTTAGACAAGCTCATAACCCATTCTAGCTCTTGTAAATAATTCAAGATGATTGCTAATAAACCCTTAGAATTCTACCAACTAGTTTTTTTCAGCCTTTGTCCTCATAGACTGGGGTCGTTACTTTCAAGGATTTTCCTTGTGACAAGCCCAGGGTCCTTGAATCAACAATACCTCCAGATTCTCTTTATTAAACAAAAACAGAGGGTAATATCTGCTTTTCTCATCCAGCCACATTTGGTTTACTTCACGCTTAGTCTGCTAAAATCTTGCTTGCTTGTGTTGTACACCCATATTCAGTTGAAGTCCTCAAGTATTGCTGGGTGTACATTGCACACACCTTTCCTGAAGCCAGGGCTTTCCAGGTTCTCAAGTGGACCCGACTCAGACACAGTGTTAATCTTTGGAATAGCTAGCGGGTCGAGTCCATTTCTTGGTTCAGCCGTGTGGGAGTCTCGTTTGCCCCTCAGTGACAGTCAGTGGAGGTGAGAAAAACTTCACCGCCCGGGACCTTCTCGTTTCCCGTCATCAAGAAGTAGCCAAGTTACGGTATTCTAGTTAAGTTCATTCGCTCTCCCCGCAACATATTTTTGGTGCCCAGACCCGGGAAATTACGGCTAGTTTACTGAGGCACCCAGCGAGAACCCGAGATGGCTGAGTTTCAAGAATTGCAAGACCAGATCAGTCAGCTTATGGCTCTCATGACCCAGCAGCAGAAGACCATGGAAGAGTCAAAGCAAGCATGGGAACATAAGTGGAAACAACTCGAGGATGTAACACAGGATTAAGGACTAAGTATGACCAATTATCAAGGGAAAACGCTGAATTGAATCTTCAGAATTCATATTGGCAGCAACAGGTGGACCAGCTGATGAGGAAGCAGCAGCAGAAGGATAGGCTGAATCTAGAGAGAGATTCTCATGACTCAATGCCGAGCTTGAGAATCTGGATGATGTAGAGTGTCTCGAACAGGGAAGAAGGTACCAGCAGAGGAACACGAACTTTCAAGAAAGAAAAGACAAAGCTGGCATCTCCTAAACCCATCAAGACACAACGCAATAGATCAACCAGCTCCAGTTCCAGTTCTTCAGATAAGACCTCCAGTCTTCCAGATGCTGAGAGGAGGTTAAACGTACTAAGCGTTCCTCCACTTTCAAGAGTAACAACGGTTCAAGGATGGCACCAGGAGTTTATCCTACCAGTGCTCCAGATCTTGATGAATTTGATGTGTCAAGTGGAAGATCTTTTCCTGAATATCTAGAAGCCTTTGAACGTCATTGCTCAGCCAAGTTTACTTGTGAACGGAGAGACTGGACTGGAACACTTGGAAAACATCTAACAGGAAAGTTCAGGATTTGTATAATGCTTATGGGGGTTGCAGTGTGGCATATGATGAGATGAAGGCTAGATTGTTGGCATGCTACAAGAGAATGAAGAAAACCTTCACAACTGGCAAGGTGTCAGAATTCAAGAACGCGACAATGAAGCCTGGAGAGACACCAGATGTATATGCTGCAAGACTCGAGACTCTGGCTCACCAGGCCTTCCCAAATAAAGCACTCGAGACAAGCAAGGAGTTGAGGAGGAAGTTCTTGGAGACAGTTCCAGCTGGGCTGTCACAACAACTGACCCGGATCATCAATGAGAACAAGACCTTGCATAACAAGAAGGTGACTTGGTCCAACATTCAGGATTTGTGGCCATGCATTCAAGTGATGGACCATCCCTTCCAAGGCAAGAAACCATTGAGGTTTTCCCGGTGCAGATCCCTCCAGCTCCAAAGCCTTCCAGAGAGTCATCCAGACACGAGACACCTAACCACAATATCGAAACAACCAAGGTCATGAAAAAGGACAATGGAATGGAACTCGTCTTCCATTCTGGGAATAAAAATGGAAATCAGAAGTCCCAAGGTCAACGTCAAGGAAGGGATCGTCGAAAATCTCAAGATCGAAATCAGCAGGGAGGACAACAACGTTCTCAGGAGTGTGAAAGAAACTCCAGTCAGTCAAGATCCCAAGAAGATACAGAGGTCAAGATATGTCAGTGGTGTGCAAGGAAGGGACACCTTCAACAGGACTGCAGAAGATGGAAAGGAGTGTTTTATGTGCGGTAGTCTGGATCATATGGTTCGAGATTGCCCTCGCAATCAGCAGCAACGACAATCAAGCTCCAGGACATCACCTTCCTACCACTGTCCTTTGTGTCAAGGACCTCATCCAGGAATGTTCTGCCCTTCTAGAAGACAAGGTCAAGAAAATTGTCTCAAGGAAACCAAAATAATGAATCTACCCACCACAATCAACAACAGTCGGGAAACTAATCAGTTCCAATGAGATCAGGGGCTCATTGGAAGCTGAAGTCCAATCTTCAAGATATGATCTTCAAGAACCCGATTATCATCATGAGATCCCAGCCAAAGATGACAGAAAACCTCTCCAGATGAATACCAACCAGAACATGATTTAGCGTCTGAGGTGGGTGATGATGCCACCCCTGGACATCCAGAATTACCCAGTTCAGAACAGCAGTATCCAAAAACCACTGGAAATGAACTGAATCCTCTAGCATCTTCATGGACACCTAAACCAGCACCTCGACCCAAATACCTAGGTGTAACATTGCAGATGACGGTTCATGGTCCAGATATTCCAGGAGGTCATTTTCGAGGTGTCCGGTTTGCCGAACTTGAACCTGCAGAAGTGTTAACAATTGATGTTACCCTTCAAGACACTAACATCCAGGGTTAATTGACACGGGAGCACAAGTTAGCTTAATTTCCAGTGAACTGGCACAACAACTTGGGATTCCAATAGATACTACAGATATTTCCACAATTCGAGGTGTAGGTCCAGATGCTTCAAGGGAAACTATGGGTTCAGTCCTACTCGCAGTTTCTTTGCATGGTATTGTAATGTCCCCTTTCAAGTTTCTTATCCTTCCCACTTTGGATTTTAAATATCCCATTTTTCTAGGTTTAGATTTTCTGCGGGCAACAAATTACAGATTAGTCTAGCACGTAGACGGGTTTCAGGGAAGAACACTGATGGTTCTACGTGGGAAATTTATCTAGGTACGAATGGAGAAGAGTGCAAAAGGATTTGTTACAAGGTTAAGTGTTGGGCTGTAGAAGGTGTGCAGGTGAATGATTGTGGACCTGTAGAAGTAAAAATTCATGGGAACATCAAGGAGTAATGATGATGGTACATGTCCATGTTCAAGAAATTCGGGGAATGGTTCTATGATGGGACAGTTTCAAGCGTGCATCTTGGAGAGAAAGTGGTAGGTGTTCCAGGGATTGTAAATCTAGATTGCCCTTCCATTCTAGTCTACACTACAGGGAAACCTATTGGTAGAATCAAGGCAGGAGACATGATGGGACACATTTACACTCTAGTTGAACTCGATCCTACACCAAATCCAGAAGACACTAATGATACAGTGACACATCAAGTACATTGTGTAGGTATGGAATCAGAAAATGATGATGAATTGGTCTCATCTTTTCTGGAATGGACACCAGAACGTCTAACTTCAGAAATTGACTTACCTGAGCTGGATTCCCACCAGAAATCTCAAGTTTATAACTTGCTTAATTCCAGAAAAGCCGTTCTTAGTGAGGAGATTCTGATGTGGGGACTGCTCAGATGACTCCACACCGTATTGAGTTATACGATGACACGCCAATATTTCAGCGACCAAGGAGATTTCCAGAACCGATTGATCAAGTCATCGATGATCAGTGTCAAGAACTTCATCAGCTAGGAATTATCGAGCCTACAACATCTCCTTGGAGTGCTCCAGTGGTACCAATTAGGAAACCAGATGGATCCATACGTTGTGTGTGGATTACCGTAAACTGAACAAGGTAACCAAGCCTGATAGATTCCCGATGGCAAACTTGACAGACTCTGTCTACAGTCTACATGGTGTCAAGTTCTTTACCACCCTGGATTTAGTCCGGGGTTATTATCAAATGCCGATCGAGGAGAAGAGTCGAGATTATACAGCTTTCTCGACCCCTCATGGACACTGGAGATTCAAGAAACTCAGTTTTGGATTGAAGAACGCGCCTTCAGCCTTCCAGAGAGAAATGCAAGATGTGCTGAAGGGATTTTCAAGGAAGAAGGTTCTAGTGTATATTGACGACATTCTAATTATGGAAAAGTCATTCGAGGCCCATCTCCAGCTAGTTGAAAAAGTCCTCAAGGTTTTAGAAGAACATGGTATCAAGATCAAGCCACCAAAGTGTAGATGGTTCCAGTCGACAGTTCCATTTCTAGGTCATATAGTCAGTTCCAGTGGATTGTCAAAATCGCCAGAGTATATGGAGAAGGTGAAGAACTTCCCAAAGCCCAAGAACATCAAGGAACTTCGAGAATTTCTGGGCTTAGTGAATTTCCAAAGGAAGTTCTTGCCACAGTGTTCAGCAGTTGCTAAACCCTTATCAGAACTTACAGGAAGATCAAGGAATTCAGTTATCCAGTGGACACCAGAGATGGAAGAATCCTTCCAGACGCTCAAGGCAGAGATGCAAAATGAGGTGGAACTGGCTTTTCCTGATTATCAAGAAACAGCAGAGAAATTGAACTTGTGGGTGGATGCATCAGCCATTGGTGCAGGTGCCTGTCTTACTCAAGTTCAGGATGGTCAAGTTCGAATCATTGCTCATGCATCAATGACATTTTCTAGTCCTCAGAAGAAATATTCGGTTACAGAGCGTGAACTAGCAGCGATGCGCTGGGGAGTCAAGACCTTCAGAGCCTTCCTGTACGGAATACCATTCATTCTGAACACGGACCATCAAGCATTGTTCTATCTCCATAATATGAGATTAGTCAATGACAGGCTTGCTCGAACAGTTGAAGATCTTGCTGAGTTTGATTTTGAGCTTCGTTATGTTCCAGGCAAAGACAATCAAGCTGCAGATGCGTTATCCAGACACTTCCAGGTTGAGCATGAAGAGGGCACCACAGCAATTTCAGCAGAACTCCCCAAGGGCTTACTTGTAAGATTTAAGCCGGAGGGGGGAGGTGATTCCTTGATCGAGTGTTTGTGGTATGCTCTTGTTCATGACTTAGATCGTGAAGTTCCAGAGAGTCCAGTATTTCTTCGAAAGCAGTTGGTGGAAGAACTGCTAAGTCATCCTACAAAGTACGGAATCAAGTTGAATAGCAAGCAGAAGCAACATCTTCGACTTATGACAATTCCAGGGCAGCCAGCATCACCAGAGATCTTGAAAGTTTTCTGTGAGATGTATCAAGTGGATGTTGTATTGCACTTTGGTACTGAAAACCCTCTAATTTACCACCCTGAAGTCAAGAATCAGCGTGTAACAGAACCCTCAGAACTTCTTGATAGGGTGCATGTCCAGTGTCTAGGTGGTGTTCATTTCAATTTATTGAGTGAATCCAATAAATATGTTCAGTCTTGTCCCGTCTTCTTGACTTGTTTAAATTCTTTGTATGAGAGAGACTTGGATTCAGAACCAATAGGGCAGGTTGCTCAAGTTTGGAGATCGAGAATGGTCTAGTAGAATGTGAAGTCAATTTTCCCACCCTTGAGGTGGATATTGCTTGTCCACATTCAGGTGCCTTTAGAGCAGTTGTCCCACTTACTTGTCAAGACGAAACCTACTGTGCTTATTGGATTCTGGAGCTGAGATCTCCCTCATATCTCGAGTAGCCTGGCGTGAAATTTTAGGAAATTTGAGGGATTATTCACAAGATATTCTGGTTAACATTCAAGGTGTGGCTGAAAAGCAAGTGGTAGTTTATAACTATGTACAACTTACTGTGTCACTTGGCTCTAGAGTAACTATTAATGATCACCCATTTGCTCTTGTTGAAGATCAAGCTATTCCTTGTTGTTTTCTCCTGGGTGCGAATTTCTTGTCTGCCCCGGGATTGACCTGGATTTGTCCACTGACAGAGTCATGAAGGAGGGTGAGATTCTCGCTACTTTTCTGGCAGAGTTGGAGGAACCCTCCAGTCATCAAGAACCGCTGGTAGTTGGAAATTTGCGTCCATGTTCATTTCTAGATGAAGTTAACCTTGAGGTTCTTCAAAAAAGTGATCGTGTTGAGACAACTTAAGTCCTATCTAGATAAGGGTGTTTTGGGTATTGTCCTAAAGCTCTAGTGAGATATCGTCGTTATCTTAAAGATATCTACTTTGAGAATGGTCTTCTAGTTAAGTACGAGGAACCAGAAATGTTTCCCCAAGTTCTAGTACCTTTTAATTTCCTGATTGAGCTGGCCATTACTATCCATCTAGAGATGGCACACATAGGCCGAAACAAGGTTTTGGATGTTTTGTCTCAGTTGAGGAGCTGGAAGGAGGCTCCCAATTTCTTGAAGAATCATCCTAGTTATTCCAAGTTAGTTCAGGTTCCATGGGCTAGCATAGAGGAGGAGGATGAGAGTTTTCTAGGGTTTGAAACCCCTAATGTTCCAGTTTGTTCCCCAGGCTTTTCTTGTTTGTGGGACAGTTCATCAGAAGATGAGACTCATCTCTTTGATTCTAGTAGTGATTCGAGCGAGTTTCTAGGATTTCCAGATCAGAATAGGGTTAATTCTAGACCATGGCTTGCTGATCTGAGTGAAAGTTCAAGTTCTTCAGATTCCTCTGAATGCTCTTCCAGTTCTTTTGAACTTGACTTTTCTGGATTCCCGGATGAGGTGCCATCCAAAGTGAATCCTCCAGGTATCTTGTCTAGTTCACCCAAACCTATGTCTAGGTCTCATTCTCAACCAAAACATGTCACTTTTGGGAATGTTCAAGACTACCTTGGTAGTGATTCAGAGAAGGAAGCTTGTTCCCCAGTGGAGGAAATCAAGGATCTGTCTCCTATTCCTCATAGTGCTCCTTCAAGTGTTGTCGGTTACGGTGTGATGGATCCTGAGGAACTTCCTGGGAGTCTAGATCCAGAAGGTGGTGGTTCAATAGATCCAAGACAGAGTTCTCCATGTCCGAATGAACCTTAACCCAATAGTGATTCTCCAGAACTCTCTTCCTTGGTGGAAGCTCTGGAGAACACTTTAGAACATGTGCAGGATGAAGAGCAGCAGATTTACCAGCTGTTAGACCAGCAATTAGTTTCTCGAGAGCGGCAATTTAGCCCGGTAACTGGTTCAAGGACTCCCAATAGATTAAGTTTATCCCCAGTCAAAGATATCTGTTCAGAAGCTAGAGCTTTATTACAAGCTAACAGTGAACTAGCTCATGAACGACTCCAGTCCATTAGGAGGGGGTTGGGAGTAATTCAGGAGTTGGCTGGTGATTCTCCTCCATGAACTCATTCCAGAAGTCCTGTAATGGAGTTACCATTAGTACCCTCTAGGTCTCTGGAATGTGTTCATGATTAATTTAATTAATCAGTGTTCATGATTAATTTAATTAATCATCAAGTGATTTTTTAGACCCTGTCTAATTATGTATATATGTATATAGGATTATGTATTATATTTAAGTTGATGGTACTATGATTATATTTTTGATGTTAAAATAAGTTTTTCTAGGTTTAATGTAATGGTGTATCTAGTTTTTGTAACAGCTTTACGAAGCCTTGGTTAAGATATATATAAAATTAGGTATATCTTGCTGTACCATGATGTATAGGTAGGGCCTAGCTAGTAAAGCCATGGAGGAAGCTAGTGTAAATTTCCTAGAACAAAGTGACTGCACATAGTGATAAAGAATACCATACCTTCAGCTTGGTTAAGTGCGGTAAATTTTGGTTTGCTTGCCTCTGCCTGACTCATGCACATGCCCTCACTTGTCACCCACTTTGTACTTGCTTTGATTGTCATGCATACAGCTTCCAGTGCATGTCCCTGTCCTTACCCGCCCCCAATCACGCTTTCCTACTTCATGGGAGGTTTTCAGGGAGGGAGCCATTATTGGCTCTTCCACTCTTCAAGAATCGGCCTGAGGGGGGATCTTCCAGGCCTTGCTCCAGTATGCACCACCATTCTTGTCTATAGGAGGGGGTTCTGGAGGACTGCTCATCAAGAGGGGCATGGCCAGCCCAAGCAGTTACCTCTAGCCTGGAGCAAGCAGACCCCACCTTTGGTAGGGATGTCTACCAATCAGGAGGTATGAATGGGTGGACCAGGGCCAGGAGTACATTGATAGTGATGGGCTAGTGAGGATATTAATCAAGGACAATAGTCATGCAGGTGGCTTCAGTTTCAAGCAAGGAGGATTGTGTATAGCCTCTTAGGGAAAGGACCTCATAAAGGAGTGCTAAAAAGTGAATGTATCCAGTACTAATTGTGTAAATTTATATTGTAACTAGGTAGGGTTTTGAAGGTGATAGTACCTTCTTCTTATTGATTCATGTATATATATATAATTATATATATATATAATTGTCTAGTGTTTGGTAGCCATGGAGAAAGGAAAACTTGGAGCTTGGTGTCAGGATGGGGAGGTGGCAATTCCTTGAAAGACTGGATGTGGGAGAGGGCTTCGCTGCACTCACTTTTTGAGTGGTGGTACCCACCACTCGGAGGGGGGAGTGTAGTGGGGTCATCTTGACTAACATCTTTTCTTCTTCTTGTTTCAGGATGTAACCCCCATATTGCTGGAGTTAGTCTTGCTTAATGCCTGACTAGCTCAGTAGTTTGTTTAGATCCCCTTTAGTCTTGTTTTTGTTTGATTTTGTTGATTCTTGTCAGAAAATTCACCTTCAATTTTTAGAAAAGACAAACCTCATTTTTAGTCACAGTTGGCTTCCGCTTGTGGAAGTTCTAGCTTGCCAACTAAATTTGGTAAGAACAAGAAAACTCAAGAAAAACAGTGCGCGTTGTGATAATGGACATTGCCTGTGCATAATGGTGTGCAGGCTAAGGTATTGCTAGGACCAATAGTTTCAGGTTTTGCTTCTCCATGGCTTAACTATAATAGATAGGTGTGATTGGATTGACCTCAAGTCTAGCTTAAGGATGTTAGGTCCAGTGAGGTCGATTGTGTTGTCTAATTGTACCATTCTAGCATAGGTTAAGTTTTTTTATCTTTTTCCAAAAATTCTATTTTTGTTGTCCAGTATTTTTTGTCATTGTAATTGTAAGCACCTTTGTATAGAATATGCTTTCAGGGTTTTTGGATTTCCATTTCTTGATCTTAAGCCATGTTTAGACAAGCTCATAACCCATTCTAGCTCTTGTAAATAATTCAAGATGATTGCTAATAAACCCTTAGAATTCTACCAACTAGTTTTTTTCAGCCTTTGTCCTCATAGACTGGGTCGTTACTTTCAAGGATTTTCCTTGTGACAAGCCCAGGGTCCTTGAATCAACAATACCTCCAGATTCTCTTTATTAAACAAAATCAGAGGGTAATATCTGCTTTTCTCATCCAGCCACATTTGGTTTACTTCACGCTTAGTCTGCTAAAATCTTGCTTGCTTGTGTTGTACACCCATATTCAGTTGAAGTCCTCAAGTATTGCTGGGTGTACATTGCACACACCTTTCCTGAAGTCAGGGCTTTCCAGGTTCTCAAGTGGACCCGACTCAGACACAGTGTTAATCTTTGGAATAGCTAGCGGGTCGAGTCTATTTCTTGGTTCAGCCGTGTGGGAGTCTCGTTTGCCCCTCAGTGACAGTCAGTGGAGGTGAGAAAAACTTCACCGCCCGGGACCTTCTCATTTCCCGTCATCAAGAAGTAGCCAAGTTACGCTATTCTAGTTAAGTTCATTCGCTCTCCCCGCAACAGTATGGAATGGAGTATTTGGTTATAATGTCTCTCTGGTGTTACCTTAATGGTGCGACGTGTTGGTGCATGATTGTACATGTAGTGGCAAGGGTGTTGTGGGTTAGTTGTCACTGCTGCCATGAATTGTGTTCCCCTCATGTCTAAATGTTCCCTAACTTTCAGTATTTTTGTTTCTGTGTGCAGGTGTTCTATTGGTGTTGTTTGAGTGCATCCTGTAATGATACGAAGTGTGTTGCTTTGTATTGTCTGTAAGGTGTTTGTGTGTGTGTTTGAGATAATGGGTGCCCAGCATGGGCTAGCATAGTCCATAACTGAGCAAATATATTGCTTGTATATGAATGATAATGTTTTCTGCTAGTGTCCAAAGTTTGTGCCTGTTAGTACTGTAAGCGTGTTAAGTCTTGACATGTATTTGTTTTTAATGTCCTGAATGTGGTTTGCAAAAGATAATGATGTGTTGTATGTGATCCCAAGTATTTTGGTCCTGTGAGTGTGTAGAATGTTCATGTTGTTTAGTGTAAGCTGTGGAATTACCTGTTGTTGTTTTGTGTTGCTTGTAAGCAAGGTGATGGTTGATTTTGTGGGTGCTACTTTAAGTCTATTGTGTATGAGCCAGTCTTGTATACTGTTTATGTATGTTTGTAGGTTATTTGTAGCGGTGTCAATGTTGTTGTGGGTGGATGTTAGTGTGATGTCATCTGCATATAATGATAAGGTAACCTTGTTATCTATGGGTGTTGGAATGTCATGCATGATAAGTTGAAGTGTGTTGGTGAGAGAACAGAGCCTTGAGGGACCCCATTCAGAAAAAGCTTGTTTTTGGATGACTTGCCATTAAATGTGACATGTGAATATCTTCCTGAAAGATAGTTGCTCAGCCACCTTTTGGTGTTATTGTACATGTTTGTGTTGAGTATTTTGTTTATGAGAGGGAAGCGTGGGATAGCATCAAATGCTTTACTAATGTCTATTGTTGCTAATAGTGAACGTTGAGCTGGTCATCTGGCGTTGATGCCATCCATGATGTGCTGCGTGAGGTTAGTGAGTAATGTCGTAGTTGAGTGGTTTGGTCTGAATCCATGTTGAGTAGGCGATAGTGGAATGTGTGGGTTGGTGATTTGTAAGATTAGTCTTTCTGTTACTTTGGAAGGTGTGCATAGTAAAGTAATGGGTCTATGGGAAGCTGGTTCTGTTGGATTTTTGTTTGGTTTGAGTAGTGTAATAATTTTACCTTGTTTCCATATGTCTGGAATAATACAGTGTTGGTAATGAATATGTGCTATTTGTGAGAGGTAGTATTCCTTGTGGGCCCAAATGTTTAAGGTGTATGTTAGATATGTTGTCTGGTCCAGTAGCCTTTGAATTCTTAATGTTTTTGATGATCTTGGTGGTCTGGTCTGTATTGAGGGGTGTAATGGTCGTGTTGAGTCTGTAGGTTTTCTTGTGTCTGGCTTTTTGTCTGTCTGTGTGTTTCTGGTTGTTGTCTCTGTTTTAAGTGACTTATCTTTGCGTAGTGATTAACTAGAATGTTAGCTTGTTGTGTGTATGTTGGGATATTATTTTGGCTGCGACAGATAGCCGCGTGAGAGGTGTGAATGCCGCTGTTAGAGTGGGTAATGCTGTTTATAGTCTTTTATAGCCTGGATGTATCTGTGGAGTGGTTTAGTGTTATTATGAATTCCCTGAATGTTTCTGTTTTTCTTTGAGTTTGTTGTTTATTTCTGTGGTTGAGCTGTTGTATCTGCTGTTTTATGGCTTCTGTGTGTGGTGTTTGTGTATTATATTTGAGGTTGTTATGTTGCCTTATGAGGTGAGCTATTTCTCTAGTGTAATTTGGGTTGTATTTCCTAATGTTGCCCTTGGATTTGTTTGCATTATTGATGATCTGATTAAATGTCTTGAGTGTTGTATTGATGTTTATGATGGGTATGCTGTTTAATGTGATGAATTGTTCCTCAGTCTGTATTTTGAACTATTCCCAATCAGCTTTCTTGTAATTTCTGTAAGTGTGCCTAAGGCTGCTGGGGCAGAGTATAGAATGTGTTGTAATGATGATGGGCAGGTGGTCTGATGACAGTTGTTTTTCTGTTCTCCATTGTGTATGGAGAACACAATGGAGAACAGAATGGGGGAACAGAATGTTATGTCTGGGGAGGAGTTTGAGTATCCTGCTTGATGTGGTATGTGTGTATGTTCTTCTGTATTGTTAAGAATGAAGAGGCTGTTTAGTTGTGTGGCTATGTTGGTGCCTCTGGTGTTGTTTTGGTTGTGCAGGTACCAACTAGTGTCTTTGTCGTTGAAGTCTCCTCCTAAGATGACATTAGTGAGAGAGGCAAGATTGTGTAACTGTGGATTGTAATTGGCTGGCACGTGAGGTGAATTATCTGGTGGGATGTAAATGTTGATTAGTGTGGTGTTGTGTTTTCGCGCGTTTTAATGATAGAAATACAGGCAGTTAACATGTTATCTGCTTGGATTGTGTTTGTAATGTTTTGGGTAGCATCAGTGTAACTAATGCTTTTACGTATGTAAGTGATGAGTCCACCCCCATTACCCGCAGTACGATCTTGATGGATCACCATGAAGTCAGGGATGGTGGGTGTTTTGTGTGTGCGTTTTAGTTTTGTTTCTTTATAAGTGCTATGTGAATGTTTTGTTTGTGTACGAATTCCCTAAGCTGCATGATTTTGTTTGAGAGGCTATCTACATTGTACTGTAATATGTTAATATTATACTTCTGTATGTGTCTCATGGTGCTATTGTGTCTATGTCTTTGTGTATGGTGACATGTGTAAGTTGTAGTGGGGCCTGGATTAGTCTTAATGTCGCCAGAGATATAGTTGGTTATACCCCTGTAGAGGGCAACATTAAAGAAGTTTCAGCTGATATTGATAAAAGTTTCAGCAGTGACCAAAAATATATGTAAGAAATGTGCATTAGCATACAATCTGGACGCATCTTACATGCGTTAACCACCAGATCCCCAGGTGCCCTCCATCATGCAAGATGGCTAACACGAGCAAACAGGATCCTGCGCTTATATGTCTCTACACAGAATCCAGACAAAAACATCCAAGACCGAGTAAAAATTATAATGCTGGTTTATGCTCCAGGCTGGTTTTGGATAAAGTCTCATCCAAAGGCAAATGAGGGAGCATCTAATTTTTGGTATATCATGCACTTGCTTAAAGGCTTAGATAAAAAGCATCGGATGATTATGGAGCGTGTCCTCAGAAATAATGCCTATTTTGCCCACCCAGAGAATATCTTACTCTCAATGATAACAGACACAAGAAGAGAGGTCAGAGAGCTGGCTCTTCAGCAAATCATTCGAGCAAGAACTAGGAGCACCAATGCAAGAAATTTTGAGCTACCAAAAACACTGAACTTTGAAGCAGACGATTATACTAACAAGATCAACTGGGACAACGAAACCATCACCCCTCCACCTATTTTACAGAATTTGACAAATGATGATCTTAAAGTTTGAAATGAACCACTTCAGCTTATTCCTTTTCCCTGTCACAGCCAGGGAGTAGAACATGCTGTAAATGTGGTAACAGAAGCATCACAAGATAGAATTGGTTACAAAAACAGAAATTTATTTTGAATGTACTGGAGTCGAGAAAAAAGCTACCTGTGTTCCAATGGAAAGGCCAGTGGTGTCAGTAATTTACGATTTTAAATTTCTTAAGGGGAATATTTTGATTTTAGTATGCTTCAATTGATTCTTTAAGTAATATACAGAGAAAGATTTCTTATTATATATTTATATATTTATATATATATATACAGGGGTTAGACAAAATAATATGAACACCTTGATAAATGGCGGTTTTTATTCTTAATATGGAGTTGGTCCTCCTTTAGCGGCAATAACAGCTGCAATGCGTCGGGGAATTGATTCATATAGCTTTTGGACAGTGGCTAGAGGAATCCTGAGCCATTCTTCGAGTAAACCCTGCTCCAGTTCCTCCAAAGACGCCGGCGGTGGGAATCAGCTTCTGACCTGCTGCTCCAACTGACACCACAGATGCTTGATAATGTTAAGATCCAGGGATTATGGATGCCAATCCAAGCGTTCTACTTCACTAACATCCTCTTCAAACCAGTTTTTAATGACCCCAGTGGTGTGGATTGGTGCATTATCATCCTGGAAGACGGCGCCGCCATTGGGAAACAGCGTTTGGACCATGGGATGGACCTGGTCAGCCAATATTGACAGATAGACCTGGGCATTAACCCTACCATGCAGTACTACAGCTGGGCCAAGAGTATTCCACGATATTGCTGCCCAAACCATCACAGATCCGCCTCCATGCTTAACGGTTGGGGTCAGGCAGTCGGGGTCATAAGCATCTTTAGGCTGTCTCCAGACGTAAACTCAACCGGAACATGGAAATAGCGTAAAGGAGGATTCGTCGGAGTAGACTACATTCTTCCACCGGTCCATTGACCAATTCTTATGGTCATTACACCATTTTCTGCGCCGCTCAATGTTGATGTGCGAAAGGAAGGTTTTGGCAATTGCAGCCCTCCCATGGTATCCAGCTCCATGGAGCTCGCGACGTACAGTTCTGGTCGATACCGGGCTTGCAAGATGCTGGTTAAGCTCTGCAGTCACTTTTGGAGCTGTGGTCTTATGGTTCTTTGTCACAATGCGCTTTAGCACCCGGCAGTCTCGATCACACAACTTCTTCTTGCGTCCACTATTGCATTTGTCGGTGCTTGTCTTTCCATGGTTTTGGTATGCAGACATGACCATAGAGACAGTTCCTCTGGATACATTGAACATCTGAACGGTTTTCTTCACCGATGCACCAGCCATCCGCGCTCCGACAATTTGCCCTCTTTGGAAGTCTGACAGGTCTTTCATAACTGCTAATTCATAATTCACTCAGATCTGTAAAAACAACGTGAGGGTTATAACATGACGTATGCACTCTCTGTTGCGCATTTAAATAGGTTTGCCAGTCATTTGACTGTTTACTTTGTGTCTGAGCAGTCCGTAAAGATAACCAGTGAAATCGGCGGGTGTTCATATTATTTTGTCTAACCCCTGATATATATATAGTATATATATATATATATATATATATATATATATATATATATATATATATATATATATATATATACTTTACTTATATCATTATTTACTTTAATCTTTGTCATTTACCAGGTTTTTTATTCAAAGAATAAATTTCAATTTCATTTCAATTTAAAAAAAGGGGAGGCGTGTAATTACAGTATGTTGTTTAGGGGCCCAAAGGAAACTCCGAGCAGTGTGTAGAATAAGAAAACAAAATTTTGACCCCCCCTAACGCTTAGGGTACTAACATGCACAAACTTTGGACACCAGCAGGAAACATCATTCATATACAAACATACATATATTCCCTCAGTTCCCCGCAAGGGGGTTCTAAGCTCGTGCTCTTGAGTGCTCTTTGTGCTCGTTTGTACGTGCTTGTTCCTGGAGGTTTCACGTGCGCCCTCCCGGCCCTAGCACCCAAGGATGATGGGGCTCGACCCTGCAGTCCTTGTCATCCTTGGTCTTTTTCCACTTCGACTGTCCCCTCCACCCTTTCTTTTTCCTCTGTCTTTCCTCTCACTTTTTCTTTGTTTTTCCGCTGAGATATGCCCTTTAAATAGAGGCGAATCGGTTCTTCCTGAACTAAAAAAAAAAAAAAAAAAAAAAAAAAAAAAATATTCCCTCAGTTATGGACTATGCCAGCCCATGCTGGCACCCATTATCTCAAACACACACACCTTACAGACAATACAAAACAATGCACTTCATATCATTACAGGATGTACTTAAACAAAACCAATAGAACACCTGCACACAGAAATAAAAATACTGAAAATTAGGGAACATTTAAATATGAGGGGAACACAATTCATAGCAGCAGCGACAACTAACCCACAACACCCTTGCCACTATATGTATCACATCATCCCAAAAGTAATGTAGTTTTTTAGATCAGAATTTGAAGGACAAAAAAAACTCAACTGAAACTTTTTAATCTAGTATATATTTTCCATCGGAATCAATGACACTCTGCCAATGTCCTACACACTTTTCAATGCCATGTTTATAAAATTCAGGCAGTTTTGAGGCAAAAACGTACAAAGACTGGTGTGCAGGTCATCTAAAGTAGTATACTGTTTCTCATCAAGATAGTTTTGCAGACTCCTGAAGAGATGATAATCTGAAGGCACAAGGTCTGGAGAATATGGAGGATGCGGAAGTTTTTCCCACCCAAGCTCCTCAATTTTTGCAGAAGTGATCCAAGCAGTATGAGGGCATACATTGTCGTGGTGGAACATGATTCCTTTCCGATTAACCAAAGGTCTCTTTTCTTTTAGTGCAGTGTTCAATCGATCCAGTTGTTGACAGCAGATTTGAGCAGTGATTGTTTGGTTGTGTGGTAAGGTTTCAAAGTGTATTACGCCACCAGGTCATTCCATGTCAAATCAGACACATAAGGGCAAAAAAAATGTCAACCATCTCCGATTTTGTTTATACTTAGTACACTTAAGGATGCTTATGAGAAATGTAGATACCCAAAATTTCACACCTCTGTGACCTCAGGGTGCCAAGATATGAGGTCACGAAAGTTGACCTTTTGACCAGATTTTTTTGAAATTTAATATATCTAAATTGTCATATCTTGGCTTCTACTAGTGATGTAAGTCGTTTTTTATTGTGTCGTTTTTTTTGTCGTTTTTTTTGTTTAAAACGAAGATAGTCTGTTTTTTTTGTTTTTTATTGTTTTAAACTTATTCCATATTTTTCTTCCTTTAATCTAATAAGTATATTAGTATTACCTATAATTTACTATACTACCATGCTTATACGGTTATACCTAGTATATGTATATAGTCATCTTTTAGAAAAACTGAATCACACAAAAAGTATATAATAGAAAGGAAAAACAAACCCTCATTTTTTATATGTATATACCTATATTTTTTAACTAGAACATAAAACATTTTTCCTCATTTCAAACAATATACATAATTGTGATTGGCAAGAGTACCAGTATATATATTCCAGATAGAAAAAAAAAATATTCACCTTTTTTTGAACCTTTTTGTTAACCTAATGTTGTTTAACCTTCATTTCCATGGAAGAATCATCACTAGATTGGGTAGAGCATATATGCTAGTTTCAATATCACAGGTACTGGTATAATATCCATAATACTGGTATAAAACAATAGATATAATTGTGATTGGCAAGAATACCAGTGGTGTATATATATATATATATATATATATATATATATATATATATATATATATATATTCCAAATAGAAAAATAAAAAAAATATAAATGTTCATCTCTTTCTTTAACCTTTGTGTTAACCTAATGCTGTTTAACTTCATTATCTGATTCTATTTCCATTGAAGAATCATTATCACTAGATTGATTAAAGCAAATAGTTTCAATATCACAGGTACTGGTATTTATTGCAGATTTGGATGTTGACGAAGCCAATGTAGCACCATGTTTTACTTCACTTTCTTGGAATTTTGCATTTTGGGATATAAATACTAGCTTTGCTGCTCTGTCTGTGCTTAATTGGTTTCTTTTGGCTGTATGGATATTACTGTATGCGCTAAATGATCTCGGAGGTAATGAAAGGGCGAAATAGAGGTGTATGAGTTTGTGTAGGTATATATGTGAGTATGCATGCATATGTATCTGGAATTCTGGATGTATGCATGTGTATGGGGTATACAATAGATATAAATGTGTATATAAGTATTTATGTATATATTGGTATATATGTATATGGGTGTATGTGTATGTATATATGGATGGTCTCGTGGGGGGGGGGAATATGTCATCGCGGGTCTAAAGGATAGTTGTGGGAGATTCAAAATCCGAGGCATGGATGGGAGAGTCCTGGAAAGGTTGGACAATGGGCAGTCAGCTCCCAGCCAGTGTTCTCGCAAGTTTAATGGATCTCAAGATACAAGACTTTCAGTGCAAGAAAGAGGCCAGTTTTTTCTGTAAATAGGCTGAAAAGGACATTCTATACTGGTACCATATGGCCTATTTTATTATTTATTTATTTATTTTTATAATATATATCATTGCAAAAGTATACCTTATAATTAAATTGGCAATATCTATATTAAAAAAAAAAAAAAAAAAAAAAAAAACGGTTTTTTTACATCACTAGCTTCTACTTGGCCGATTTACTTCATTTTGGTATCATTTTAAAGCGTGAAAGTAGAAGAATCTTTTGTCTATCTTGAAATATATCCCATAAATGATTCACAAAAAAGTTATAGAAGTTGGAAATACAGGGTGTACATAAAGTCAGGATCTATTTTTATGAAATAATTATTTTTCTATTTTTCTTTTCAGAAGCCCTTAGAATGAATACAAAAGAGTGTGTGGCAATAGTAATTTGGCGAATCGAGGGAAATAAATACAATGACATCAGAGAGAAGTTTAGAAGGAGATTTCTTAAGCAGGGGCCAATAGACAAGACAAAATACGAAAATTCGTGAACAAATTTAAATGAACAGGATCTGTAAATGATGAAGCAAGATCAGGATGACCCTGTATGTCAGATCTTACCATGAATGCAGTACGCGGAATTATCACTGAGGAGCCACGTACGTCCGTTCGTGCTGCATCACACAGACTCAGCCTCCCGACGTCATCTGTGCACAAAATTCTGAAAGTTAATTTGCAGAAGAAAAGCTATCATTTGCAGGTTTTACATGATTTACATGAGGAAGATTTCCCTTGATGAAGTGCTGTGTGTGCTGATCTCGTAGAACAAATCTGGAGTGATAATTTAATGGACAACATTCTCTTTAGTGATGAAGCCACTTTCCATACGTGTGGAAAAGTAAATCGCCATAACTGTCGAATTTGGGCAGATGAAAGACCGAATGATTTCGTCCAAAATTGGGAAAGAGACTCACCTAAAGTTAATGTCTGGATGGGTTTAACAAAATCTAAGGTTTATGGTCCTTTTTTCTTTGCTGAAGCTACAGTTATGGGGCTTATTTATCTGGACATGTTGCAGCAATTCCTTGAACCTCAGCTGATTGGGGATAGGATTGTTAGTACCATCGTCTATCAACATGATGGTGCTCCTTGTCACTAAGCCAAAATTGTTCAGGGTTATCTAAATGGACGTTTTTCAAATCGCTGGATCAGACGCGGAAGCAACAGACCTTGGCCAGCGAGATCACCAGATTTAACCCCTTTAGATTTCTTTGCATGGGGCTTTATCAAATCACACGTCTATCAGACGAAGATTACGAGTCTTGAAAACTTACGTACATATATACAAACTGCTGCAGATAACATAACCCCGCAAATGCTCCAGAATGTGTTTAGAAATGCTGCGGAACGATTTGAGCTGTGCAGGGATACTGATGGGCATCACGTCAAATCCTACTCTTAATTATTTAATAAATGTTATCACTTTATATTCCATATAATTTCCAAGTGCTTCACAAAAATAGATCCTGACTTTATGTACACCCTATATTTGAACTTTAATAAAAAAAAATATCGTCTCTGATTTTTAAAATTTTTGTCCCAAGATACCTCTATCGAAGCACAATATTGTGTAAAAATTTCATTATTCTCTGGCAAATACTTTAGAAAATATAGCACTTTCAGTGTGATGAATTTAAAAAAATATATATAAAAATTACAGAAAATTAAAAATCATTGCTATTCCTAAGGAATGATGTGGAGTAACTTTTATTTTTGAAAGTATAGCACTATGACAAATAAAAGAACTAATTGAGAGCTGTAAATTTGACACAGTCCTATTAGGTATACCTATTTTTGTATCTGTTATTTGTATGCAAACATTAACTCCTAGTACAAATAACTGTTTTATGTGTACATGTACTTTTTTCCAGATCTTTTAGGAAGCTATAAAATAAATCATCTATATGTAATATATTCAGAAATTCCTAGCCAGGTACCTATTCTATTTCAATTAGAAAATTTTGAAATGAATTCGCTTAATTTAAAAAGAAAATGTGCTGATCCTTTCAATGAGCATCAAGGGAAATGGCAAACTAAGCGACTAAGAGTAGTTCCACCTGAAATAATCATTAAACAGCCTGATCTTCAATTAAATGCAAATCATAGACTATGTAATCTGCGCAGAATTCTTGTTCATAAAATATTAAAAGAAAATACTGAAAATTTAGACAGTGACTCATCTCATCCCTCTGGCTCTGTCATATCCAAAAGACCACTTGAACTTGTGTCATCAGGGCCAGGCTCAAGTTCAGCATCTCTAACAGAGAATTTTGAATTAGCGACACTGAAAAGTTCATTAAAAGAAATAGAGAGTCCAGTTAAAAAACAAAAATTAGATACTCAAAAGGCATATATGGACTGAAAAAATTTAAACAAGTTAAAGATACATTCAAAAGAAAAACAGAAGCTACTAGTGGAAAAACTATAGTTGAAGAGGAAGAAACATCACAGGAAGAAAAGGATTATAAAGAAATTTTAGACCAGCTAAAAGAAAAATTTAACGATTCAAGCACTAAAAGAAGTGAAAAAATTAAAATTTTAACAGTTCTGCCCAAAAGCTGGAGTATAAGAAAAATATGCCAAGAATTCAATACTACCAAGCACACTGCATGCATTGCTAAGAAAATGGTAGAAAGTTCTGGAATTTTGTCAGAACTAAATCCAAAATCTGGGAAAGTTCTGGAAATGGGAATAGAAGATTCAGTTAAAAAATTTTATTTAAATGAAAACATAAGTAGATTAATGCCAGGTAAAGATTTTGTGAGTGTTATTAACGAACAAGGTCAAAGGGAACAAACAGAAGCACCTCCTCTGTAACTTAAGAGGCATATGAGGCCTTCAAAAATAAATACCTAAGGATGAAAATTGGATTTAGTAAATTTGCCTCATTAAGGCCTAAACAATGTGTATTTGTGGGCGGATCTGGTACGCACTCAGTATGCATTTGTGTTATCCACCAAAACCTAAAACTTATGTTCATTGGGGCAAAAATTGATAAAATTACAGAGCCTAAAATCAGTCACATCCACCAATTGTTACCTTCCTTAATGTGCAGTCCTCCCTCGCAAGTATGTTGCCTAATGGAATGTAATCTCTGTGGTGATACCACCTATTTAACCACTCAGCTCCAAACGTTTTTCAATGAAAATTATGTTAACATTCAATTCAAAAAATGGACCAACACTGATAGGTCAAATTTAGAATTGATGCAGTTGTCTACAGATGATTACATAGAAGAATTTTGTGAAAAATCGAAGCAGTATCAGGTAATAATAATAATAATTTAATAGTTCACTCAGTGAACATATGTATAATTATTACAAAATCATATAAAAATAATATATCTTGATGTTGACAAAATAACCTTGTACTAGAATTATCATTTGAAAAATCCAATCGAATAAAAGGCTGAATTTTAATTAGTTTTTAACAAAAAAAATAATATATCTACAAGCCCTTCTAAATTCGAATTTACATACATACTTTCAGATCCATGATTTCGTAACAAATATGCAATCAAACTACTATCAGGATAAGAAAACATCATTGGAAAACTGAAGTTTTGGCTGTATGCAACTTCTCAGAAAATTATTCAGCTATTCTCCAAGATGAAGTTCAGTCGTTCCATTGGAACAACCAAATGACTACTATTCATCCGTTCACTCTATATTTCAAGGCCCAAGGAAATCTAAAGAACTTAAATTTTGTAATTATTTCAGATGTAATGACCACAATGTTGTCGCGGTTCATCTTTTTCAATGCCACTTGTGTAAATTTATAGAAGAAAAAATTCCATTCATAAAAAAAATTATATTTTTCCAACGGATATGCTGTCCAATACAAAAATCATAAAAATTTCCTTAACCTCTGTTACCATCAAAAGGATTTTAATTTGGAGGTGGATTGGAATTTTTTCACTACAAGTCATGGAAAAGGACCATGCGATGGATTGGGGGGCACTATTAAAAGATTGACTGCAAAAGCAAGCCTCCAAAGACCATATGATAACTAAATAATAACCCCGAAATGTGTTTGAATTTGCTAACTGTAACATTAAAAACATAAATTTTAAATTTTTAACAATTGAAGACCATCAAAGAGAAGAAGAATTTTTAAAAGACCAAAATTCAAAAGCTAAAACCATTTCCAGAACTCTAAAATTGCACCATGTGAAACCTGTTTCACTTTCATCAATTACTGTTAAAAGATATTTGGCATCTAATGAGTCAACAATCGTAAAAGTAACCGAGGAAGAGGAAATGATAGAAGAAAATGATATAAATGGTTTTGTTGCTGTAGATTATGATGACCACTGGTGGTTATCATATGTTTTGAAGGTGTCATTCTTACACCCTCATGGTCCCAATCCTTTGTTTTTCTATTTCCAACATCCAGATATTTTGACAATAAGATTTTCAAGCGTCATCAGAAAAGTTGATGTAATGACGAGAAATGGGAGCGTGTACAATTTAGTAAAAGAAGACGTACCAAAAGTCTCTAAATCTCAAAGAATTACTTCAAAGAAAGATAACCTAAAATACCTATTTAAATTTAGAATTTTCAAATTAACAACCATCTAACCCATGCTATATACCAATAATTTAATATAATCACTAGCAATTCGCTTTCATAATTTCTCTATTTAATTTCAGATTTAGTCAATAATTTTTCTTTATCTAACAAACTTTAATTATTTTTACAGATTAACAACAACTAAAGGGGATCACAAAATTTTACAAGAAGGCAAATGTCTCTTTTCAACTGGGCTGATGAAAATAATATTAAATTCAATTCAAATAAATTCAAACATGTTATTCTTCTAAAATAAATGCTAAAATTACTAGAAAGTACCACACTCAAAACAATTTAATTAGTTTTTATATATGTTTGGGAAATTTTAGAAAAAATCTCCCCTACATAGACAAAAATAGGTACACCTATAGGTGCCAAATTTAAAGCTCCAAATTAGTTATTTTATTTGTCATAATGCTGTATATACTTTCTAAAAAAAAAGTTACTCCACATCTTTTTTCATAGGAATAGCAATGATTTTTCATTTTCTGTCATTTTTTATATTTTTTTAAAAATTCATCACACTGAAAGTGCTATATTTTCTCAAGTATTTGCCAGCGAATAATGAAATTTTTAAACAATGTTGTGCTTGGATAGAGGTACCTTGGGACAAAAAATATTAAAAAAATCAAGAGATGATATTTTTTCTTTATTCAAGTTCAAATATTTCCAACTTCTATAACTTTATGAATCATTTATATATATTTCAAGATAGACAAAATATTCTACTCATTTCAAGCTTTAAAATGACACAAAAATGAAGTAAATCGGTCTAGTAGAAGCCAAGATATGATAAGATATTAGCCGAGATATTTGATACTAGATATTCGATATTAAATTTTAAAAAAATCTGGTCAAAAGGTCAACTTTCACGACCTCATATCTCGGCACCCTGAGGTCACAGTGGTGTGAAATTTTGGGTATGTACATTTCTCTTAAGGGTCCTTAAGTGTACTAAGTATAAACAAAATCAGAGATGGTTGACATTTTTGGTGTCTCATTTGACATGGAATGACCCACATTTATCCCACCAAACACTAAGCAACACCTCCCGAGGGTGAAGATTTGGTTTTGGCTGTGGTGTCGCTGGTTCTCCGGCACAAACCCACTGTCGACGGCACTTAACATTCTGGCACAGTATCCACTTTTCATCACCAGTCACTAAACAGTGCAAAAACGGATCTTGGAGTTCACAGGATTGAAGAGCTGTGCTAATGTTTACCCGCACCCTCAGATTATCAACTGACAATTCATGTGGCACCCATTTTCCTAACTTAGGCACTTTCCCAAGTTGTTGCAAATGTCGATGGATGGTGGACGGGGATGAATTGAGTTTCTGGGCCAATTCTTTGACAGTTGTTGAACAGTCTTCTTCAAGGGCGGCTAACAGCAGCTCATCATCAAACTCAGTAGGGCATCCAGAGCATGCTGCATCTGTCAAACAGCAGTCATCATTCCTAAACTTTTGAAACCATCTTTGACATTTCCTCACATGCAGAATATCGTTGCCATAAACGTCCTGAATGTTTCACCTTGCTTCAGTAGCACTATTCCCTTTTTTGAACTCGTAAAGCATTATATGTCTGATATGCTCTTCTGATACAACCATGTTTATGAGGGGTTCAAATAAAGCAAAATACACGTCTTCACTGGTCAAGGTCTGTAAAGTATGTAGCAAAACACAATAGATCATCTCTTAGATATTGTGGTGGGATTCAATTTACCTAACAGCCACACCACGAATAAGAATTTTTCTTTTAAATTTAAGGCCTCCACGAAACCAGGCTGCTTACCTTGAAGGGTTGTTGGATCCAGGCTCGCTGCCCAGACCTCCAATTCCACGACTGCTGGCTCGTACTGCCAACAGTTTCTCACTTATTTCACAGGTCTTGCAAGAATAGCTTCCTTCTGTTATGTTCTTGATTTCCCTAACAAACTGTTTATTTTTTCTAGTTCTCTTAACATATGATTTAGTTTTAACACCTCGGCAAACACCAGATTGTTTTCCCCACTTCTCAAAACTTGAGTTTTGACACACACACCGACACTTTTAAACCTCAGAAGCATCTCTTTTACTAAATTTTTGTATTCCTTTTTTTTTATAGTTAAAATATTTTAACAAACAAGTACTTTATTTTCTATTTACTAACAGGGTTTAACAAGCAACCATCCAACTCTCACTGTTTTTCCCATACTAATTTAATAAAACTGCTTTATTCCTCATTCCTTGTTTACAAGTTTAACATTTCTTTATATAACTTATTGTTTATTTTTGCTAAAATGTCTTAACAATTTAGTACTTAATGTTTATTATTTATTACTATCTTTCTACTTAATAGTTTATCTTAATGTTTATTTACTTATTCCTATCTATTTTTTTTTTCCTTACTCAACTTTATATTTTATCTTTACTTATTACTTTCTATTTATAACATACTTATTCTTTATTTATTTACTTCTTACTATTTATTGTTTAAAATGTTTATTGTTTACTTATTTAATAATTATTCATTCTTTACTATTTACTTTTTAAATGTATTTAAGACTTATTGTTTATTCTTCTGGAAAGAGAGAGAGAACCATTAAAATCCTATCTATAACGAGTATTTCATTCAAAAATTAAAGAAATTTAATATATAAATAATAATAATCAAGGCCAGGGGGAAAGGGCTGAGAACTAAAAGGGGAAAGGGTTCACCCTCTACAATATAACCTTCGGAAAATTTATGCTTAAACCAAGTAGGACTAGTTTAAACTTTATTGTAAAAAATGACATTACTTATGGGATGACCTGATACAATCATGCACCAACACCTCGCACCATTAACCCGTTAATGCTGAACGTTTTTATAGGGTTAAGTCTAAATGCATGTATTTAACCCTTTCGCTCCGGGTGTAGCATATAAGCTACACGTCCAATTTGCGCAGATCCGGGTGTGGTAAATAAACCAACAGCTAATCTTTTCTGAACTGCGGGTGTAGTTTATAAACCAAGGGTATATCCCTTTATTTCCACCCTCTGAGGTTGAAAATGGAGGGATATATGTATTATCAAATTCAGTAATTCGAATTCATACAATTCGCTTCAAAGCTATGCCAGTAGTGAAAGGGTTAAAATGGTATGTATTCAACCCAGTTGGTGTTAGAGGGTTAAGGTAACACCAGACATACATTATAACCAAATACTCCATTCCATACCACACCCTACAGACATCACACAGTAGAGAAAACACACACACACACACACGCCTAACCCACAAAGCACTGACACAACTTGGTCCAAATGCAGCCGTAGGTGCGAAGCCACCACTCATTGACAGGTCAGAGACCAGCCTGAGCAGATTGGATCGAGTTAATTTAGCACAATTCCGATGTGGATATCACCCCAACTTACAGACATATAAACGCAGACTAGACAACTCCACAGATGACACCTGCCACCTGAGCCAGGACACACCACAAACAATTGAACACATTATGACAGACTGTACCGCTCTAGCACAACAACGAACAACACAACATCACTAGTGCTCTGAACCTCTAGTCCACTCCGGAGAGGGTGATCAGTTACCTGCGTGCCACTGGCTTGCTCAATCAGGGTGGGCTGATCAGCTAACTAACAACAACAACAACAACCATATTCAGTTTCTCATTTCTTAAATATTACAAGGGTCATTCCAGCTCAATTGGTACAGGGGTGGTCGGGTGACCATCTCCGATTTTCTTCGAATTTTCAGGGTCGATTCATACACCATTCAATAGCTTAAATCTAAAATTTTAGCTTCCTCAGTCAAAAATGTTTAATTTTATGGTCGCTTAAATGGCCCCCACCTTCAACAAAAAATGCCCATGTTGGGCTTGATCAGCCAATGCCTTCATTTTGAGAGGCCTTGAAAAGTGTATTAATAGGAGTAGAAGCTTCAAATTTGTCATGCCAATACAACTTCTGGTGGGCTTTTCAATTTTGCAAGCTAAAAGGCTGTGGAACAAATAGTTTCTGAGTTACAAGGGCTTAAATATGGCTCCATTTTGAAGCTTGCATCAATTCCTCCCACTTTTACGACTCTACCATTTTCAAAAGTTTTAGTTCTACATCAATCACAGCTGTTTTAATACTCCTAATAGTCTCTATGGGTTGTAAATTTATGAGTGAAAAAAAAAATAACCAAAAAAGGATTTATTTCTATTTTTAAAAATTTCCAAAAGTTGATATTTTCACAAAATTTGCAAAATTAACATCAACTTTGGGGCTTAATATAAAGGTGTCCGAAATTAGTCAGGGAGTTGATACTTCTAGTAAAGAAAGATACATATGTGTAAAAAAACATATATTAAGGAATAGATCTCAACTCAACTCCTTCATATAGTTTTGGTGATTCAAAGAAAAGTGCTTTTTGTGAAAAATCTCAAATTTTTGCAAAATTTGTAAATTTTTAAATTTCTATTTATGACATTGAATTGTAATTTTACTTCCATTTTATTACTTATTAAGTTGATTTACAATTGTAATAATATGTAAATAAGTCTAAAACATACAAGAAATTTAATATGTCTGTCAAAACAACCAGCGACTCGAAGGGCTCTGGGTAGCTCATTTCGCTTTGTATATTCTTATAAATGTAAAACATGATGGTTAATCATTAATGTCCAGGCCTATTTTATAGATCATGATCTTTTATTTTCAGAAAATTTAACTAGAGCAATTAACTTAATTTTACTGCCTGTAATAATGGCTTATTCTAATCAAGAATCAAAGTGCAGCTTTGGTATGTACTTGGATGATCCATGTCATGAACACAGACTCACCAGGAAGGTGGGTATGTATACCTTACATGAGCTGACAGATGAAACAAGGAAACTGCTATTGTGGAGAACAAAAGCAACTGTAATCAACCCAAATAGTGCTACTGTATGCTACCACCATGAAAAAATGTTTGGAATGCATTACCAACAAATGCAACGTAGCTGCCAAGATCCATGGAGAAATCATCGAAAGAAGATAACAAGTAAGTAAATATAGGTACTAATATATTTATATTTCATAAAGAAGTTTATATTGTAAATTGTAACCTAAATTAGCTATTTAATTTTAATAGGGTAGGCTATATACTGTGCTACTGAATGCATATGTTTTGAATATTTTATACGAATAGCCTATAACCAAATGTTGAGGTTTTAAAATTATTTTCCAATGTGTTTAGAGTTTACATTACCCTACTTTATTTGCAGAATCACTACAAATTATTGACAAAGACATAGCAACTAGACTGAATCTGATACCAGGACAGAAACTTTGCTCAACATGCTTCTCTAGAGCCAAGACGATTGAAGATGAAAAAGACTCAGGTAGTGATGAATATGTTCCAGAAGAAATAGTTAAGGAGACATTTGACGAAACGTTAGGTTCACTAGAATGCTCACCCATTAAGTATGTAAGAGCAAGAGATCGAAAGTTTTACGCGAAAAGGAAACTAAAGCAAATTGAAACATCAACAAAATCAAAGCTGTCAAAAGTACTTCATATGAAGCCTAGCATTTTGGATGAGGAAGCGGAGAAACCTATAGAGAGTGAGGAAGAAAAGTGTTATCAGCATATGATAGAGGAACTGAAAGAAAAGTGTAAAACTAGTACCAGACAAGAAAAGATACAAATTCTAACACTCCTTCCAATTGGTAAAACCTGGTCCAGAGAAAGAATTATGAAAGAATTTGAAGTGTCAGCCAGAATGGTTAATGCTGTGAGGGCCTTAAAGAGAAAAGAAGGTATCCTTCCTATAATGAGAAATAAAAAGAGTAGCAAGGGTATAAGCGATGAAATAAAGGAAAGAGTGATAGAATTTTTCCAAAACAATGAATATACTAGAGAATGCCCTGGTAAAAAAGACTACAAATCAATAAAAACACCACAAGGGAAGGTTCACAAGCAGAAAATACTGTTGTTGACAAATATCAGAGAATTATATACGCTTTACAAAAATAAATATCCAAATGACAAAATCTCCAAATCAAAGTTTTTTGAACTGAGACCAAAATGGTGTATGGGTGTGGGGAGTAAAGGATCACACAATGTATGCATTTGTGAAATACACCAGAACTTTAAACTTTTATGTGAATCACTCCCCGTCAAAGTAGAATTAAGAGAGTTACTAGGGAAAATAGTCTGCAACACTGAAACCAGAAACTGCATGATTAATAACTGCAAAACATGTCCTGGTTTAAATGAATTACGGGATTGGCTTCTTACCATTTTTGAAAACAATGATTATGACATGGATGATGAGGTTTCCTTTAAGCAGTGGCTTCATACAGACCATACCCAACTGGTCACAATGACAAAAAGTGTTTCGAATGTAGTAGAAGACATATGTGAAAGTGCAAAAAAGTTGAAAGTACACCATTTCATAGCAAAAGCCCAATCAAAATATTTGTCCGACTGTAAAGAAAACCTCAATGATTCTACAGCATTAGTGCTTGTTGACTTCTCTGAAAACTATAGTTTTATAATTCAGGATGCCGTACAAGGGCATCACTGGGACAATATCCATCCAGTAGTCTGCTATCAAAAAGTTGATGGTGAACTAAAAGTTACAAATTTTTGTGTAATATCAGATTCACTTACACACAACACAACTGCAGTTCATTCTTTTTTATGTGAAGCCTTGAAATTACTTAAAAGTCAGAATCCTAAACTAAAACATATTTGTTACTTTAGCGATGGCGCAGCAAGTCAATATAAAAACTATAAAAACATCATTAATTCAGTGTTACATGAAAAAGATTTCCAACTAACATGTGAATGGAACTTTTTTGCCACCTCTCACGGAAAGAGCCCCTGTGATGGTGTTGGTGGCACCGTCAAAAGGTTAGTTGCCCGGGCAAGTCTACAAGCAACAAGTAAAGGTCACATCACCAATCCAAAAGAGATGTTCGATTGGTGCAAATCTAATATTAATGGTATACAATTTCTGTACATTGATTCAGCTAAAATTGAGGAAAATGCTAATTTATTTGAGTTAGAAAAAAGGTATTCCTTAATTAAGACAATCCCAGGAACCCGTTCATATCACTGCTTTAGACCTTCATCAACAGGCATTAAACTGTACAAAATTTCTAGTGATGAAAATTTCTTTAACGTACAACTTTCCTTCCTCAATGCTACACAAGAAAATGTGGCTTACCAATATAAACCTGGTACATATGTGGCCTGTTTCTATGAAGGTGACTGGTTTGTTGGAAACATAGTTGAAGTGTGTGATACTGAGAAGGATCTATTAGTAAATTTCATGAAAAAGAATCCTTTTAAATGGCCTGAACAAGAGGACATTTGCTGGATTCCATTCCAACATGTTTTGTGTTCAATTGAACCACCTACAGTTGCTGGGAAAATGGGGAGACAGTACAAGTTATCAAATGATTGTTTATCTAAAATTGAGGAGTATTTTAAAAAAAGCCTAAGTAACTACAGACCTGTATCAAGCTGAATAATAAATTGCCAATTTATGGCTGTGAGGCCATGGAGTGTTGAAGACAATCAGACTTAAAGCCTGAGTACAATAATAAATTCCTGAGTCAGTGTCTAAACATAAGAGTTATTAGCTATATATAAGTTTACATACAAATTTACATAAAACAACACATATTAAAAAAAGAATATGAACTTATAGCCAATAATTCACATGCTTAAAAACTCAGGAATTCATTATTGTATATAGCTAAGTACTGTACACTTGTATTAAGGGAAGTAATACAACAAAGCTACTTAAATTTAAGGTTTTGTACTGAAAATGGTGGTTACTGCTAGTTTATCTGTACTAACTGCATAATTTAAATTACTAGGAAGTGCTTAAAGAGCAGTAGAACACGGTTCTACATGATTTACTTAGGTAGATCCAAGTATTGAGCCTACAAGCTGGTCCATCTGTTGTGTTAACTGCAAATGTAGTAATAATCTAGGTATATTATGTCTTTTTTATGAGTAAAACTTATTTAGATAATTTAACATTTGTGAATTAACTTACCAAGTAATAAAATGGAAGTAAAATTACAATTCAATGTTGTAAAAAGAAATTTAAACATTTCAAAATTTTGAAAAAATTCAGAATTTTTCACAAAAAGTACTTTTCTTTGAATAGCCAAAACTATATGAAGGAGTTGAGTTTGAGATCTATTCCTTAATATATTTTTTGTACACATATGTATCTTTCTTTACTAGAAGTATCAACTCCCTGACTAATTTGGACACCTTTATATTAAGCCCCAAAGTTGATGTTAATTTTGCAAATTTTGTGAAAATATCAACTTTTGGAAATTTTTAAAAATAAAAATAAATCCTTTTTTGGTTATTTTTTTATTTCACTCATAAATTTACAACCCATAGAGACTATTAGGAGTATTAAAACAGCTGTGATTGATGTAGAACTAAAACTTTTGAAAATGGTAGAGTCGTAAAAGTGGGAGGAATTGATGCAAGCTTCAAAATGGAGCCATGTTTAAGCCCTTGTAACTCAGAAACTATTTGTTCCACAGCCTTTTAGCTTGCAAAATTGAAAAGCCCACCAGAAGTTGTATTGGCATGACAAATTTGAAGCTTCTACTCCTATTAATACACTTTTCAAGGCCTCTCAAAATGAAGGCATTGGCCGATCAAGCCCAACATGGACATTTTTTGTCGAAGGTGGGGGCCATTTAAGCAACCATAAAATTAAACATTTTTGACTGAGGAAGCTAAAATTTTAGATTTAAGCTATTGAATGGTGTATGAATCAACCCTGAAAATTCGAAGAAAATCGGAGATGGTCACCCGACCAACTTTCTGAAATCTGTACCAGTTGAGCTGGAATGACTCACAACTAATTTAAAAATTTCTTAGTAAAAATTAAAGCATTTTTGCAGATGACCATAAAATTTTGGGTTTCTTTGGTTAATTAACAATCTCTATTACCAGTGTACATAACTAAAAAGTCTAATGTGTCTATTTTAATATTTTATGATTTAGAGTAGCTAATATGAAATAGTTAAATCAATCCTACTCTTGATATAAAAGGGATTTAGCTAGGCCTAGTCATTACAGCCTATTTTATGGTACCATATACATATGTACCAGAACATAACTTCTTGCACATACCTTGCAAATCTAGTGATTGCTTCTGCAAGTCCAACATTTCTGACCTGGGAATCGAAACTTTCACTTTTTGGGTAATAATACAGAAGTTTTTCATGTTCCTACAGAAGGAAACAACAGGACAAAATATATAACCAAACCACCAGAAAAAAAAGCTATATAGACCAATTTCAATTTCATCTAGGACTACTTAAAATAGCAATTAAGTGAGAAATGTTTAGTACAGTAACTTACATGTCCTTCCTTTTGTCCAAATTTTGAGTTAAATATAAAAAAATTTAATAATTTTGGAGCTTCTTTAATTATTGGCATCTTTGATTCATTTCACAATTTGTTTCAGTGAATTTAGGCTATGGTACTAATTCAACAAGCTAGTTAGTCTCAAGATGTGGTTATGGACTTAAATTGAGTCCTAAAAGACCAATGCTAATGGTTAAGGATCTGAAAAGTAAATGTGGAATTTGCATAATTTTGTTTTAAAGCAAAGCTTAAAAAGTTGGGGTAACACTAGACACTAGGCCAATGTGTATATCCTCAACAAGAAGAAATAATTTGTGGCAACTGTTTCATCATTTAAGTCGAGTTTCATTTTTGGTGTGAGAATTCTTTCTTCATAATGAAATCAGGGTGTCCTTATTTTCTTGCTTATTTTTTGGTCTGGTGTTCTTTACTGTTATTTATTAATCTTCAGAATTGAGGAGCTGAAACCATTCTGAAAATACATCAATTAAATCAATTATATAATTACATTCTTTTTTCTTTACGCAAGAACAAGGTGGCCAAGGGTGAGCACTTGCAAAAGTGACCTCACCACAGAAGAAGGAGAGAGCCAAAAACAAGGTCTCCAAGGATCAATGATGCCAATCTATTTCTTAATATAAATTTTGAAAAGATTGTATAGTGCGTAAGATGCATGTATGTGTAGTGATGAATAGAGGGGAGAAGCGTGCGTGTTTGAGAGTATGCTAGACTGCTCACAGGGTAGATGAGACGCAGAAAAAGATCAGCTGAAGGGGACAGTGACAGGAGAAATGAGAGTTCCAGCACTTCCTGTCTCCGGCCTAACATACCCCCCTGGAGTACTTCCCTGGTTAATTGGTGTCTACAATCTCCTCCTTTAAAACATAACTATATACAGCATCAAAAGAAAATGTGTTTGAATAGGAGCATTTTACAGATCTCCAAACTAAATTCTTGAAGTCAATAACAGCATGGTTCAGGAGAAAGATATAGTCACAGAATATTAACAAAAATGATGTCAGGTCAAAACACAATGCCCCCACCTATATTTGTGATCTTCACCTTTGATGCAAGAACATAATTCTTGCTCATGGCACAATTTAGGGTGGAGTGAAAAAATCAAAAGTGCCAGGATCAAAATTGAGGGGGTCTAGATAGGTCTTTTGTCCAGGATTAAACCTTAAAACTGATTTTGGGTGGTTGCGTACAAAACTGTGACTGCTACCAGCCAATTTATACAAATCATACGCACATGCAACCAAAATTTGAACCTAGTGACCTATCTCAGGTTCTGGACATGATAGAAAGACAACTTAAAAACTGTTTATAATGTATTTTTTACCTCTGAAGTGGATTAAAACATTTGCAGAGGGCTGCAGGCTCAATAATGCATTAAAAAATCGACATTTCCATTTTTGCTCAAAATATGCAATTTTTTTTTAGCCCTTTTTCTCCAAATATTTTGGGTTTTTTTATTTAAAATTATATTTTATATTTTTCTTTTCAGATTGAATTTCTAGAATTGATAAATATATGTATTTTGATAACCTTATTGCCAAAAAATACTGCATAATAGGATGTTAACACGCAGTGACACGGTTAAAATTATTGATGGAGGTCACAGTGTTTCACACAGACTCATTCCCCAATGGAAAGCTTCCTCTTGGTAAAGACTAAAGATGTCATCCAACATGTAATGGCAGAAGAGAACTGGACAACCAGACAAGCAGCTGATACAGTTGCACTAAGTCTGATTGAACAATGGATTTGGTGCAATGTCTATCCAATTTCACGCCCCAGTGTCACCAGCAAGATTCAGGATCTAGTCAAAGAATTTTCAAGGTAAGACTCAAATTTTCAGTCCCTTATAAAAAGATTTAAAATATGTCATACTTTTGTAAATTTTGTAGTTACATTTATTTGTTTGTGACAGTAATTTGCAAATCATAAGAATGATCAGTTATAAATTCTATGTTGACTAGAACTTAACTTAGGGTTTACAACTGAAATTTGTATTCACAACATTAAAGTTTTGGTAATTTTGTAGGTTTGATAGATATCCAAAAAAGAAACATGGTGACAAGTTCCAGAGTGATCTTTCTTCCTTCATTGAAAAAAACTTCCAAGTTGTTTGACATCTTCTGTGAGGACTCAAATCAGAGAAGCAACTTGGAACATAACTGTTATTACATAGCATTTGAACTGATAAATAAGAACTGATTCTTGTCTAGCTAGGTGAAATCACGAAAAAAGAGGCATCAACATAACTTTATATTTAAAAAAGGCAGTTATTAGGTATTTACAATATATTTTATGGAAGCCATTATTGTTACATTGCTTAGTGCTTAGTGCAAATGCAGACAGAATGTGTTCCACTGGCACCTGGCAACACATTCTTTTGGCTGAAGCTCTGCAAATTTTGAAAATCCTATTTTAATTGTTGGATGGTTTGTTTTAAAAAGCTCAAATGCTTCTTTTAGGTTGCATACGATTAGCGATTTTTGTTTTCTTTCCCGCCCACCATCAGCTCCTTTTACAGAAACATAGTCTTTCAACCCTGGCATTTGTCTACTCACATCTGGTGAATGATAGAAGTCAATTACTTTGGCAGCAGTTTCACTATTCAGGCAGTTCCCCAAACACGGATTAGGAGTTGAAAGCACTCCCTTCTCCCTCACCAAACTCTTTGCTTGCCTAGCCATGTAATCTGAGCACTTAAATTCTTCTCTGATCTTTACTTGTGTCCATCTTTTTGGTAGGATAGTAAGAATTGTCAGTTTTTCACTTCAACTTGTCACTTCATTAAATTTCTCTTTTAGTTGTTGAAGAATCTCCAGTTCTGTATCATCTGAGTCACTACATGAAATTGGTTGTTTAGTTGCAAGTTCAAGCTCAAGCTTTCTTTTCACAACTACTACTACTTTCCTCAACTTTCTCTTTGTGTAACCAGCGCTGTCAGTGTGTTTATATGGTTTTATTGGGGTTTCATCAAGTGTGGCCAATGAAGCATTGAATTTACTAAGCTCATACTGCATTTCAACTACATCTCCAATGGTTTCTAGCTTAGATGGGGCACTTGAGGTGGATGGTGATTTTTCAAGTGGTTCACATTCAGGCATTGGGGATGGATGATTTGCTAATATATTTTGACAGGTTGCACATACTTCATGATTATTTGTTAGTTTCAATTCAGGATTTTGATCAATCAAATTTTTAGTCAATGCACGAATTCATGCCTTTTTTCACTTTTCCTTTGTGTTTTTTAAATGGGTCACAACAGAACCTGTCCATATTCAAACTGCTGAAATCCATGTTTATCTAAAAAGAAAAAAAAAAACATATGTAGCTTAAAAGCCAGGGTTGGGTTCAATTACACAAAATGGAAACAATTACAATTTTTTTTTATTTTTCTTCAAATTAATTAAAGTTAGTATTGTACTTCACAATTTCAAGATCAATTGCAATTACAATTAATTTTGTTTGAATCAAAATTTTATAATTACACAAATATAACTATCTATTCTATATATCTAAATATATATCTATAAAAATATATATCTATATCTAAGTATAACTAAATAAACTATCAAAGGTTTATTTTCATTGGATGATGTATGACTGCCAGATCTAGGGGTATAATTTTTAACAATTGACATTAATTGATCAATTACATCAGTTACAGCTGAAAAATCAATTACAATTACCTTTAGTTTTATTTTATTTTGAATCAATTACAATTAATGGAAATTAGGATCAATTAATTAAAAATACATTTATAATTATTCATTGTATCCAACCCTGTTAAAAGCTATTTTTGCTAGGATGGCACAAATAAAATTTGGGACCTATTGATCTTGTTTCAGAGGTCTACAACAAGAAAAAATGTGCAGGTTGATTTACGGATTGGAATAAATACAGATGCAAAAAAAATCCTTGCTCCAAGGTTTAAATAAGCTTATTTTCACATGGGTACATACTGTTGTACACAATGAATACATACAGAAAGTTAAGTAATTCTATTAAAACTCATCTAACTCTTAAAACTGAACTTATTCTATAGGCAGGGGTGCAGTGCTGCCGGAGCTCACCGGAGCGCGGCTCCGGCACCTCTGCAAGAGGAAGTTTGGAGGAATTACCATAACAAGCAACAAAAAAATTGTCTCCATTAATTATTTATCAACAGTTTAGTGAGTGAGTGCAAACACGAAATACTTAGTCATCGTGTGGCATATATAGAAACAGGATAGGAAATGGCAGGCTTTTGTCAGGCCCACCAGAGCCCCGGCACCTATAAAATTGGCACTGCACCCCTGTCTATAGGGTAGTACCTATAGCCTAGTATAAGGTACTTATATACATACATAGCTTTACCTTTAAAGAGGATAGCAGTTTCGAAGTTCTTCATACTTTTGAATGTCCATATAAATTAATTAATTATGTAATTTAAATTACCTATATTATATGATTTTCTGAAATATACAAAAAAAAAAATTTTATAATAGGGCTGGATACTTATTTGACCAAATAACTGGGTTAGGTTAGGTTAGATAATTACCAATTTTTTTGAAAATTAGCAGACATTATATATCTCAGTAAGAAAAATCTAATGGTATTTTTCTCAACACTCTAGCTCAAACAGTTCCAAAGATACGGTGCTCCAAAGTTTGGTGGAAAAAGGTACTTAGTCAAAATGGAGGTGGGTATGGTCCACTGAAATGGCTGTAGCGTCTATACTAACTTAATCAACACTAAGAATCTTGTTTTAGGTTAAGGTAGACATGTGTACCCAAAATTGGGTGAAAGGAGAAAAAAATCTGTTGACATATCAAATGACCTACACAAGGTCAAAAGTCAAAATAAGATCAACTTTTTTTCCTTTTTTTTTTACCACGGAGGTAAAATATGAATAGAAACAAAGTTGCAGATCTGCTTAAAAGCTTTAAAATAGTGTTTAAATGGTATCTGTAAGTGCAATAGGAGCTGAGATATTTCATGTTGAAATAGGGTATGACCTTGGAAATTGATCTTTTTTTACAAAATTCGAATGGCCATATCTCTGGAACCATATGACAGTGTTGAAACAAGCGCCATTCTGTTTTTCTCACAGAGATCTATAAGTATGCCAATTAAAAAAAAAAATTGGTGATGGTCATTTTTTAGCCAATGAACTGACATGGAATCTATCTGTCTGTCTGTTGTGTCTGTAGTCTGGACACCATTTAAAAGACAATGAAACCTTTAAATTTTTCATAATCTTTATTTACACATTGTATAATTTAAGAACTGTTTTATAAGTCAGTTTACTTGAAATAATCAATATGCCAAAGTATTCTAATTAGCTACAAGTGAACAATGTAGCAATCCGAAAAATTTCAATTATTTTAAAATAAACATCTCAGACCAAAACCAAAAAACCCACTGAAAATTCCTGTGGGTTTTGGTTTGGGTTTTTGGGTGCCAACTAGGGGTTAAAACCAGTATTGAAATACCGGTATTAATACCGGTATTGAAGAAGTACAAATAATACTGATACCGATATTATAGGTTTTCGGTATTGACAAAAATTGCTATTGTAAAATTTAGGCAATTTAGTCCTCCGATAGGCAAATAAACTGTTTTTGGAGGATTCAGAGAAAAAAAAGTTTCGGGGTATTTTGCAGTTAACCTCTTTTTTTCGTTTTCTATTCCTTTCTATCAAAGACAATTACCATGATGTAATAGCAAAAGTAAGGAAAATATGTCGAATTTTTCATAAGTCACTGTTAAAGAATGAAAAGCTACAAGACTTTGTAAGAAAACAATTCAATGGCAAAGAACTGAAACTCATTTTGGATTGTAAAACAAGATGGAATAGTCTTTTGAGTATGATTGAACGCTTTCTGAAGTTAAAGAAATGTATCCCAAAAGCTTTAAGAGTGATTCATTCAACTGTAGCCATTTCTTCAACAGAGTGGGAAATTATTGAAAACCTTTATGACACCTTACGTCCTGTTGAAATAATTCTTAAAGGGTTATGCTCGAAAGATGCATCACTCCTGACAGCTGAATCATCAATGAAATTTATTTCAAAGAAACTAGGAGAGAAAAATAATCCAATAGCAAAAGAGTTAAAAGATTGTCTTAGAAATCGTTACATTTCAAGAAGACAGCAAGACATTGTAGGTTTAATCAAATATCTTCATAATCCCGAAGTTTTAAAAGTTCAAGAAGAGGAAAGTTTTTCTGTTCCATCAAAATTAGTTCTCAAAAGAACTGCAGAAAAGCTCCATAAAAGACTTTTCCCTAAGAATGTGGTTGATTTGGAGATAGAAATGGAAGAACAGGAATTTCCATGTAACCCTGAAAATGTAGCTACAAATAAGACTGAAGTGGAAGCAGATTCATTACTGAGTGAATACATGCAAGAAATGGACAAACTAGGAAAAGTGCCATCTAAAAAAAATTCCATTGATTTTGATGTTACTAATGAATTTAAAAGCTTGGAAGTTACTTTACAGAGAAGAGAATTTAGAGAAGCTGTACAAGGCACTGCTTTCAATTAAACCTACAAGTGCAGAATCAGAAAGAGCCTTTTCTGCTGCAGGCCTATTTCTGACGAAACTGAGATCAAGTCTATCTGAACAATCCCTAGATGCTCTTTGTTTCCTCAAAGCATACTTTCAAAATCAAACTAAGAAATAAATATTTAGATACTAATAATTTCTATCTACCCCAGTAGTTGTATAATAATATGCTAAAAAAAAATTCAAATAATATTTTTATTACAATTTAGTAATTTACTGTATAAACTTTTTTGAATAGAATGCCATCTATTTGGAGTTGGGTCATTAATTTATAGTAAATATGGTGAGTACTGCAAGTCCCTCAGACTTGTGGGAGGGTTGGTAGGGTGGCACCATAATAAATCAAAATAAATTATTTTTTTCATAATACCGGTATCAATACCGGGATTAGCATAATTGCCTCCAAATACTGGTATTGAAAATTTTCGGTATTATGCAAGCACTAGTGCCAACCCTGCATCTAACGCAGTGTCGCTATTTTTAATGAAAAGGATTATTGCTTTGTTACCAAATTTTCAACACAGAAAATAAATTATGAATATGTTACAAAAATATGACAAACTAATAAACCCTAGCTGGATATCAGTATCGGTTATCAGCCGATACTGTTTTTAATTATCAGTATCAGTATTGGTTATCAGCTAAAAAGCGATATTGGTACATCCCTAGGAGTTATCACTACTACTGATAAAATGAATGTAATTGACAGGTAACAGTCCAATTATCTTGTACATTAGTATCTGATTCAAATCAAGTATTTCACAAAAAGGCATACGTTTCAAACAAATGTTGAAATTTAAATATTGTTCGTCAAAACCTATGGAGTTTGCTTAAATAGCTGTCTTTAAAATTGAGTAAATATGCACTATGAACTTTGCAGGAACAAGCTGAGAATGTAAAAAATATCGTAGGATTTGAACATCATCATGGTATTATTCAACAAAAGCTAGTCAAGAAAACTGATGAAAGTGTTCAATACAAAAATATAATATTCTGAAGCTGTTTAAATGATTATTTTTTATTACTTTCTTTAATGAGTGATAGATGGAATGTGTGTCATGTGTGTTACAGTATATGAATGTGTAATAATGAAAATTGCAATTTTTGGCCAAAAATAATATAAACATAGATTTTTTGATGCATTATTGAGCCTGCAGCCCTCTGCAAATGTTTTAATCTGCTTCAGAGGTAAAAAAAAACATCATAAACAGTTTTTAAATTGTCTTTCTATCATGTCCAGAACCAGAGGTCACTGGGTTCAAATTTTGGTCGCACACACATATGATTTGTATAAATTGGCTGGTAGCAGTCACAGTTTTGTATGCAACCACCCAAAATTGGTTTTAAAGTTTAATCCTGGACAAAAGAGAACTATCTAGACCCCCTCAATTTTGATCCTGGCACTTTTGATTTTTTCACTCCACCCTAACTTTCGTGAATGAAAGAGCTAGTTTGTAGATTGCAAATACAGTTGTCCCTTGACATTCGCGAGGGTTACGTTCCAAATGTGGTCGCGAATGTCAAATTTTCGCGAATACTTGACGCCCCCTTATACGATGATGATGATGGTGACAATGATGAGTTTTTGCCATACAGTATGATGAGTTGATGAATACTGATGAGAAGAGGGTACTGTACAGCATGATGAAGCTACTGGAGATCAAGAAGGGGTGGATCATCGACATCTTCATCCGAGTCATACGGCGATAACAGAGGAGGAGAAGGTGGCGTTGTAGGCTCGGTGGGCATTGCTGCTTCGCTCTGACTGGTGGGAGAGGTGGTGGCAGTGGTGGTGGTGGGAGCCAGGGTCGAAGGTCGGACAGGCGTGAAATACATTGTGATCTCCATTTGCTTCTTTTTTTCTTTTCATTTCATCAAAAATGCTTTGTCATTGTCTTCCTCTTCATCGGCTGATTTTGTCAATTCACGCAAGTCCTCATCAGTGAGCTCTGCTGCATTCGCATCGATTAACTCCTCCACCTCATCCCCCTCCATGTCAGCAAAGCCCTCACCACCAACTTGCTTTGCAATGCTCACAATGTCATCAACTATCTTCTCACCAAACACATGATAATGAACACGATAATGGAGGACCTTGCGAATAGTCAAAGTCGCGAATGTCAAGGGACAACTGTACTGTATATTCTCAGCTTAAATTATGTAGGATACTTTGATTGTAGTAAACACTTATACATTAATTAGTTGACTTGAGACTGATGTTTTGCAAGATTCTATTAGGTAAACATTCATTAGTGCACATGGAGAGAATTCTATACACTCGAACCTCACTAATTCAACAACTGTGTAATTCAAGCAATTTTGGTGAGAGCCTAATTAGGTTGTCATGAAATTTTTGTTTAAACTAATGAAAATATCATGACTTAACCTAACCAATCATCAAGGGTGTACAGTCGATGTAACTGGGCATTCAGTTGGCCTAACCAGGCACTCAGTTGGCCTAACATAGTGTCATGTATCCTATCATTAATTTATTTCAAGAACTTGTTGGCATGAACTTAAATCCTTCCAAATTGTAATTTCTTAAGTAAATTTGAAAAGGCAAATAACTCAAAATATATCAATTTGCAAGGAAAATGCTATAGAGTAAAGTATTCTTATTTTTTTTGCTCTATCTCCCTGTATAAAAATCAATATAGAGTTCTGTCCATGTGCACTAACAAATCATTACCTTCTCTTATTATAATTATTAAAATATAGCTCATGATTTGGATAACCTTGATAAGCCCCAGTGGCTTCATGTTTTCCAAATGAAATGTAATGAGAGACATTGTTTGAGGGAAGATATGATACTGATATTGAAAATGTTTTCAGGTTTGGACAGTTTAAATGTAAATAGCCTTTTCTTACTAGAGTCTGATTGAAAAACTCAAGGGCATAATATGAAAATTATGTAGAAAACACACTTTTAGACTGCATCTACAAAAATACTTTCAAAGTCCTATAGTAGTAGTTTTTGGAAAGACTCGCCATATAAAATGTAAATTGTAGTTCTGTGGTTAGTTTTAAGACGTTGGATACTTTCATTCAAATGAAAGATTTTATAAATTATGTAGTGTCTATTTTTTTGCTTAAGTTATGTAAGCTACTTTGGCATCTCTAAGTAGTTTTATGATAATTTGCTGTCTTGAGATTGACATTTTGCAAATTTTATTACAGAGTGTACCTTGTGACTTGGATAAATTTGATAAGCCCAAGTGGCTTCATGTTTTCCAAATGAAATGTTGCCTAGAATCTGATGGAAATACAGCTGGGGCATTTTTAAGGTTTTGAATTCGTCAGGGCAAGTTATGTCTAGTGATGCGAGTCGTTTTTTTTTGTTGTTTTTTTTTTGTTTTTTTTGTTTTTTGTTTAAAATGAAGATAGTCTGTTTTTTTTGTTTTTTATTGTTTTAAACTTATTCCATATTTTTCTTCCTTTAATCTAATAAGTATATTAGTATTAGCTATAATTTACTATACTACCATGCTTATACGGTTATACCTAGTATATATAGTCACAATTTAGAAAAACTGAATCACACAAAAAGTATATAATAGAAATAAAAAGTGAGGGTTTGTTTTTCCTATGTATATATATTTTTTAACTAGAACATGAAACATTCTTCCTCGTTTCAAACAATATACATAATTGTGATTGGCAAGAGTACCAGTATATATATTCCAGATAGAAAAAAAATATTCACCTTTTTGTTAACCTAATGTTGTTTAACCTTCATTTCCATGGAAGAATCATCACTAGATTGGGTAGAGCATATATGCTAGTTTCAATATCACAATATCACAGGTACTGGTATAATATACATAATAAAAAATACATTATACTGGTTCTATTTCCATTGAAGAATCATTATCACTAGATTGATTAGAGCATATAGTTTCAATATCACAGGTACTGGTACTTATTGCAGATTTGGATGTTGACGAAGCCAATGTAGCACCATGTTTTACTTCACTTTCTTGGAATTTTGCATTTTGGGATATAAATACTAGCTTTGCTGCTCTGTCTGTGCTTAATCGGTTTCTTTTGGCTGTATGGATATTACTGTATGTGCTAAATGATCTCGGAGGTAATGAAAGGGCGAAATAGAGGTGTATGAGTTTGTGTAGGTATATATGTGAGTATGCTTGCGTATGTACCTGGAATTCTGGATGTATGCGTGTGTATGGGGTATATAATAGATATAAATATGTGTATATAAGTATTTATGTATATATTGGTATATATGTATATGGGTGTATGTGTATGTATATATATGGATGGTCTCGGGGGAAAATGTCATCGCGGGTCTAAAGGATAGTTAAGTGGGAGATTCAAAATCCGAGGCATGGATGGGAGAGTCCTGGAAAGGTTGGACAATGGGCAGTCAGCTCCCAGCTAGTGTTCTCGCAAGTTTAACGGATCTCAAGATACGAGACTTTCAGTGCAAGGAGGAGGCCAGTTTTTTCTGTAAATAGGCTGAAAAGGACATTCTATACTGGTACCATATGGCCTATTTTATTATTTATTTATTTATTTTTATAATATATATCATTGCAAAAGTATACCTTATAATTAAATTGGCAATATCTATATTAATTATTAAAAAAAACAAAAAAAAACAAAAAAAATAATAAAAAACAAAAAAAATGACCAAAAAACAACATGGACATAAAAAAAAACCATTTTTTAACATCACTAGTTATGTCACAGGGGGCCCAGGCCCCTTTACCAGTTTTCCTTAATGAAAGTTCTCGAAAAACACTAATATTTTCACTAATCACTACATATTTAAGTAAAGTTATTTCAACCAAAGTGAAAAAGAAATATAAACAGCACTGATTTTCATAAACTTCATTGGCAATCTTTTATTTTAGGTATGGTACATAAAATCGAGGCTACAAATAAGCTACAAATAAAACAAACAAAAATATCACAACTTAACCAATCATCAAGGGTGTACAGTTGACCTAACTAGGCATTCAATTAACCTAACTAGTTGATAAGGTTAAGGTTGTTGTGATGTTTTCATTAAACCTATGGGAAAATTATTATGGAAAAACTATATGCTTACAACATGGTATTGTAGGGTATGTGGTACCTTTATTTCTTAATTAAATACAAATTATTAATTCACTGAATTAAATAACTACAAAAATTGCCTCGGGATTGGTGACAGCCTATTGGGGATGAAATTAATTGCCATACACAGAACCCCATACGTAGGCATTGGGCCTGCATGACAAGAAAACCAAATTATTTAGTATCAAAAGTTTCCATTGCTGACTCATGAAAATTACTTTGAGGGAAGAGTCAATGAACTTTGTAAAATCAACAAATTCCTAAGATGATTTATATTTTGCAGCACTGAGAGCTGTTTATTACAAGCAAGCAATGCTTTTAAGCAAGGAAGGTGTACTTAATCTTCCTATAAGTTCTGAGTGAATAACAACATAAACCTAATAACTCAAAAGGATAGGCCAATACCTTCAGGAATTTAAATATAGTGATCACCTATATTAAATCAAATCAACTCATTGTGTAACTCCAGCATATAGCAGCCCTACACTGAAAGAGATCATTCCACCCTACAACCAAAAGCGAGACCCAATGAAATTATAAGGCAAGGTAATTTCTTTCTTTACCATTAGGCAGCACTAAAATACCAAAGGCAAATAAATTTAACATTAACCAATTAAAACACTACTTAACAAGGTCCTTTGGGACCTCCACATACATAACTCTTTACCAAAAAAATGTAGGGTTTTGTCATTAACTCTCCACTGAAATCTGCTAGAAATTTTCAACGGATGAAGGTCAACAGGCAATCAACCCATAGCCCTATAGAGTTTTTTCAAATGGTTGGCCGTGTGAGAAACTGAGGAACCAACCCCTCTAAAATTTACACCAACACAAACTTTACCTTTAAACTCAAAACAAAGCCTCATTTAACAGGCTTAACTCATTTTAGGTCCTATATGAAATAGGTGCGCATCACCCTAAGCCTACTTAGTAGGCCCACAACATAAGCCTATTTAGTAGGCCCACCTTATTTTACCTTGAATGACAGGCCTACTTCAAAAATTCACAATTTAGGCCTACTAAAAGCCTACCTCTCAGTAGGCCTTACACTTCATACTCAAGGCCTATCCTAACTAAAAACATTGTAAATTTTTAATTCAACCTGTGGTGTAGGTTATAAAAACTTATTATAGCAATTTAACTCTCATAAAACTCTAACACCATAAAATTAAACTCAGAACCTTAACACTAACAACAATTATGGAAGACATGGACAAAAGGGTAAAAAACTCAGACCAAGAAAACAAAAACACAGCCCTTGGAGCTATGGCACCATCTCAAAACTACAAAAAATTAATGAGAAAAAAATCAGTACATAAAGGTGTCATCACCAAACTATACAATGATTACGAACAGAAAGAACCCACAAGATATAATCCTAAAACAACATTAAATTCTATTACTTATTACAAACAAGAAATTCTCACACTAGATGACATAATTACAGAAATTGATGACAATTGAACTAACAGATGATGAGTATTCTACTCTCCTTTTAGACGTGACAATGAAAATTACATCACAAAAGTTAATTCCTATATTTCTGAAATTCAAAACCAACTTGATGAGTACAAGGGTCATTCCATGTCAAGTGGACCAATTTTGGAAAAGTGCCCCACCTCACCATGTCAGATTTTGTTCTAACTTTGCTCACAGATTCCTTTAAGCCTTAAAGGAAGTTCTGCAATGTTTTAGTTCCATATCTCTTGTGGTTCTGTCACTAGGGCTACTTTGTCCATCACATTGAGTGCCAAATTATTTGTGCCATTTTTAGCTAGTCAGCATTCCACAGTAACAAATCCTTCTGCTCTGAAAATTTGCTCTTAGGGTCAAAATTTACTGTAGATTTCAAAACTCACATTACTATAGCTCTAGGAAGTATAGATTTTCCATAAAATATCCCCAAAGTAGGCTTCAAATTACATTTTGATTCCTGGGAAGCCACTTTTAGAAAATTATAGCTCTGGATCTACTTGACTCTATGAGCTTTTGTTAGAAACCAAGAAAGTACTGCCCATTTGCTACAATGTTTCAATCCAGATCTTCCTACCTGTTCTAGTTACTGAGTTATAAGGCATCAAAATTGGCCAAAATTAATTTATATGACAAAAATGTCCCATCTTTAAAGCTCAAAATGATCATGTGGGATGGCTCGCACCATACTCTAACAAAAACCAATGAAAAGAGCATGTCCTAATACTAGGGCCTAGTTTTTTAATTTGGTGTCTTGCTTTTTTATAGGTCTAGTAGAGCTTTGAAATTTTGTTCCATGTGATGTTTCTATCATTATAATTGTTATTTCATTGGCACAATATTTTATTTTTCTTTTGTTCTTATTACCAATTATATAGTGCAAGACTAGGTGCTATGTGCTAGGCTATACATAATATTTTTATTTATGTTCAACATGTAATACATGACTATTACTGTTTTCAAATCAAAACTGAAAATGGCCGAATCATCAGATACTACAGTGCCCGCGAAAAGTATCCGATCACTCAAGAAAATACAATATTTTCCCTTAATATTCAGAGACACGTAATTCACTTTCTATTTGTTCTAGCGACATCTGGTAACTTTGAGGTTGCTCGCTGATATGAGAGCTATCCAACGCATTCTCAAATTAGTGTTCTGGTAGCCTTCGTTGCGGGTGGCTGTGTCTCAAATTTGTCAGATTTCACTGTTTGTATAAATTTCTTGATATTTTTTTTTTTTTACAGAAAGTGGTGTAAATAAAATTTATATATAATGTGTGCTAAAAAACAACTTAAGAGTGATTGTCGAGGTGCTATTGTTGCTTTGCATGCATGTGGGAAATCACAGAGACAGATAGCTAAGGAATTAAACATATCCCAAAGTACCGTTAATTTATGGGTTTCACGGGCTAAGAACAATGGTGGCCTAACCACGCCAGTCCCTAAAAAACGATCTGGCAGACCGAGAAAAACAAATTCGCGAACAGACAAACTTATGAAACGTTTAGTATTGAAAAACCCAACAATAACTGCGAAAGAAATAAAATTTAATATGAATAATTTGTTATCTGGTGTTTCTGAACGAACTATCCAGGAGCGGCTCCAAAAAGAACTCGGATTACCATCTCGCCATGCTGCTAAGAAACCGTTCATTAATGAAAAAATGCGTAAAAAACGTGTCGCATTTTGTAAAAAATACATTCATTGGACTGTTGATGACTGGAAGAAGGTTTTATTTAGCGATGAGTCGACATTTTTGACATTCAGAAGTTGTCCAAAAAAGGTTCGCCAGCCTATTGGCTCAAATAGGATGGACCCTAAATACACCCTAAAGACAATGAAACACCCTCCAAGTGTGATGGTTTGGGGTTGTTTCGGTTACTATGGGCATGGAAACTTATATTTTCTTCCGAAGAACACAACTATGAATGGTGCACGGTATTTAGCAATGCTACAGGATAAACTTCCAATGGCAATGGCAATCCAAAGGACAAAACATACATGCATGATGGTGCACCATGTCACAGGGCCAAAATAGTGACAAAATGGATTACTGACAATAAATTTGATATTTTGGATTGGCCTGGTAATAGTCCAGATCTCAATCCGATAGAAAATCTGTGGCTAATAATAAAAAATAAGGTTGAATGCCACGACACTGGCTCAGTCGAAAAATTACAAGAGGCCATCAAAAAGGTATGGTGCAAGGAAATATCAGTGGAAGTTTGTCAAAACTTGATTAAATCCATGCCAAAATGTCTAGAACAAGTCATCCAAACCAAAGGACAGATGACAAAATACTAATATAAGGTTAGTATACATTTAAACATTGTTTTTTATGTAAAAAATACAAATTTCAAGGGTGATCGGATACTTTTCGCGGGCACTGTAGTAGTGTTCATGTGGGAGCAGGGGCATCCGCAGGATTTTTTGCAAGGGGGGGCAAAACTAACTTATTAGTTCTTAGTTCTTATTAGTTCTTTATTAGGTAGAAAAAAAATGCACTGCGACCACTATCAGTAAAAACCGTCATCTCCCCTTATCATAGCCTGCTTTCGGTGCTAAATTTATGTACTTAGTAATATTAAGTACATAAATTTAGCATCAAAAGCAGGCTATGATAAGGGGAGATGACAGTTTTTACTCGCAGTGCATTTTTTTTTCTACCAGTCAAGTCCATTTTGTATATGTTATATGATACTATGATTAACTATAATCGTGTAAGTTTCAGTGAAATTGACCAAAAGGTTTTCGAGAAAAAAAAATAAATAAAACACTCAATATAATGATCTTTGCAAATAATTCCATTACTATATCTTTCAGTATAGTTTATTTAACACTTCTAAGTTCAACGACACGGCACTTCGATAAAGTAAAGGTAAAGTAAACGACATTTCCTTGAATGTGGAAACACTGACTGAGCTGCAGTAGAATTATAGAAGTCATTGTGTGGGCAAACACAAATTTCCAAGGGAGGGCAACTGCCCCTCTTGCCCCCCCCCCCCCTCCGGACGCCCATGTGTGGGAGAACCTATGGAAACAAAGAAAACTGGAAGCTTGTACTATTGGAAATAAAGAAGGAACAGAGTATCACCTGAAAACATATTCCAGAAAATGTGGTTTGAAACTGTTCACAGAGCTGACAGTTCAGGAAAGACAACTACTTTTATGCTTGCACCATAAACAGCTTCTTTTGACCAGATATGAGAGTCTGCAGAAGCACTGTTGCAACCCATTTGAATATCATAAATCAACATTACCCAAAAAATCACTTCGGGCAATTGACATTGCAACAGCTCAACTGTTGAAGGAAAAGACTGGCAAAGACATCAAGCCTGGACAGAAACTTTGTCCTGATTGCAGGAAACAGAGGGCTGAAATAATCAGTTCAACATCATCAAGTGAATCATTTGATCCACCAGAAGCACAAAAGCAGAAACTAGACACCAGCTGTTCAGCATTTGACATTTCCCCTGTAAAGCCACAAAAAGTGAGCAAGAGAGATTTACCAGGATATGTCAAAAGAAAGACAAGACAAGCACAAGAAGCTATTGGTCAGAAAATGGCAGCTCTTACAGGGATTGATGTGGGTGAAATGGAAACTAGCACAAGTCAGCAGAGGTGCAGAAATTGTGAAGATTATGAAATACTGTTAGAATTGAAAAGCCAAATGGAATTATCAGACAAAGAAAGGAAACTGCAGATTCTAACTCTAGAGCCTAACAGCTGGTCCATACAACAAACAGCAGAAGAATTTGGAGTTTCTCTTCGAATGGTTAAAACAGCCAGGAAGTTGAAAGCAGTCAGGTATTCAGGGCTGTGGAGTCGGTGATAAAATTTGCCGACTCCAGAAATCTGACTTGTATAATTACGACTCCGACTCCAATAGAATGTTAAGGCCAAATTGATTACGATTAGCTTTATTAGGCCAATGGAGATTCATAAACAAGGCATTTCGTCACCACCACATGACTCATCAGGTTACTTAGTGGCTGTAACTATGCCTTAATGGCTTTTTTTCTTTTTATTCAAAAATTACAATAAATCCCAAAATACAAACTGATTGAAGCTTAAACAAAATAAGATTATTATTGGTTTAGCAAATTAATAAGATGTTTTTGTATTATTATAAACATCCGTAACAAAATGTACTAACCTAAACTGAATTTTTTAATTTCCTTATTATTAATTATGTTAATTAATTAATTATAATCCTTATTAATTATAAGCAACTATATTTATATATTATTTATATTTATATATTATTTATATATTATATATTAAAACATTAGGTTAAATCTATTTTATTCATAAAATTGAGCTAGGCCTAGGCTGAGGCTGCTATGGTTATAGTTGAAGGATTTGCACCGACTCCAACTATGCACTTCCAACTATGCACTTCCAACTATGCACTTCCAACTATGCACTTCCAACTATGCACTTCCAACTATGCACTTCCAACTATGCACTTCCAACTATGCACTTCCAACTATGCACTTCCAACTATGCACTTCCAACTATGCACTTCCAACTATGCACTTCCAACTATGCACTTCCAACTCCAACTCGCACTCAAAATTGAGTGACTCCACGACTCCGACTCCACAGCCCTGCAGGTATTCTTGCAATACCAGGAAAAAAGAAAGGAAACACTGCCTGAGGAAGTAGTAGTAAAAGTTCAAAAGTTTTATGAAGATGATGAATTCAGCCGGATGTGCCCAGGGAAGAAAGATTGGGTGTCTCTCAGGATTGATGGAAAAAAGCTTCAAAAACAAAAAAAGACTGCTGCTCAGCAATTTGAAAGAAATGTACATTGCTTACAAAGATCGAAATGGCCCTGAAATTGGCTTCTCTAAGTTCTGTGAACTTCAACCAAAGTGGTGTGTGACAGTTGGTGTAGCAGGGGTACACAGTGTTTGTGTATGTACAATTCACCAAAATGTGAAACTGATGTTGGCTGGAGCTGAGATTCATGAGGATTACAAAATGCTGATGCAAAACTGTGTTTGCAATTTGGAGTCAAAAGACTGTATGCTACAACAGTGTGAACTGTGCTCTGGAGCACCAGCACTAGAAGATCACCTTTCAGCTATTTTTACAGAACAAGCAGAAATGGATCCACAAGAAATGACTGAATATAAACAATGGGTTCACACTGACAGGGACACCTTGATTGAGAAACAGTTGTCAGTAGAGGATTTTATCACAGAACTGACTTCAAAAATTATCTTCCTTTGTGGTCATCATTATGTTTCAAATCACCAAAGTGCTCATCTGAAGTTCTTAAGGGAGGAAATAAAACCTGAAGAAGCAATAATCTTAATGGATTTTGCAGAGAACTATTCTTTTGTGGTACAAGGTGCAGCGCAAGGTTTTCACTGGGACAACAGCCAAGCAACACTGCATCCTTTTCTAATGTATCACAAAGTTTCAGATGAAATTAGAAGTGAATGTTTTTGTGTCATCAGTGACTGTCTGAAGCATGATACTGTTGCAGTACATGTCTTTCTGAAGAAGTTGATTGGATTTCTGAAAGAAAATTTTGAACCTTTGTTGGCACAGCAAAGATTTTGGTGGGATAACAGCAGAATGGAACTTTTTTGCTACCAGCCATGGAAAATCAGCATGTGATGGTGTAGGGGGCACTGTGAAAAGATTGGCAGCTCGTGCCAGCTTGCAAAGACCAGTAACTGGACAGATTCACCTACCGATCTCTCTGAATTTTGCCAAAAAGATGTGCACAGAATTATATTCTTTTTTGTTTCAACTGATGAAATAGAAGCAGAGAGAGAAGCACAGGAAATAAGATTTAATCATGGGCATACAGTAGCTGGAACTCAAGAAAATCATCATTTTGTTCCAGTAAATGATAAACAGATTCAAGTTAGCCAAGTTTCAAGATCTACATGTTATTTTGTGGCCAATGTTGGAATATACAGTGACATTGATCAACGACAGTTGAAACTGCAACCAGGCCAATATGTGGCATGCATTTAAGATGATTTGTGGTGGCTTGGAAACATTTGTGAAGTCTGTGAGGAAGGAAAAGATGCATTAATTACATTTATGCACCCTCATGGGCCAGCATGACAGTTTCAGTGGCCATCTAGAAAAGACACTTTTTGGATTCCAGAGCAGCATATCTTGACAACTATTCCTGCTCCTACACTGAGTGCCATGGGAAGAGGGTACATGCTGCCAGGGAATACCTTGTCTACTATAGAAAATTTGTTTGAAAGCTTTGAAAAGGAGTTGCACAGTTCTGGATCCAGTTAGAAAGTCAAGGAAAGATGAGTTGGTGGGTGGGTGGGTGGGTGGGACCTGTGGCTGGACCTGCATGGCTATCAGGCGTGGCCCTTTGGCGATGGGGTTGCCAATTTCTCAAAAAACTGAAACAGACTCCTTTGTATTAATAAATTATCTTCATCTTTAATAGTTATCAATTAGAGAAATTGGCAGTGGCTTAGCCACCATGGACCAATGCAGGAGTGCAAATAAATTAACAAATATAATGCTAGAAACATCACACGGAACAAAATTTCAAAGCTCTACTAGACCTACAAAAAAGCAAGACACCAAATTAAAAAACTAGGCCCTAGTATTTCAGGACATGCTCTTTTCATTGGTTTTTGTTAGAGTATGGTGCGAGCTGTCCCACATGATCATTTTGAGCTTTAAAGATGGGGTGTTTTTGTCACAAATTAATTTCAGCCATTTTTGATGCCTTATATCTCAGCAACTAGAACAGGTAGGAAGATCCAGACTGAAACATTTTGTAGCATATGGGCAGTACTTTCTTGGTTTCTAACAAAAGCGCACAGAGTCAAGTAGATCCAGAGCTATAATTTTCTAAAAGTGGCTTCCCAGGAATCAAAATTTAATTTGAAGCCTACTTTGGGGATATTTTATGGAAAATCTACGGTATACTTCCTAGAGCTATGGTAATGTGAGTTTGACTTTTTGGTGAACCTTTGTGGTAATCGGACATGCCTCAATTGCTTGTTAAGACAAAGATCAAATTCTTTCTAACTGAAACCAGGGATGTGGTGTTAAAAAATCTTTCCAGGGCTGCAGTTGAGATTGATCCTGCATTTTGGAACTATTTTTTGACTGGTATAGGATCACTCGTGTTTTTTGTACTTGTTTGTTAAAAGATCTTGGCAAGGCATAGGCCTTGTCAGGGGTGTTTTTGGTAATGACTGTGGCCTAGCTCATCTCATTGGGCTAGGCCTGGCCTTAGTGTGCCCTATACCCTAACACTGGGGTATAGGTTATATTTACTTCCCTACATCCAATCATGAGTAAAGGAGTAACTTCTAAAAGTACTAAAAGGTTACGGGTGATGATTCTAAGACCCTTGAGTCGGCTCGCAGTGAATGACTTGATGGATTTGAGTACGGTCATTAAGCAAACTGACCATGCTGTCACTTCTTTTGCAAGAAAAGTTCCAATGAAGTTGCTCAAAGATTAGATAACTCAGGACCATCTAGTCTTACTCAACCCTTGAATTGTCCTACATCTGCTAGACCTGCTACCAATAGTCCTGAACCTAATTTTCCTATTGAGCATGTGTCTTATATTTTTTTGAATAGCAAAGATTTGTCAGTTCCCTTAACCAAACTTAGTCCTTTTGGTGTTAAGAAGTCTATAGAGCTTATTTGTGGTGGACCAGTGAAATCTGTCGCCTATTGTAGGTCTGGCTCATTACTCGTGAATACCATCAACTCAAGACAGTCTAGGCTCTCTGGGTACTAAATCAATTATAAATGGTCTTTATGAAGTTGAGGCTAAGATTGCTTATAATTTGAATAAAATTCAGGGTATTATTTTTGCCCCAGAACTCATTCATTTATCACTGAGGAAATTTTGACTGAATAAAGTCTTCTACCAATTCTGTTCTTGGTATAAAACGATTAAATAAAGTCAAGAGAAGATTCCTACTTCTCTTTTAGTATGTACTTTTGTGGGACTACTCTTCCTAGTAAATATTCTGTGGATATTTAGCGTATGATATCAAGCGATATTATCCTAATCCTTTACTTTGTTTTAAGTGTTGGAGGTATGGACATGGACAAGAACTGCACAAATAGTAACAGATGTCTTAAATGTGGACAAGATCATGAAAGAGACCTGTGTATTACCTGATAAAGATGTTTCTTGTATTAATTGTAAAGCTCTCATTTTGTTAATTCTCGACAGTGTCCCCATTGGATCAGAGAGAGAGAGATTATTCATATCAAATTTGATGATAATTTGTCTTTTCCTGAAGCTAGACGTAAGTACTTTTCTCATTTATCTCCTCTGCATCTTATGCTCAAGTAGGTACCCAGAATTTGTCTAAATCTCTTACATATGTGTCAGTTGGAACTCAGTGTGAATTACATACAGCCAGTAATGCTTCTTCCACGGCTACAACAAGTAATACTCCTTCTAACACTACTATTTCTCCTATAAAGAGTTTACTCAGCTCATTCAATGACATCCCAAACTTTTCTATTTGGGATATAATAAATGAATATAAGAAACTTTCCGAATTGAATCTTCAACCTAAGGCAATTGTTACCAAATTGGCCCTCATGCTTGGGAAACAAGGAATACCAGAGTGTCACATAGATGTAGAGATGATTTTAGGATTCTCTTTGGAGATTAATTTCTTTTTACCACTTTTATTCATCATGTCTGTTAAGTTATGTCAGTGGAATTTGAGGGGCTTTCATAAAAGATATCCATTCCTTCAGACCTTGATAAGTGATCATAAACCTACTATCCTTGCTTTGCAAGAAACTTATCTTTGTCAGGAAGCTACTATTGGATTGAAGGGATATACTTGTGTTCGTAAAGATAGGACTAGGCAGGGTGGTGGTGTCCTTCTAGGGATACACAATTCTATCCCTTTTTCCTGTTTGCAATTTGTTCAGATTTTGAAATTGTGGCAGCCAGAATTCACCTTAGGTCAGTGTCTTTTACTGTCTGTTCCATTTATCTACTCCACATCTGACTCTTACAGAAAGGAATTTGAGTGTCCTCTTGAAAGTGCCACAACCAGTCCTACTAATGGGAGATTTCAATAGCCATCATGCTCCTGGGGTTCACATAATAGTTGTATTAAGGGTACTTACTGGCAGAATTGTTTACTGATCTAGATTTATTGTTTTGAACTCTCCAGTCCCAACTTATTGTGCTGAATTTAGGGGACTTTTCAAGCATTGACTTAACAGTTGCCTCTTCTGGTTTATTTCAGCAACTACCTTGGACTGTGTTACGGACTTATATGACAGTGATCATTTCCCTATTATTCTTGACACTTTTGAGTTGTTGTTGGTTTTTAAGAGGCCAAAATGGAAGATAGGTAGTTCTTTATTAACCTTTGAAGCCAATCTCTCTCTTCCTCCAGTTGATTTTTGTAGAGTGCTGATGAAAATTGTTGTAATATAACAAACTCACTCATTGCTTGTGCATCTAAATATATTCCCCGCTCTTCGTCTACGGTGAACTTTAAATATGTAAATACTGGTGGAATGATACCTGTGCTGAAGCTCTTAGAGTTAAAAAGAGAGCATTTAGGCTTTTTGTTGTAATCCCATACAAGAAACATTGGTCATCTATCAAAAAGCAAAAGCATTGGCTCGCAGGGTTGTTAGACTATCTAAGAGGAACTCAAGGAGAGATTTTGTACAGTCTATATCGTCACATTCCACAGTGAGTGAGGTTTGGAATAAAATACAGCGTTTTAGTGCCAATAGGGGATCTAGGGGTTCTTTGGTTTTAAAGTCTGAAGGTGTTTTATATGCTGATCCAGTTGACACTGCCCAGATTTTAGGCAGCAGTTTTGCAAACACCAGTAGCCTCTCCTTTTATATTGAACCTTTTGTATATCATATGGTGGAATCTGAGTTTGTCCCTATTCATTTTGAACCAAGTGATACTACTTACAACTCCCCATTTACCATATATGAACTGAAAGAATTCTTAAGGATACTAAACTAACAGCTCCTGGTAGAGATAATATTGTATATCCTTTTCTATCTAATATGACCCCACAAAATAAAGAAATTTTACTAAGGTTTTATAATTTTTTATGGTTACGAGATGTCTTCCCAGATTGCTGGAGAGAGAGTATTTTAATCCCTCTGTATAAGCCAGGTAGACCTTCTACTGACCCTACATCTTTTAGGCCTATAGCATTAACAAGTTGCCTGTGTAAAGTTATGGAGAAAATGGTATCATTTAGACTTATGAAATTTTTAGAAGAAAAGAATGTTTTGTCTCAGTTTCAGAGTGGGTTCAGGCATAGATTTTCAACAATAGATAGCCTTGTTCGGTTAGAAAATGATATAAGGGAGTCTTTTTTGAGAAATGAATATGTCTTGACTGTGTTCCTTGATATTGAAAAAGCTTATGATACTGTCTGGCATCATGGTTTACTTCAAAAACTGTATAAATCTGGGTTAAAAGGCCATCTTCCAAGATTTATCCAAAATTTTATTTCTAATCGCCGTATTAGAGTTTTAGTTGGAAATCACATTTCCAATAGCTTTAATGTTGAAATTGGCCTCCCACAGGGAAGTATCCTAAGTCCAACACTATTTTCCTTGATGATTAATAATTTATTTGACGGAATCAATGACAGTGTCAGGTATTCCATGTATGCTGATGACTGTGCCTTGTGGGTGGTTGGGGATGATTTGAATTTTTTGACATATGTGATGCAAGGTGTCCTTAATCATATTAGTGAATGGTCAGAGGAATGGGGCTTAAAATTTTCATCTCCAAATCAAGATGTATGATTTTCTCAAAAAGACCATGGAGGAATGATGATTTAACATTATTTTATCAGGAAATCCAGTTCAGTATGTTTCAAGTTATAGATATCTGGGAATAGTTTTGGATCAGGGTTTGACTTGGTCTAAGCATATTCAATACCTGGAGGAAGCTTGTGTGAAAGCTATTTCTATATTAAAATTTTTTTCTAATTCAGTTTGGGGTTTAAGTAGATCAACTTTGTTGATGTTATATAAGTCCTTGGTACGTAGTAAATTAGACTATGGGTTTTTTGTACCATACCTGTTCTAAAACAAATTTACTGAAGCTAGATAGGATGCAGTATAAATGTATTAGACTGGCTTTGGGAGCTCTCAAATGTACAAGAGTTGATTATTTAGAAGCTGAATCAAACATTATGCCCTTGCATTATAGAAGAAAACTGTTAGGTGCTAGGTATGCTACTAAAATGTTAAGGTTTGATTCACACCCAACTAAAACTTGTATTAATAGATTTTATAATTTTCAATTTTATAGACTACGTCCATACCCAATACCTTTTAGTGGCTGGATCAAGGATTTTATTCACCAAGTGGGTTTAACTTTTGATTTGATAGCATCTCAGCAAGTTCCTATTTCATTTATCACCCTGTAACAGTGAATTTTGATTTTTCTATTCATACCACTAACAACAAATTGGCTTTTGCAATTGTGCTCCAAAGAAGTTTTCTGGAGAGGGTAGAAACTTACAAAGAAAGAGGATACTTATCTGTATATACTGATGGATCTAAATCAGAAAGTGGTACTGGATGTGCATTTCTTGGGATGGGGTGATTAAGGGTTTTTGCCTTCCAGAGCACTGTTCTATATTTACTGCAGAATTGTATGCTATACTACAGGCTTTAATATATATTTGTCACAACTCAGACCTTACTAAGTTTGTTGTTTGTTCTGACTCCCTTTCTTCCTGAAAGCTATACAGTCCTCTTCTGGGCATCATATAGTCATTCAGATTATTGAATTACTCAATCAGTATAATCTTGATGTTATCTTTTTATGGACTCCTGGTCATGTTGGTATCCGGGGGAATGATACTGTTGATGAAGCAGCACGTATGGCTTGTAGTCTTGATGAAGTCCAGACCATCCCTTACTCTGTTGGTGAATTTATGAAGCCCATTTCACATTTCATTCTCTCTGAGTGGCAACAGGAATGGTCCCATGCAATGGACTCCTTCCTCAGATGGAACCTGTCCTTTGGAAAAGGATCCAGAAAAGAATCGCAGGAGTGATGTCATATTGACCAGGCTTAGGTTGAATTGCTCTAAGTGTCCCATGGACATTTTTTTGATGCAACTTTATTTAAAAGGTGTGGTCTTGTAATGTTCAACTCACCCCAGAACATGCGGTCATTCATTGCCCCACTTATAATCTTCTTAGAACTGATTTGATTCACTATTGTAATGGCAAAGGAATTTGTTTTTCTTATGAAATGTTTTGGGGAATGAATTTCCATCATCCTTACTTTTGACCTTCTTAAAGAAAGCCAATTTATCTAACCTGATCTAGGTGTTTATCGTTTGATAGTCTTTTTGTAGTAGCTATAGTATTACTCTTTTACTAACAGGTTCCTTTTTCTTTTCCATCCTGTGTGTTGTAGAGTGGAACCCTACAACTGAAGTGGTAGAGGTCTTTTTTCATATTCTTTTTAGTCTTGGTGCCAATAATCCAGCAGGGTTGCAGCACCTTAAACAGAAATAAAATAAATAAAAATGTGAGTTTTGAAATCTACAGTAAATTTTTACCCTAAGAGCAAATTTTCAGAGCAGAAGGATTTGTTACTGTGGAATGCTGATTAGCTAAAAATGGCACAAATAACACTGGCCAACAAAATGAAACTTTTTTCCCTCATCACAAACATGATTACACTTTTATTAATGCATTGTTTGCGCTGATTCCGAATCTGGTTTTATTTTCTTTCTAGCTCGTATAGTTATATAGATACACTGGTTTTGATATTTTTTTAAGTTTTTGATATTGCTATAAGAAAATTTATGGATGTATAGATCACACTTAGGAATGCTAAACAACAAATACATCATATACCTTATTCAATGTACTTATAAATAAAGAATATATACATTATTTTATTAAAAGCGCTGAGAGTGTGATTTCCTTTTGTAAATTTGGCCTGGATTGTCACGATACAGCATCCAACAATGGTCCGCCATCATGCTTTCATTCCAATATCCTTGGTAGCGCTTCTCCATCATCTGAATATCTTGATGGAAGCGCTCTCCTTACTCGTCACTCACTGCACCAAGGTTTTCAGGAAAGAAATCTAAGTGGGAATGCAGGAAGTGAATTTTTAACGACATTCAACACTCCATTTCTTTGAAGGCATCAAGGAGGTTCTTGACTCCATCCTTATACGCAGGTGACTTGTTGCTTCCAAGAAAGTTTTCACATATCCATTTGAACACCAACCAAGCCTTCAATTCCAGCGGACTTAGGACTTTTTCAAATTCAGTGTCATTCAAAACCTCCCTTATTTGTGGCCCAACAAAAATTCCTTCCTTCAATTTTGCTGCGGTAACCTTCGGAAATTTCCTTGAAAGGTATTAGAACCCTTCAGATTTGACTTTACCCATTGCTTTAACAAAATTCTTCATTAAACCAAGTTTAATGTGAAGAGGTGGCAGATAGATCTTTTGGGGATCCACTAAAGGGACAGACTGGACATTGCTTATCCCTGGGACATATGTATACCTAAGTGGCCAGTCACTTTTGGTGTAATGTTCTATAGTGGCACGACTGTCCCACAGGCAAAGGAAACAACAAAATTTTGTGAATCCTGACTGCATACCCATAAGCATTCCTATAACTTTTAGATCTCCACAAACATTCCATTGATGACTGTCGTATTTGATTGCCTTAAGTAGTATATCCATATTGTCATATGTCTCTTTTAGATGGACGGAATGGGCAATGGGGATGGATGGCATTATATTACCATTATGCAAAAGAACTGCTTTCAGGCTTCTCTGCGACGAATCAATAAAGAGGCACAACTCAGATGCCACATACGTCTGAGATATGGCTGTAAATAGTCCATTGATGTCATGGCAATAACAGAGAGGACCGTCTACTGAAAAGAATGCTATTAATTCAAAATTCCGCTTTCAGTAGTAACTAATACGAACATTGTTCTCAAGTAAATTGTTCTCCTTTAGTCTTGAGGCGAGAAGCTCTGATTTCTCTTTAGACAGCGATAAGTCTCTAACAAGATCATTCAACTGTCCTTGGGTTAACTTTTTAGGCTCTAAATGTCTACCTTCAAAAGTGTACTCTGGTTCTGTAGATGGTCCGGAAACGCCAGTTGCACCTTCATCACTTTCCATGTCATCTATGATAGAATCTAGCCTATCACTTGGGGGAATTGGAATGGGCAATGTTTCATCATGTTTTACTGGTCTACATGCTGAATCCAAGTTTGGATATACAATCTGGTGTTTGTTCTTGGCAGAAAACCCCATTAAGTTCACACTACAAAAATAACAGTCTTCATGATGATCTCTCGGCCCCTCCATATCTGGCACCCATGGTTTATCTTGGTCACCTAGATGGCAACCAAAGTATAGCTTGTATATTTTCTTAATGTCGGTTGTAATACTTCGTCGCTGTGTTTTAGTTGTCAACTGGCCGCATACGAAACAGAACTTGTCGGGGTCATTCTTACATTGTCGAGGCATGTTGACTGACCTGAGCAAACTATACATTCAAAAAAAATGTACACCAACTTGACACAACAAGTTCTTGGACTGGACTGATCTTTTGACACACAAAGCACGGCGTTGTTGCCTGAATCACAATGCTGCTAGACGTAAAAGCTCACACCTGAAATACATAAGATGTATAATTAAGATAATTGAAATAAATAAGATGAATAAACTAAAAAAACACAATAAAATAAACACAATCAAATGTTGAAATATTAGTATTTTGCCTATTTAAAATGGTTAAATCTGTGTAGTTATATATATGCCTTCATCTTGAAAACTATACGTGCTAGAAAACATCTGAATGCAGTTTTGGAATCAGCGTGAAAAATGCTATCCAGCCACTACAAATTTTACTCTGATGAAAAATCTTTGTTGACTAGTGTAATTTGGCGCTCAATGTGATGGACAAAGTAGCCCATGCTCTTGGAGCCCTAGTGACAGAACCACAAGAGATATGGAACTAAAACATTGCAGAACTTCCTTTAAGGCTTAAAGGAATCTGTGAGCAAAGTTAGAACAAAATCTGACATGGTGAGGTGGGGACCACAGGTCCACTTGACGTGGAATGACCCACAAAAGACAAGACACCAATGAAAGCTTCTTAGAAGCTATCCGAAATGCTTCACTTAGCTCTCCCAATGTGGCTGAGGGCAATGAACTAAAATCAAAATTGCCTACACTTGAAGTACCATACACACTTTTGATGGTGACAGAGCCAAATTTCAATCTTTTATTGAAAAATTTCATTGCCTTATACTGCCTTAAGATTAGTGGAATCACTGCCAGCAATAGGTACTTCTTATTCTGTGGCAACAGAAATTATATGAATAAGGATGAAATTATACATAATTTGGCTCTTAAAGTAATGAACATGTGAACCCCAAAAGACAACTATGGTGACCTCTGAGTTTTACTCAGAGTTTGAATGTCTCATGGAAAACTTAAAAATAATTTAAACATTACAGAAACAACTTGGATCATTCAAGCTGTTGTTTTTGAAAAACTCCCTTCTAGGGTCAAAGAGATATTTCATCAGAGAACAACTGATATATACCCTAGCCTTAATAAGCTAAGAGAAGATTTCCCAACTGTACTTGCACTTTACAAATCAAGTTACACACTCCCAAAATTTAACACAAGCAAAAACCAACAATTCAGAAAACCAAAAACCTAATGAAAAATTTCAACACTTACCAGTTACACTCAAATACAACTGCAAAACTCAATTTGCAGAAAATAAATTGACAAGAAAAGACTCAAAGACTCCTACTCCACAAAACTTTAATGTAACTACTTTTGAGTCTAACCGCATAACCACACAAATTTTGTTTTAGCAGTGAACATAGTTCTACAAATTGTCCCAAATATACAGACTTCACAGCAAGGTCAAAACATTGTGAACAATAAGTTAGACTGCAAATTAGAATGGTGGTGGTGGCAGCACACAGATAACCAATTGCCCTCTCTGGAGTGGACCAGAGGTTCAGTGCACTAGTGATGTTGTGTTGTCTTCTATGTTGTGCTAGAGCGGTACAGTCTGTCATAATGTGTTCAATTGTTTGTGGTGTGTTCTGGCACAGGTGGCAGGTGAGGTGTCATCTGTGGAGTTGTGTAGTCTGTGTTTATATGTCCATAAGTTGGGGTGATGTCCACATTGGAATCGTGCTAAGTTAACTCAATCCAATCTGCTCAGGCTGGTCTCTGACCTGTCAATGTGTGGCAGCTTCACACCTAGGACCACATTCAGACCAAGTTGTGTCAGTACATTGTGGGTTAGGTGTATGTGTGTGTTTTCTGTACTGTGTGATGTCTGTGGGGCATGGTATGGAATGGAGTATTTGGTTATAATGTGTCTCTGGTGTTACCTTAATGGTGCGACGTGTTGGTGCATGATTGTACATGTAGTGGCAAGGGTGTTGTGGGTTAGTTGTCGCTGCTGCCATGAATTGTGTTCCCCTCATGTGTGAATGTTCTCTAACTTTCAGTATTTTTGTTTCTGCATGCAGGTGTTCCATTGGTGTTGTATGAGTACAAGGAGGATGCCAGTGGGCATCGAAACTGTTGTGGAAATAAACTCTGTCTATTAGAGTGGGGTTTTATTTTCATGCATTGTTTTGTATTGGCTGTAAGGTGTTTGTGTATGTGTTTGAGATAATGGGTGCCCAGCATGGGCTAGCATAGTCTATAACTGAGTGAATATATTGTTTGAATATGAGTGATGTTTCAGGCTAGTGTCCAAAGTTTGTGCTTGTTAGTACCCTAAGCTTGTTAAGTTTTGACGTACACTTGTTTTTAATGTCCTGAATGTGGTTTGCAAAAGATAATGTGTTGTATGTGACCCTGAGTATTTTGGTCCTGTGTGTGTGTGGAATGTTGGTGTTGTTTAGTGTAATCTGTGGAGTTATCTGGTGTTCTTTTGTGTTGCTTGTTAGCAAGGTGATGATTGATTTTGTGGGTGCTACTTTGTGTCTATTGTGTGTGAGCTAGTCTTGTACAGTATACTGTTTATGTATGTTTGTAGGTTATTTGTAGTGGTGTCAATATTGTTGTGGGTGGATGTTAGAGTAATGTCATCTGCATATGATAAGGTAAGCTTGTTATCTATGGGTGTTGGAATGTCATACATGTATAAGTTGAACAGTGTCAACTGGTGAGAGAACAGAGCCTTGAGGGACACCGTTTGGAAAAAGCTTTTTTTGGATGACTTGCCATTAAATGTGACATATGAGTATCTTCCTGAAAGATAGTTGCTCAGCCACCTTTTGATGTTATTGTGCATGTTTGTGTTGAGTATTTTGTTTATGAGAGGGAAGCATGGGATAGCATCAAATGCTTTACTAAAGTCTCTTGTTGCTAATAGTGTATGTTGAGTTGGTCATCTGGAGTTGATGCCATCCATGATGTGCTGTGTAAGGTTAGTGACTAATGTCGTGGTTGAGTGGTGAGGTCTGAATCCATGCTCAGTAGGTGACAGTGGTATGTGTTGGTTGGTGATTTGTAAGAATTAGTCTTTCTGTTACTTTGGAAGGTGTGCAATGTGCATAGTAAAGTAATGGGTCTATAGGAAGCTGGATCTGTTGGATTTTTGTTTGGTTTGAGTAGTGTAATAATTTTTACCTTGTTTCCATATGTTAGGAATAATACAGTGTTGGTATGAATATGTGCTGATGTTTGAGCAAGCTAGTATTCCCTGTGGGCCCAAGTGTTTAAGGTGTATGTTAGATACATTGTCTGGTCCAGTAGCCTTCGCATTCTTAATGTTTTTGATGATCTTGGTGGTCTGGTCCGTATTGAAGGGTGTAATGGTTGTGTCGAGTCTGTAGGCTTTCTTGTGTCTGGCTGTTTGTCTGTCTGCGTGTTTCTGGTTGTTGTCTCAGTTTAAGTGACTTATCTTTGCGTAGTGATTAACTAGAATGTTAGCTTGTTATGTATATGTTGGGATATTATTTTGGCTGTGACAGATAGCCGTGTGTGAGGTGTGAATGCCGTTGTTAGAGTGGGTAATACTGTTTATAGTCTTTTATAGCCTGGATATACCTGTGGAGTGGTTTAGTGTCATTATGAACTCCCTAAATGTTTCTGTTTGTTTTTCTTTAAGTTTGTTGTTTATTTCTGTGTTGAGCTGTTGTATCTGCTGTTTTATGGCTTCTGTGTATGGTGTTTGTGTGTTATGTTTGTGTGTTATGTTTGAGATTGTTACGTTGCCTTATGAGGTGGGCTATTTCTCCAGTGTAATTTGGGTTGTATTTCCTAATGTTGCCCTTGGGTATATATTTGTTTGCATTATTGATGATCTGATTAAATGGCTTTAGTGTTGTATTGATGTTTATGATGGGTATGCTGTTTAATGTGGTGAATTGTTCCTCAGTCTGTATTTTCAACTGTTCCCAATCAGCTTTCTTGTAATTTCTGTAAGTGTGCCTGAGGCTGTTGGGGCAGAGTGTAGAATGTGTTTCAATGATGATGGGCAGATGCTCTGATGACAGTTGTTTTTCTATTCTCCAGTGTGTGTGTGTTGCTAGTGAGGGGGAACAGAACTTTATGTCTGGGGAGGAGTTTGAGTATCCTGCTTGATGAGGTGTGTGTGTGTGTTGTTGTTGTTGTTGTTGTTGTTGTTTAGCCGATCAGCCCACCCTGATCGAGCAAGCCAGTGGCACGCAGGTAACTGATCGCCCTCTCCAGAGTGGACCAGAGGTTCAGTGCACTAGTGATGTTGTGTTCGTTGTTGTGCTAGAGTGGTACAGTCTGTCATAATGAGTTCAATTGTTTGTGGTGTGTCCTGGCACAGGTGGCAGGTGTCGTCTATGGAGTTGTCTAGTCTGTGTTTATATGTCCGTAAGTTGGGGTGATGTCCACATCGGAATCATGCTAAGTTAACTCGATCCGATCTGCTCAGGCTGATCTCTGACCTGTTAATGGGTGGCGGCTTCGCACCTAGGACCGCATTTGGACAGTGCTTTGTGGGTTAGGTGTGTGTGTATGTGTTTTCTGTACTGTGTGATGTCTGTGGGGTGTGGTATGGAATGGAGTATTTGGTTATAATGTCTCTCTGGTGTTACCTTAATGGTGTGAGGTGTTGGTGCATGATTGTACATGTAGTGGCAAGGGTGTTGTGGGTTAGTTGTCGTTGCTGCCATGAATTGTGTTCCCCTCATGTCTAAATGTTCCCTAACCTTCAGTATTTTTGTTTCTGTGTGCAGGTGTTCTATTGGTGTTGTTTGAGTGCATCCTGTAATGATACGAAGTGCGTTTTATTGTCTGAGTGTGTGTTTGAGATAATGGATGCCCAGCATGGGCTAGCCATATTCCATAACTAAGCGAATATATTGTTTGTATATGAGTGATGTTGTTTCCTGCTGGTGTCCAAAGTTTGTGCCTGTTGGTACCCTAAGCGTGTTAAGTTTTGATGTACATTTGTTTTTAATGTCCTGAATATGGTTTGCAAAAGATAATGATGTGTTGTATGTGACCCCAAGTATTTTGGTCCTGTGTGTGTGTGGAATGTTGATGTTTAGTGTAAGCTGTGGAATTACCTGGTGTTCTTTTGTGTTGCTTGTAAGCAAGGTGATGGTTGATTTTGTGGGCACTACTTTGAGTCTATTGTCTGTGAGCCAGTCTTGTGTGCTGTTTATGTATGTTTGTAGGTTATTTGTAGAGGTGTCGATGTTGTTGTAGGTGGGTGTTAGAGTGATGTCATCTGCATATGATGATAAGGTAAGCTTGTTATCTATGGGTGTTGGAATGTCATGCATGTATAAGTTGAAGTGTTGGTGAGAGAACAGAGCCTTGAGGAACACCAGTCAGAAAAAGCTTGTTTTTGGATGACTTGCCATTAAATGTGACATGTGAGTATCTTCCTGAAAGATAGTTGCTCAGCCACCTTTTGGTGTTATTGTGCATGTTTGTGTTGAGTATTTTGTTTATGAGAGGGAATCGTGGGATAGCATCAATTGCTTTACTAATGTCTATTGTTGTTAATAGTGTACGTTGAGCTGGTCGTCTGGAGTTGATGCCATCCATGATGTGCTGCGTGAGGTTAGTGAGTAATGTCGTGGTTGAGTGGTGAGGTCTGAATCCATGTTGAGTAGGTGATAGCGGAATGTGTGGGTTGGTGATTTGTAAGATTAGTCTTTCTGTTACTTTGGAAGGTGTGCATAGTAAAGTAATGGGTCTATAGGAAGCTGGTTCTGTTGGATTTTTGTTTGGTTTGAGTAATGTAATAATTTTACCTTATTTCCATATGTCAGGAATAATAATAGTGTTGGTATGAATATGTGCTGATATTTGTGAGAGCTAGTATTCCCTGTGGGCCCAAGTGTTTAAGGTGTATGTTAGATATATTGTCTGATCCAGTAGCCTTCAAATTCTTAATGTTTTTGATGATCTTGGTGGTCTGTATGTGTGTATGTTGTTCTGTATTGTTAAGAATGAAGAGGCTGTTTAGTTGTGTGGCTATGTTGGCGCCTCTGGTGTTGCTTTGGTTGTGCAGGTACCAACTAGTCTCTTTAGCATTGAAGTCTCCTCCTAAGATGGCATTAGTGAGAGAGGCCAGATTGTGTAACTGTGGATTGTAATTGGCTGGCACCTGAGGTGAACTATCTACAGAAGCTAAGGCTAACGAAGACCCTAAGATCCATTTTAAGGTTAGCCTGAGAGAAAGAGGAGAATAAGGGGTTAAGTAAGTAGCAAAACCTATCATTTGTGGGTTAAAATTCATCCAGAAAAAGAGAGAGAAAGACTCACCATCATCATCCACCAGCCACTGCTGACAAGTTGGAAAAATAGTCGAAGAGAATAGGAAAGGGGTGAAAGATGAAAAGTAGTAAAATAAAAACACTTACAAACCATGCAAACACAGTCTTCACTCAAACACACTCATACCATACAAACTAGAGACATGCAAGTAGAGAGAGTTACAGACATACAAGTAAGGAGGGGATAAGAAAAAAAAGTATAGAGAGTATCTGGTGGGATGTAAATGTTGATGAGTGTGGTGTTGTGTAGTATACAATTGTAGTTTAAAGGATACAAATTCTGTCAGTTTAAATGATTGTCTCATGGAAGGCCCAAATCTTGTCTCAGATCTTGTAAAAATTTTCCTTTGCTTCTGTTTAGACAATTATGCAGTACAGAGTGACATAGAAAAAGCATTCCTTGTATAAATTTGAAGCTTGAGTATGATAAAAATCATCTCAGGTTTTTGTGGTTTAATGATCCACATGACTTTAACAAAGGTTTTGAAACCTACAGATTTAAAGTAATTATTTTTGGAGCAAATTGTTCTCCAAGTATTTGAAAATAAAAACCCACTCTAATAGACAGAGTTTATTTCCACAACAGTTTCGATGCCCACTGGCATCCTCCTCGGAGGAGGATGCCAGTGGGTGTCGAAACTGTCGTGGAAATAAACTCTGTCTATTAGAGTGGGTTTTTATTTTCATATTTTGACCTTCATGTAGAAAAAAAGTTTTTTGCATCTCCAAGTATTCTTGCTTTAACAATTAAAAACCACCTAAACTTATTTCAAGAGAACTTAACAGTTCAGTTTTTAAAACAAAACTTTTATGTTGATAACCTGATTGGTTCCACTGTAACTGAAGAGGAATTGCTTGAAATTTACAAAATGTCACAACACATAATGAAGCAAAGAAATTTTGGACAGAGAGTGAGTTTCTCATTCTCCTAAATTAAATGAACAAGTAACAAAAGACAACAATGGGAACATTGAACCAGTGGTGTATCAAGGGAGGGGCGAGAGGGGCGACCGCCCCGAGCGGCACTTCCTGAGGGGTGGCAAATTACTGTCAGGGAGGCGCAGTATGCAAAATTTTGGGTTTTTATGTTTTAAAATGCAACCCTCCAAAAAATTATATCTCATCATTGTCGCACGTTATTTGTGTACAAAATATCCATGGTTTTGATGAAAAATCATCATTAAATGCTATATATGCCACCTCAATGCCACTATTTCCATAAATAGTTGCGTTAAATTTTCATATCGGAAAGGTTGCCAGCCCTATTTTTCAGACTTTCCCTATATTATTTAGGTTAGGCTTTGCATTCTTTGAGCTTTGATGATGTTAATAATTAATGGTTGTTTTATTTTGCAGATACTCTACTGAATTAGCAAACATGAGCAAATGACAGACTGAGTGGTGCTGCATATAAGAATCTTCGCGAAAAAAAAGAGGAGGAAGGCAAGCGTGCTGCTAAGCAATTTCATCAGTTAATGGGATTCTCAGACACACCTTCAGTGCCTTCTGGGAAGCAAGGAGATCAACCGCAATGTGATATATCTTTAGAGATAGATGTTCAAGCGGCAACTTCAAGTGAACCCCCAAATAATCAGGTTCAACCCTCATCTACATCACAAAGTCACCCACCCACCCACAGAGTCTGTTTAATGATTCTGGCAACTAGCCTGTTCCAGTGATGGACAATTTGAGAATTGAACTCATTAAACGTGGACCATCACATTTGAAAAACATGAATGGACCCTTTCCAGCTGATTCAAACAATAGGTCAATGTCAAAAGTTTGGTATTTCAAAAATTTTGGAAAATGGCGAAAAAATTGAAAAGTCATGGCTAATCTTCTCACCTTCAAAATGTAGCTTGCATTGCTTTTGCTGTCGTCTCTTCAACATCATCTCCAGTGCATTTGGAAAAGAAGGATTTTTTGCCTGGAGGAAACTGAATCCAAGAGTACCTGAACATTAGAGTGGCCCACTTTTCAATTTTTTTTAAAAGTATAGGTTATCGTAGTTTTTCCCATTATTTGGCACTATACTAGCACATTGGTACCATTTTACAAAAATTGATCAATATTTAGGGGTCTCACATCGACCTTGAAATTACAAGTTTTTTTTAAAAATGCATACTTTTTAACTTTTTACTGAATCAAGATAAATCATTAAGTAGGGATGTTTTCTGGATCCTCTTGATGAGAGAAGTCGTTTGGTGTGCCTTCCAATGTCATACGACTAACGGTTTAAAAGTTGTGCCTGTATACAGGTAATACCAATGTGCTAGTATAGTGCCAAATAATGGGAAAAACCACGATCACCTGTACTTTTCAAAAAAATCAGCAAATAGCAGACAAATAAGGAAGAAAGAAACAATAACTTAAACAATCACTTTTGCATTGTATTGACCACTATCACACATCACTGGCTGCAATGTTGTCCCTCTGTGCTGTCATCGTGGCGAGTGATGACTTCTTGAAGTCGCTGAGCTCTTTCCGGTTCTTCTCCACCACTTGCAGATCCTGCAGCTGTGCCTCGTCCTTTGTGACCGTGTTCGCATAGTCTTGTATCAGTTGGACTCCTCTTTAGCGACGTCATTGGTGACCTGGAGATTAGAGATCACATCCTTCAGACGACAAAAGTCCTCATTCTCGTCCCACTTATCAGTTGGCAGGGTGAGCCACGAAGACCCATACATCTTCAGACCTGCAAATAAGAACCAGGAGGACTCGTCGATCAGGTCAGGGAGTAGCGTCATCGCATCGACTGAAACATTCTCGTATGTGAAGTCTTTGGGTACAGGGAGGTGGGACAGCTTCTCTGCCATCTGTTGCTTCACAGTGCCATCCACCTTGTTGCTGCATAGAGCGAAGATGACGGTCTGAGGCCTCAGATACCAGAAGTGCCACCTCATCACTGCCAATGACGCTTCTGCCACCTCATCACTGCCAGTGACTTCTGCCACCTCGCGGTCCACTGCCCTATACCTCAGAAAACGCTGGTATAGTACCAGGTCATTCAACGGCGCATCAGCTGCTACAGGGGCCGCCAACCAAGCTGGTACGTACAGAAGAGCGATGAACACCACGATCCTGTGCAGTTTGTCGACCAGCTCGGCGTCGAGCTCCAGCTGCCTACTGAACATCAGCAGTTTTGTGTAGTAGATGACCTGAAACAGAATAGGCACCATTGTAAGTAAGACAGGTTTATTGTTACCACTTTGTTTGCGTTATAATGAAATGTTTATCTTTGAATAACATTTAAACTTATCTCTAGATTATTTTTGTTTGAAAATACTAACTTTAGCCATCCATCTTGCGTGGTGGTAGGCTCCTGGGCGCATGAGGTGAATGCCACGGCGTGGTTGTGTCCCGAGTACCAGGAGCGTGATCTCTGCCACTTCCCGGTAATCATCTCTGACGAAACCAGAAGCTGTGCTCAGGAAGCTGACTGCCGCGACCCGGAGTTCTATTAGCCACGTACTCTCCGCCAGATTCTCAACCTGCAGTTTGCAGTAGGTCGAGAGATCGAGCTCGTCCCATCTTCAAAAATAATAAACAAGAAAATTGTGTGAGAAAACTCTGAAGTTCCAGTTTGGCTTGCTGTTTTATAAACTAGTGGAATATCATGTGTGTCCTAACTTTACCTTGCACAAAAAATGAACTAACCTTCTCTTTAACTGCTGAAACAAAGGATCAGTTGGTGCCGTAGTCCTTCCGAGCAGGGTGATGGCTACTGCCCCCACGATAAGCTCTAGGACGTAATGATGGCATCCCAGCTGGAGTAGCGATCGCCCAAGCATGTTTTCCAGCCAGACAACTGCACCCTGCACCCTCCCCGTGTTGGTGGAAGTGGTGTCGAAGCAGAGTCCAATGATGCTCTCCTCACATCCCCAATCTTCGTGTACTGGATAACACTGAAGAAGTATTGCAAAACCTGCCGTGTTGTTGGCAATTTGCTACCACTGATGGAGGCCGACGGTTGGCCAACTAAAAAAATTTCGAGGCCGATCTTAGAGAAGGTAGCGATGTTATTTTCGCCTTTCCTTTTGATGACTCTCTATTTGTAGCTTCAAGAGTTCTCCCAGTTATGGTTGCCATCGATTTGTCCATGACAAAGGATGAGGAACTCAGACAGAATTTCAAAATGTTATGATCTGCAAAAAAAGAAATAGGTTAGGTACCTGGCACAGGCATAGTGCATTTTCTAATTACCTATATACATTATACATTCCGCCCGGGTATGGTGACTCATTTTTTTGAAAAGTATAGGTGATCGTGGTTTTTCCCATTATTTGGCACTATACTAGCACATTGGTATTACCTGTATATAGGCACAACCTTTAAACCATTAGTTGTATGACATTGGCAGGCACACCAAACGACTTCTCTCATTAAGAGGATTCAGAAAACATCCCTACTTAATGATTTATCTTGATTCAGTAAAAAGTTAAAAAGTACGCATTTTAAAAAAAAACGTAATTTCAAGGTCGATGCGAGACCCCTAAATATTGATCAATTTTTGTAAAAATGGTACCAATGTGCTAGTATAGTGCCAAATAATGGGAAAAACCACGATAACCTATACTTTTCAAAAAAAATTGAAAAGAAGGCCACCCTACTGAACATGAAAACAGTCCATATCATACCCGATGCTTTGAACAATGGAAAGAGTTGTCTATGCACCTTCAGTTGAATGCTACAATAGATAATGCACATCAGTTGCAAATAAAACATGCTACTGCTAAGTGGAAAGAAATACTGAGACAAATTTATGACTGCATCATGTTCTTGGCAAAACAAGATCTTGCATTCCGAGGGCACCGAGAGAACTTAAATGAAGAAGCTGGGCTAGCTGGCAATTCTGGAAACTTTTTGGAGTTAATAAAACTAATGGGCAAATATGACCCAGTAATTAGGGAACATCTTACAAAATACGAATACGATGACTGACAATATCCACTACGTATTTGTCACCTAACATTCAAAATGAGTTCATCACACTAATCGGCTGTAATGTTCGAAAATGTATAATTGATAATGTGTCTAGTGCAAAGTACTTTGCAATAATTTTCGATAGTACAACAGATATATCGCATATTGATCAGATGTCTCAGGTAATTCGCTGTGTGTCGATTAAAGATGGTAATGTAGAGGTGAAGGAATCCTTCGTTGATTTTATTAAATTAGAGGGGAAGACTGCTGAGGCAGTTACTGATCTCATTGTCACTAAGCTCCGTGAGGATGGGCTGGATATCCAGAATTGTTATGGTCAAGGGTATGACAATGCTGCTACGATGGCAGGTATTCATCTTGGAGTTCAACGCAGAATTCTTGATGTTAGCAAACACGCTGTTTTCATTCCCTGCAATAACCACTCGCTGAACTTGGCTAGAGTTCATGCCGCGGGACTGAGTCCTAATGCTATAACTTTCTTTGGAACAACTGAATGAATTTTCGTCTACTTTTCTTCCTCTACTCATCATTGGGATGTCTTAACAAAACATTCCAAAATCACTGTCAAGCGAGTCTCTGATACGCGGTGGAGTGCTAAGTATGATGCTGTTTCTAGTCTTAAGAAGAACTTGACTCACATTGTTAGTGCCTTGAAAGAACTGAGTGAAGGGGTCTCCAAAAATCTGGACACAAAGGGCGATGCTGAAGCTCTGTTGACCTCCATCATGTCATACATATTCATTGTGTACTTATTTTTCTGGGATCCAGTGCTGAAAGAAATCAATGATGCTCAGCTATATTTTCAAAGAAAGGGACTTGCTTTGGACCAGTGTGCATTAAAAACGAACTCTTTATCCGTGTTTTTAACTAATGAACGAGAGGCAGTAGTATCAAACGCTGCAGATGCCGCCGAAGAGTTCTGTAATGAAATGGATATCAGTATAGACTGCAGAGTCAGGAGATGGAGAAGAATGCCGGAGAGCAAGCTCGTGATGCTGGATTGACCGTGCAAGAGGATCTACACAGAGAATGTTTTGAAATCATGGATCGTTTATTAGCAGAAATTGAAAAACGCACAGTTTGTCTTAAAAACATGAATGATCGCTTTGAATTTCTGTCTCCTTCATACGTTTTGAATCAGTCCAAAGATGAAGAAATTAATACCAAGGTCAATAATTTTTCTTCCATCTACAATGACATTAATCCAGGAAGTCTACTGGAAGAAATAAAGCGTTTGCGCAGACATTTGCTCAGTTTCGAAAGCATAAGCATCGACGATGATCCAAAGAACTGGGATATGTTAAAACTACTTCATTGGATCGTTAAATGCGATCTAGTGGAATCTTTGCCTCGTATAACAATTGCCCTCCGGATCTGTCTAACTACATGCATGTCCATGGCAAGTTGTGAACGAAGTTTCTCGAAACTGAAACTTATAAAAACTTACCTCAGGTCAACTATAAATCAATCTAGACTGAGCAATTTGGCAATTATTTCAATTGAACGCGAAGTTGCAGACAATGGACATAGAAAAAATCATTCATGAATTTTCTGTTATGAAAGTCCGAAAATTTAACTAGGCATTATACATTATATAGTTATTGTTAAAATTATGTAGTGTATTATGTACGGTACATTATGTAGTATTGTTAAAATTGAAGTTGCTTTATTTAAGTTTTTCTTCCAATAAAAGTTTTGTTTAGAAGTGTATTTTTGTAAAGGAATTTTTTTTAAATTGAAAATTGTTGTTGGGGGGGCATTTTCGCCCCGAGCGGCAAAAAGTATTGTTATGCCTCTGCATTGAACCAAACAATTACACAAAAACACTTGGAATGCTTTGGTTTTTAAAACAGAATTCCAAACACAATGACACTCTTTGCACAAAGAGTTAACTTAAATCCAAATGCCAATACAAAAAGACAAGTGCTTTCAGAATCATCCAAAATTTTTTACCCCATTCAATTATATTTACCAGCAACCATAAAATCCAAAATCCTTTTGCAAGACTTATAGAAAAAGAAAGTTGATTGGGATGAACCACTTTCAGTGGAAGACCAACTTCATTGGAAAAAATTGTCCACAGACTTCAACAAAGTTCAAAATCTATGTACCAAGATGTGCTGGTTACAGATTGAAACCCCAAACACTACACATTTTCACAGATGCCAGCACACATGCTTATGGGTGTTGTGCCTATTTAACAAGTGAAAATAAAAGTAACTTCGTTTATTCAAAGGCAAAAAGTAGCACCTTTAAGCCAAAAGAAAACTGTACCACAACTTGAATTATTGGCTGTCTCATTGGGAGTCAAAACAGCACTCTCTCTCACAAGTGTATAAAGTTGACATAACAGACATTTACTCATGGAAAGAGTCAAATTTGTCTAACATGGGTGTCCAACACAGATACAACTTACAAAAACATTTGTGAAGAACAGACTAACAGAAATCAAACCTGCAAACACATCCCTTGCTATCAAATTTAGGTGGATACAAACAAAACAGAATCCTGCAGACTTTTTAACAAGAGGGCTCTTTCACAAACTGTTGAAAGCAAACAAAATTTGGTATGAAGGGCCTGAATGGCTAATGTGCGAGGATCTTTGGCCAGCCGAAGTAGTTAACCTCACACTCAACTTGACAACAACTGAAAAGATCTCCGAGGACAAACCTATTTTTCACTATAAACATTATTCAGACCTCAACAAACTCTTGAGAATTACAGTTTATTGCTGCAAGTTTGTCAATAGCTACCTCCTCAAACACTGTCCTCAGAAGGCCTTTTCTAACTTAACAGAAACTGCAACAAAATACTGGTTCAAACACATACTGTACAAGCTTCAGAATTTGACAAGGAATTGAAGTATCTTAGGTCCAGTAAAACATTAAACAAAGAAATTCCTTCACTTGTCATGGCTCTAAATCTGTACCTGGATACAGAGGGTCTGATAAGGTGTAAAGGAAGACTCAACAAGTCAACTTTGACTTTCAACTCTAAGCACCCAATTCTTCTTCCAAGGAGAAATCACTTCACAAATCTCATCATCAGGGATACCCACAACAAAATACACCACATCGGGGTCCCACAAACTGACAGAAATGAGAAAAACTTACTGGCTACCAAAGAGTAGAACTGAAACAAAGAAATTTTTAAATACATGCATTCCTTGCAAACATATCCATTCACGACCCTTTAAGACCCCAAGCCCTCCAGACCTACCTGTGGAATGAGTAACATTTACTCAGCCACTTGAAACCACAGGTACAGTAGACTCACGATAATTCGCAATTTTATAATTAGATTTTTCTAATTCAAGATGACCTAATTAAGTCCCTTTTTTCGATAATGTGCACCATAATTTTCATAAGAAGCAGGCGAGGCTGAGAATGAACAGACAACGAGGCAGAAGAGTGACTGGTCCATAGCGGACCTGCGGATGTTCATGTCCTACATGAATGAAGCAAAGAAACTCACCATTGAGAAGGATCCTGACATGGAGAGTGCATTGGGAGTGATTGAGAGGATCACATGAGCCAGCAAATAAAAGTTACCTCATTTTTCAAGACTAAGTGATGTACATATTTCTAGATATTAAAGTGTATTTTGATTACACTAGGCAACAAAGATTTTGTTACAGAAGACCAAATAGGTGCTCCTAGCTAATTTCGGTATGCTGATTTCAAATCTATAATTAGATTTTTTTCTATCACGTCTAGATTTGTGTAAAATGCAAATCGCTTTTAGTAAAATTTTCTACCACGTCCAGATTTGGTTTAATCGGCTTAATGCCAGTAATATGAAACTTGCTTTTCAAGGTTAAAGCAATTTTTTTTGCCAACTATATACAAATTCGAACAATTTTGATAAATAAAATTTATCCCGAGTTGTTTTTATAGCATTTGTTTTGTAATACGGTGTTTATTTCTTTTATTTGCACATCGTAATAATTACTTTCTACGTTTTTTCAGATATTGTATGTAATTCAAAATGGCATCAAATAGACGTGCTTGTGTAAATCACCCAGACAACTTCTTCTTTGTCTGTGGACAATATACACCTAAGCCACAACGTAGAAACATAACAACAAAGATTAAACTTGCCTACAAGTGTTATTTTGACTGTAAGTTAGGAGACCAACAGAGGACTGGGCACCACATATTTGCTGTGCACAGTGCAATGCAATGTTAATAGCTTGGATGAATGGTAAAAGAAAAGCTATGCCGTTCTCAGTCCCCATGGTTTGGCGTGAGCCGAAAATCACTTCAATGATTGTTATTTTTGTTTGACAAAGATTGCTGGTTTCACAAAGAAAAACAAATCAAAGATCACGTACCCAAACTGCGAATCAGCAATGAAACCAGTACCACATGATGAAACAAATCCACCACCAGTTCCACCAGCAACGATAACAGACAGCAGTTCATCTGAAGATTCTGCTAGTGATATAGAAACAGGGAAAGATGGCATATATGTTCCAGATGCAAATATTTCCCACATTTGTTAAGTCAAGCGGAGTTAAATGACTTAGTGCGCGATTTGGAATTACCAAAAGAAAAGGCAGAGTTGCTTGGTTCAAGACTTAAAGAATTTAATCTTCTCCAACCAAACACCAAGTTTCCCATTTCCGCCATCGCCATTTGCAGTTTTCATCAATTTTACTTACAGGAAGAAAACGTTTGTTTCTGCCACGATATCAGTGGTCTGATGCAAGGGATGGCTGTCGCTATGATCCAAAAGAATGGAGACTGTTCATTGACTCTAGTAAAGCTAGCCTTAAAGCTGTATTACTGCACAACGGCAATGAAAAACCTTCAATACCTGTAGCACATGCCACTGGCCTTAATGAGACTTATGAATCGATGAAACTGCTGCTAAGACTCATCAAATATAAGGACCCACACATGGAATATTTGTGGCGACCTTAAAGTTGTATCATTACTTCTTGGGTTACAGTTGGGCTACACAAAGCATATGTGCTTTTTGTGTCTATGGAACAGCAGAGATGACAAGAACCACTACAAAAAACATGATTGGCCATCTAGAACTGAACATGTTGTTGGTAAATACAATGTGAAACACCCAGCCTTATTGACCCTCAGAATACATCTTCCACCACTTCACATTAAACTTGGCCTTATGAAAAATTTCGTGAAGGGTATGGATCATCAAGGTAGTGGTTTCCAATATTTAAAGGATAAATTCAAAGGAATATTGACGATGCTAAGCTAGAAGCTGGAGTTTTCACTGGACCACAGATCCGCAGTGTCATCCACGACTCAATCGTTTCCATCTAACCTAAATGAGAATGAACTAGGAGCATGGACATCTTTCGTTGAAGTTGTCAAAAATTTTCTTGGAAACCACAAAGCTGAAAACACCGTAAACTCGTAGAAAACATGCTTAAATCTTATGATAATGGGATGCAGAATGTCTTTGAAATTCTTTTTACATTCTTCTGACTTCTTCCCGGCCACCTTGGGGCTGTAAGTGACGAGCATGGTGAGCGCTTCCACCAACAGATCTCAGTTATGGAAAACAGATACCAAGGTAATTTCAACCCAAATATGATGGGAGATTATTGTTGGTTCCTGCAGAAGGAGAGCTCGTCATCCTACAAGCGACAAAGGAAGAGGACACACCAAAGTTTCACTTAAGAACAGGAATTTGCCTTTCAGTAGTAACAACAAAATACTAACGCGCTTTGGGTGGATGGTTGGGCGCAGGGGTGGTAACTCCGCCAGCGGAATTCCGCTGTCTCTCTTAAGCCAGAATAAAGGAGGAAAGACATCCCTGTTCACTAATTGTTTAAGTATGCTTAACATAAAACGTGGCACGGAAAAGTAGCTTAGACGGCTTTCGTAATAGAAGCGGGTGAGAAAAAAAATGAAAAATAGGGGTTTTCGGTTACACAAAATCTGGACGTGATAGAGAAATTTTGATATCAGATCTGAAATCAGCATCAGCGCTTTAGTAGGAATCAGTAGTTCACGTGTCTGTAACAAAAAAAAAGTTGAAATTTGTTGCCTAGTGTTATCTTTGGGTGTATTCTTTGGCATCCGGTACCAAACTAATTTTTCCCATTGAAATACATTACACTATAATTCACGATTTGATAATTCATGACTTCTATTGGTCCCTAACTCGTGAGTTATTGCAAGTCTACTGTATTTACTACACTGGAGCAATGAATGCAAATTTTAGAGACAAAAATGGATTCAAAGGAATACAAAGTGTACATTGTACTCTTCACCTGTGCTGGAAAACATGCCCTATGTCTAGACATAGAAGATCTGACAGCAGAGGCTTTTATCACTGCTTTCAGATGATTTTGTGCACACAATTCTATACCCAAAACTAAATGACCAGACAATGCCACATACTTCAAATCTGGTAAAAGAATTATTCATCAGATTTGTAACAATGAACCAGTACAAACTCATTTAATCAAACACAATATAACCTGGAAGTACATTCCTGTTAATACCATACACCATGGTATGGTTCCATTTGGGAAAGAAACATACAGATTATAAAGAATTGCCTTAAAAAGACTACTGGGACCAAACATCTACAACTTTTTGAACTCATGACTATTCTGTCAGAAATTGTAAATGTTATCAACAATAGACCATTAACTAATGTGGGAGATGGTATTAATGAGCCAGAACACTTCACACCAAACCACCTAATTAAAGGACAAACCAGAAACATGTTACCAGAATATGAACATAACAGTACGTACAGAGAATCCAGATTAGGTAGTAGGACACAAAGAACTCAACACAAAATACCAACATCTGACACAAATCAAAACTCAAAGATTATGGCTACCATTAGTGAGAAAAGTTAAAAATCACCATAAATGGTAAAAACATTAAAGAAATTAATTTGTGCATGTCTGAAAAAAGGCACAAAACATTTAATTCTACAACTTCTTGTATCGCAGATGGACATACAACAGTTCATTTAGCAGAACCTCTTGTAAAGCAGAGAGAGAGAGAGAGAGTTACAAGGAAAAGAAGTACCTCAAAAGGCCTTGCAGCCCATACCAAGGAGGTACCAATGGCAACAGGTGCAACGGAAAATTTTCTACACCCTCAAATAGTGTGTAAGATTTGGTCTAACTTTTTCTTGAAGTGATCCACAGAGGAACTGTTCACAACTTCTGAAGGTAACCTGTTCCACGTGTCACAGATCTTATACGTAAAGTAATTCCCACACACACTAGTCCTAAACCTAAATCATTTAAACTAAACATGCTTCTAAAATCGACATCGTTGAACCCGCATAAGAGCTTGAAAACCTCGATCAGTTGACTGCGCAGCCTCCGAGTTTCCAGTGAAAACAAGTTCAGGGCGCATAACTGTCGATTGTAGCCCATATGCCTAATGGAAGGGATTAACTTTGTGGCCCTCGCCTGCACTTGTTCCAGCCTCTCAATATCTTTCCTGAGGGTGGGTGACCAGAACTGCACTGCATACTCCAGGTGCGGCCGAACCAGGGAATTGTACAGAGAGAGCACAATATCCTTGTTCCAAAACTGAAATTGCCTCCTGATATAACCCAACAGCTTCTGGGCTTTCTTTTCCACCTCTACACACTGTTTGGTAAACTTAAGGTCGCTGCTGATTAGCACACCCAAGTCCTTTTCCAAATCAGTCAGCTCGATATTGTTCCCCAACATCGAGTAGTCCGACTTGGGATTGGCATAGCCAATGTGCATCACTTTGCATTTACCCAAGTTAAATGGCATTTGTCATTTCTCAGACCACTCTCCTATCCTACCTAGGTCCACACGCAGTTCCTCGATCGCTTCAGGCATCCCAACATTGGCCCCAAGCTTCGTGTCATCAGCGAATTTGGCGATCCAACTGACGATGCCACCGTCTATATCATTTATGTAAATGATAAACAACATGGGTTATAGAACTTTTTTATTTGAACCAGTGAAATCAGCACCCAGAAGAACCCCATATGTCAATTTTCATTAAAATCCAGGTTGGAGTGGTGACAAATTTTTAAATTTTTGGATGATTTGTCCTGGAATGCCCTATATACTAGGGTGGTCCACAAAATGGAAGTATTTTAAATTCTTCCTCCCAGGGTTTCATTAGGTTCCTTTTCCCAAAAAACTTCTCTCAGCAAACTTTGGGTTCAATCGGTTAATATTTAGAGGTGGCTCAACTACCCCCAGAAGTCCACATTCATGGCTTCTGGGTCCCCCCCATATATATGGGTATTATCCGCTTGTTGGCGGGGGTATCATGGCTGACCAGGCCACTCATTGTTGCCCAGCTAATATTGTGGACTTCTTAGAATCAGGAAACCTCTTTCGGTGCTCATCCACCACACTTAAGAGAAACTAGAGTTGATCTTCTCCTTTCGTCAGAGTTCAGCTGAAGGTCTGAATGAGAGCTACTGCCCTTTCAGCATGATCATTAACTACTTTGATGTTTCCTATGATTCTTTTAGCTTCTTGGAAGTTTTCATTCTCCTCCCAGGTGCTGGGGTCATCATCAAGAAAACTAATATTGATCAGTAGGGCCTTAAGAAGCTTTAACGAGTTCTTTGTGGCAAGAGTTTCTAATTTCAGTGTTGCTTTGCATTCCTTGAGTCTTCTTCTCTTTGAGAAGTCTAATGACCCCTCCTTTTCCCTCATACACTGGACCATGATCCCTTGGTGTCTGGTGCAACAGTTTGATCGAAGAGAGCAAGGGCCACCAGCTCTTCTGATAAGTACCATAGGTGGTTTTCAAATTCTTGAGAGCTGCTTTGGCCACTTTCTGGTCATGATAGTCCTTTAACTTTTGGATAAGATCCAGATCATTCTTCGGAGCTTGTGATGGAATAGGAGCAGTGATCCAGCTTTTTAAGTAGATTAGGACTCCAAAAAGGGTAAGGGTTTTCAGGTCCTTCTCTCGAGGAGTCAGGGTGATTTGATTTCGAAAAAGCACATTTTGATGGCATAGATAACTTTAGCCATCCACCTTGCATAGTGCGTGCCAGCAGGGCGTTTGAATGTGTAACTTTCAATTTTTTCACCAAGAAAGATCAAAGAAAGTTCCAAAAACTTCTTTATAGTCATCTCAAAATTTCCAGTGGCCAGATGTTCTTTGGCAAAGGCAATTATTTCATTCTGAAAGGATCAACTTGCTCCTTCATCTCATCATCATCCTGTGATGTAGAGAAGGTTTTTAAATCAATGTAGTCCCACATAGATTGGAACCTTTTGAACAAAAGTGGCTCAGGGGCAGAAGATGAACCATGGACTGCTTCAAACACTCCTCCATACATGACTTCCATGCAATGATCCCTACAGGGAAAATAGAAGAGTGGTCGACCAAGTTTTTGTTCCAGAAGAACACATGCTCCCCTGTTTGTTCCTGTATTTGATGCTGTAGTATCTGATAACATTCCGATTATTGACTTATCTATTAGTGATGGATCGAGTGGTCAGTTTTTCACAACCGCAGTTGCGGTTGTGTTTGGTTGTCAAATTTTTTCCAACCGCGGTTGCGGTTATCATATACTAGGAAAAATGTGTAATTATTAACTGGATTTAGCCACTATAGTGCGATTTAGCCACACTTGGTACATAATATACACTAAATAGTATTTATTTAGTAAATACCTTATGTTGAACACAAGTTTTGCAATACACCGCTACCGCTATTTGTGTGTTGCAAAACTTGTGTTCAACATAAGGTATTTACTAAATAAATACTATTTAAATGAAGTATATTCTAAACTTATATAGCTATTATGAAAGAATAGGTCAAATTAATTAAAACCATATTTTGCACTAAGTGTGTTACCAGGATGAGGGACGAGGACCCATCGCATTGTTCATCCCACCTACCACTTTCCCCAGCCTCCACCCATTGGAAAGTTATGGATTATTATTCATTTGAAAAACTGATGTCAAACTTAATGACAGGCAGTGTGAATTTCAAGAATAATATTTTTGCTGCATTTTCACCTTTCAAGCGGCAACGCCTCTCATCGTACAACATTCCCGCTCCACGCATAAGGAGACCCATCATTTTCTTTTTAAAAAAAGAAATATTTCTAATTAACCTAAAATTAAAATTAACTAAGCTTTTACAACCGCAACCGCACTTATGGAATGGCGGTTGCGGTTACGGTTGCGAATTTGTGCGCGGTTGTAGTGCAGTTGCGGTTATTCGACCCATCACTATTATCTATGTTCCATTCGGAAAGAAGATTATACACTGCAGCTGATTGAGCTTCCCCTGTTCCACTTGGTAGTTTGGGAACACCAACAGTTTTGAATCACCTGATTCAACTGAAGAGACAAGGACTGGGAGTCTGTCTACCTTTTCATTCTTGGCAAGTAGATTAGGGATCAACTTCCCATCCCAGTGGACAATCGAAATACTTGGACTAAAGCTAGCTTTAATGGCATGGGTTATTTGCCTTCGATGCCTTTTGATTGAAGAACGAGAGATGTTCACCTCTGAAAGATCTTGACCAAGGCTAGATGCAGTTTCAGCTAATACAAAGGTAGCCCTCCTGTCACTGATGCCAGTCCTGTCCAGAGCAGCAGCCAATTCAGGAGATATGATATTCTTTGCTGCCTTTTTCTTTGGTGGAGTTGGTCCGCTGGTAGATGGGGGATTAATAAGGTAATCTTCATCTTCTCTTCTGACTCACATAAAGACTCAGAAGAACAACTTCCCTGATCTAGCATAACTTCCTGTGAAGCAGCATATTTTTCTTCTTCAGCTTTCCGCTTCCTATTTACCAATTTCATTTGCTTCTCAGCAGCTCTCTTTTCTGCCTTGTCAGTCACCATATCTGCAGAGACCATTGATCCCACTCATCCCGCTTTCCTTTGTTGGATCAAGAACTGCCAGTCTTCTTCATTTTTGATTAAGGTAAAGGCATCAGCATGGGCGACATCAAATAGGTTCTCTCTTTTTCTAACTGAGAGTTGCTTTTCCTCCCAGCATTCTTCTTAATCGCTTTCCACTCCAAGTGTAGAGCCTGAATTTTGTGAAGAATGTGGTCTTTCCTTTGAGTAGGGATTCGGGCTCTCTCCCAGAAGACGCAATTCTTCAAAAACAGCTTCTGAACTAGGTTTGATCTCCTTCTTCAAGACTTGATGATGGTGGAGGAACATGCGGAGGACCTGGCCACAGGAAGGCAGCTTGCTCCAGTGATTGTTTCCTCTGACTTTTTCATTAAGTAAAATGTACGTTTATTTGACATTGCAAAACCTGTAAATTTAATAAATCTTTTTGAAAGAAAAGTAATCATTAGTTAATGTATCTGTAAATAATGTTTCTTTTAATTATTCACTATATTAATAAAGGGCATAATGGTATACAAAAACAGCTTTGAGCCACCCCTAAAAGTTATTCGATTTGCCTTAAATTTTACATGAAATATTTTTTAGCTAAAAGGAACCAGATTATAGCCTGGGAGGAAAGAAAATTGAACTTCGATTTTTTACCCCATTCTGTGGACCACCCTACTATATACAGTGGTGTAGTGCTGTGGGAACACGTGGGAATGGCGTTCCCTTACTTTTTTTGGTAGATGGAACAGCGTTCCCTCACTGTTTCAAATAAATACGAACTTACAAATCTCTAACGTCATGAAATTTTAATTCCTACCCTAGAAGAAATATGAGAAAGAATCATTAACTGTTTCATTTCTTTTAGCTTCGACTGAGGCAATGCTAGCCTATAAAGATCTGATGAAACAGTCACCACAGCGTACCAGTTGTTAACTTTTTTTTAGTTAATCATTCCAGTTGTTAGCTATTTTTATTGATCATACTGGATGTCGTATATCTAATGACACTGGAAACACTGCATCTTCAACCTTGGAATATATCCTAATATCCAGTGCATATGACCTCGAAATATCCCTGAAATTGGTCAGATTTCAAAAGATTTCCCGGAGGGCTTACAGTGCCCCCGGACCCCCAGCTGTATGGGCTCGCTGCGCTCGCCATTGTTCCCCCCGCATCTGAGTAACACTTTCAAAATGCGTTCCCTCACTTCTTTATTTAGCACTACACCACTGCCTATATAGAACCCTATATGTAGGCATTGGGCCTGCATGACAACAAGAAAACCAAATTATTTAGTATAAAAATTTTCCATTCCTGACTCATGAAAATTACTTTGAGGGAAGAGTCAATGAACTTTGTAAAATCAACAAATTCCTAAGATGACAATTTATATTTTGCAGCACTGAGAGCTGTTTATTACAAGCAAGCAATGCTTTTAAGCAAGAAAGGTGTACTTAATCTTCCTATAAGTTCTGAGTGAATAACAAGTAATATAAACCAAATAACTCAAAAGAAGATGCCTGTACCTTCAGGAATTTATATACTGTAAAGTGATTGCCTATATTAAATCAAATCAACTCATTGTGTAAGTCTAGCATATAGCGGCCCTACATTAATAGATCATTGCGCCCTACAACCAAAAGTGAGACCCAACAAAATTATAAGGTAAGGTAATTTCTTTCTTTACCATTCTATCCATCATGTTCTGCTTATCAGGCAGGTCCAACTCATGTGTCCCACCAAAGTGTTCTATCCTCAGCTATCCTTTTCATCTCATGGTAGCTCCTGCCTGCCTTCAAATCATCCAGCATTGCTTTCCTTTTCCTTCCCCTCAGCCTTCTACCTTCATATCTACCCTCTATCACCTCCTTCAACAATCCTTCTCCTCTCAACACATGTCCGATCCATTTCTTGTCTTTCTTTTATCACCTTAATTAGTCTTCTTTCCTCCCTCACCTGTTGCAGTACTTCATTACTTTGGTGTTCCCTCCAGCTTATCTTTAGCATTCTTCTCCAAATCCACATTTCAAAACTTTCCAAGTTTCTTTTCAGTTGTTTTCAGTGTCCATGTTTTTACTCCATATAAAGCTTTTAACTAACCTTTGGCTCAAAAAAAAAAAAAAAAAAAAAAAAAAAAAAAAAGTGCACCATACCCTCATAGATTTTGCTTAAATTTGCTTTCTAGAATGGTCTATGCTAGCAAGTACCAAATCTCAAATATCAGCTCAATCGGAGTTATGGTTCAAAAGTTATTCTCCCCCCCTTTTTTGAGTGGGGGGGGGGGGGGGCAAACCTGGAAATTTTCAAGCCACCATAACTCAGTCCCTAATTGACATAGAACAGTGATTTAAAGTGTGTACGAAAGGTAATTGCACCCATAACAAATTAGCATAAGCAGAAAACAGCTAAAATTAACATAAAAAAGTTACAACACTTAATTCCATTTGAAGGGGTCCTGCCCCCCTAAATTACAGATTTTTTTGTAATTTTCATATATACAAAAAATGAGTTTCAACCTTATTCTATCAATATATGAAAAGAAATATGTGTATTTGCATATAAAATGGGTATTTACAGATTTGAAAATGCCTACTTCACTTATGAGAATAATTTCTAAAACTGTTCAACATTCTCATTGACTTCTGGTATATAGATTGGTGTACTTGTTAAAAATGTAAATACATATGTGTTAAACTAGTATTCTAAGAACTAAACATAAAACACTAGTACCTACCATAAAATATCTTCCCCCATTTGATTGTTGGGTAAATTGGTTAAACAAAAAATCCCATGTGGACATTAAAAAAGTGGCAATCCTACCCAGGATAACTATTGCCTAACTAGAGAGATCTACAGAAGCTAAGGCTAACAAAGACCCTAAGATCCACTCTAAGGTTAGCCTGAGAGAAAGGAAAGAGTAGGGGGTTAATAGAAAAGAATAAGGGGTTAATTAAGTAGCAACACCTATCATTCATGGGTTAACATTCATTCAGAAAAAGAGAAAGAAAGGCTTACCATCATCATCAGTCAGCCACTGCCAACAAGTCAGAAAAATAGTCGGAGAGAATAGGAAAGGGGTGAAAGATGAAAAGAAGTAAAATAAGAATGCTTACAAACCATGCAAACACAGTCTTAACTCACTATCATACCATGCAAACTACAGACATGCAAGTAAGGAGAGGATAAGAAGGAAAAAAAAAAAGTAGGTAAAGTAAAACAAAAAGCGGGTTAGTTTACGCTACGAACTACATCCACAATCGTGTTAGTCTAATTTTTTTTTTTTTTTGCTGGCATCACACACTGGCATGTCACAAGCTGGCATTATTGTCAACAGACTCATCCTCAATCACCAGCCCTAGAGCTCCTGTTGCTAATTGTTTTATTGTATTAAAAAAACGTTAATAATTTTAACAAGGGAGAGGGAAAAGGAGAATTGTTTTATTATTATATTAAACAACGTTAATATTTTTAAAATGCCTATCTAAATGGTTCTTAAACATATTAGCGCTGGTAGAGTTCACAACTGATGCAGGGAGATTATTCCATTTATCAGTTACTTTAAACATAAAGAAGTTTTTAGTGATATTAGTGATGAAACACCTGCCACGCAACTTAAATCTGTTATTACGAGTATTATTATTATCGAAAGTGAACAATGTCAAAATTTACATTATCGATGTTATTAACGATTTTGAAAACTTCAATAAGCTCCCCCCTTAATCTTCTAGTTTTGAGTGAATACATGTCTAACTCTTTAATCCTATCTTCATAAGGCTTGTTGCACAATGACAGAATCAGTTTCATGGCACAACGCTGAACCCTTTCTAATCTATCAATATCCTCATGCAAGTACAGGCACCAAAACTGAATGGCATATTCTAAATGAGGCCTGACTAGGGACTTGTAAAGGGGCAATATATCCTTCGATTTAAATTCGAAATTACACGCTATGAAGCCTAACATCCTATTAGCTTCTGTTTTCTGTGATGCGCAAAGCATTCACTATATTCTCATTTAATGTATATATATTTTCATTTTGAACAGATTTATGTACATGTACGCAGTGTTTTAAATAAGTAAAAGTGTTTGATGAAAATGTCTACACATAAAAGCTATAACAAGCACTGTTGCAACCCTTTTGAACTGCACAAAAAGCCTATTCTGCGAAACTTGAGGCCACTTCCAAAGCTTGTTGTTGAAAATAGTGACCCTAAATATAATTTCTGTGATGAATCAGAAGTTTGTATAAATTGTGTGAAATTAATTAATAAACACGCAAAACCTGAAGAATTATTCAAACTGCCAGAAGCAATAACTAGTAGTAGTTACTGAAAGTACGACTACTTCACCTGACAGATCCCCAGAAAAAATTCCAAGAAAATGCACTGAAATGGATAGATATTCAACAAGAAGATCTTAATGCAACTTTGGAGCAACTTCATGTTACCCCAGTGAATTTACGTAAGTAACTAGCTATTAATGTGTGTACAGATAATCCATTTTTATACTGTCAGCTGAAATTTAATTCAGATATAGTTGTCTTATACCTAATACATATACAGTATATGAAATTATCTAAAAAATATACTTCAGTTCAGAAATTCAGATTGTTGCCACTAGATATGTCATACTAATATTTATTAATTAATTGTATTTCAAATATTTTTCAGTTGCCCTGAGCAGTGGAAGCAGATCAAAGGCAGTTTCACAAAAATACAAAAAAGCTTCAACTTCCCTCAAGAGGAAGTTGGAAACTGCATTTGCCATTGAAGTTCAAGATGTTGGTGAGCCACTGAGTAAACAGCATCTCAAAGAAGCAGATTTGGAGAGGTAGGAAACTAAAAATAACTAATGAGATGACTTTGAACTATTAATGTATGTATGTATGTAAATACCTGTATATAGGTACAGTATTATAGGTTGTCATGTTTGGTTATATATGTAGACATTAGCTATATTTCCTAAAATGTGACATCATCCCATATACTAAATATACTGTTATATGTTCAAATTCATGAAGTACAGTCTATTAGAGTGGGTTTTTATTCTCATACTTCCTTAATTCTTGAATAATATAAATCACATACTTACATCCTTAATATTGTACAGTAATTTGGGGTTATGTTTTTTTTATAGGTATGAGAACCTCATGAGTGATCTTGTACAAGACTTCAAGTTCAAATCCACATCATCGTACAAAAGGAGGCTTCAGATACACTCTCACCATTTCCTATTTCTAGGACAATGGATTTGTTTGGTGCAACCAGATACATGGTTGACAAAGCCAGACATTTGAAACATACATTTGGTATTATGCCACAGATTCCTATCTAAAGGAAGAAAACTAACAAGATATAACCTCTGAAATAAAGGAATTCTATGAAGATGATGAAGTCAGTCATTTGTGTGCAGGGAAATCTGATTGTGTTAGCATAAGAAATAAAGATGGTGAAAAAGAGTACAAGCAAAAACATCTATTACTAGGAAATTTAAAAGAATTATATTCAAAATATAAAGAAAACAATGATAATAGCATAGGGTTTTCTACCTTTGCCAATCTGAGGCCCAAATGGTATGTAATTGCTAGAGGCAAAAGAACCCACTCAGTTTGTGTTTACACCCAACACCAGAATCCTAAACTCATGGTATCAACAATTGCAGAGAAAAACTTAACCTATTACACACTTATGGAAAAAAAGTGTTTGTGATATAAATTCTTCTACATGCATGTTACATGGATGTTGAGAATGTCCTGGTAGCATAGGCATATTTAATTTCTTAAATACTATACCTTCCTTGACAAGCAGAGATTCTGTTGAATATGTTCAGTGGACTAATACAGATAAATCAACATTGGAAACTCATATATAGCTTCTCCAGATGAATTTGTTGAACACCTTTCAGAAAACATTTTTTCTCTTACTAGGCACCACTACATTGCAAAAAGACAGAGTCAGTATTTGAAGACTATGAAACAGAATCTTCCCTGTGATGAAATACTTGTGCTTGGGGATTTTGCAGAAAACTATTCATTCATCACTAAAGATGAACCACAAAGTTTTCACTGGACAAATGACCAGGTGACCCTCCATCCATTTGTGGTGTATCACATGAAGGATGAGGAATTAATTCATACTAGTTACTATATTATTAGCGATTGTCTTGAGCACTCAACATCAGCAGTTCACACTTTTCTGCAATATTTAATGAAAGATATTAAACAGAAATTCCCCAACGTACAAAAAGTAATTTATTTCTCTTATGGGTGTGGAGGCCAATACAAAAACAAATATAATTTCAGCAATCTATGCTATCATGAATAGGATTTTGGTGTGAAGGCTGAGTGGAATTTCTTTGCCACAAGTCATGGGAAAAATGCTTGTGATGGTATTGGAGGAACTATTAAAAGAGTTGGAGCAAAGGCTAGTTTGCAACATACTGATACTGGTCATATTCTAATACCAAGAGCTTTCTATGATTTTTGCACTGAACACTTTAATTCAATTATTTGTTTGTATGTTACAAAGGAGGAGGTTCATGCGGATAAATTCAATCTTTCTAGTAGGTTTAATAACGCTTTACATGTTAAAGGTACACAGGGTTTCCACAGGTTTGTACCAGAGTCAGAAAACCTAATACAAGCTTATCAGACATCTGATTCTGATAATTGTAAATTGTTTAGAATAAGTATTGTAGCCCTGTTCAAAAATCAACTTTTTCTTATTTTCATAGGTTTCTGTACTTTTTCCCATGCTTTTTGACCTGAAAAGGCCAAAAATCACAACCATTTTGACCTAGGTTGTTGGGAAGCATTGCCGCATGGAGCTTTAAGTTTTCTGCCTTGAAATTGGCCAAAAGCACCAGTTCCGGGGTCCCTTGAATCATGTTTTGCACTATAACTTTTTATCTAAACAAGATAGAGCAACAAAATAGGCACCAAATTAAAGTGTTTTTAATCCTCTTTCTAACTTATACAATTATGATAGTCTTGGAACAAGAAATGGCACATTGGTACATACAAAGATTTCAGAAATATCACAAAATTCGTTTTCTCACACTCAAGGCAGACAAGGCGCCTTATTCATGACACAAATTTGAGATTAACATTTTGTCACAAGTCTAATCGATCAAGAAGTGAAAGCATTACATGATGATTAATTTCATAATGACATTTACACAGTCAGTTGTTGAGAGTTTGTTTCTTGAAGCTGTCAAAGCGGCGTCTGTTCAACTCCACAGCTTGAAGGAGATAGTCCCTTTGCTTGGCATCTGTTGTTATGACATTTGCAAAGTCACTCATCATCTTGACACCACGTTCAGCAATGTCATTCACCGCTTCCAGATTCTTAACATAGTCCAACACTTTTCTGTAGTCCTCATTCTGTGGCCAAGACGTGACACATTCCAGAAGCCACTCGGATCCAATGTTCAGTGTGTCCAGCAGGAAATGTGATTCTGGGACAATGAGATCAACCAGGGTGGTCTTAGCTGTGACTCTCTGGAATAGAGGCTTTCCTGTTCTGAAGCTGTCTGGCTTCTCAGTGGCATGTAACTGGGCAGCAATGTCGTGCTTCAATGTGTCACTCAATCTACTGCTGAACAGGGCAAATGGCACGACTTCCTGCGTCAGGTACCATTTGTGGTTTTCCATCTTATTAAGTACTGCATCAGCAAGCTCTGGGTCAGTTTTCTTGTACTTCAACATGTCCTGGATTAGACTTAGATCATTCACGGGAGCATCTGCAGCAGACATTGACATCATCCATACAGGAGTGTAGAACAGCGCAAGGAAGGTGTTGTCTTTCCAGCTTTGATACAGTGTCTTCGTCGTACTCAAGTTGATCTGCAAACATCAGCATTTTCATGGAGTACAGGTTTCTGGCCATCCATCTGGCCTGATGAATGGCGCTGGTCGACTCCAGTGAATACCTCGAGAAGGCATTCCTCCAAGAACAATGACTGTCAGTTCAGCCATTTCCCTGTAGTCGGCTCTTGGAAGCCTTTCTGCTGTTAGAATGTCTTGGAGTATTTCTTCACTGTTCTTCTTCTTTTCCTTCAGCCATTTGCTGTTGATAGCCAGCATCTTTGGGTTTTCCTTGGACAAGTCCGTCCAAACATCCTTCAGATGCTCAAACCAGGGATTATCTGGCCCCTTCACCTTCCCAAACAGCTTCTCCCAAACTGCTCCTACTAGGATTTCCAGGATGTGATGTCGACAGGCCAGATAAAACACCTTTTTGTTCAGCATTTTCTCTACCAGTTTGGCAGCTCCTCTGTGAACTCCACTGTTACTGGATGTAATGTCAAAAACAAGGGCAGTAACATTATCCGTAAGTTCCCATGTCTCCAGTAAATCCATTGAAGCCTCAGCCTGAGCTATGCCAGAAGAATTGTCGATGACAGGTACTCCCAATAACTTTCCTTGTGGATGAAGGTGGACCAGACACTAGCACAGCTAAAGTCTCTGAGGTACTTCCAGGTTCACTGCCCAAGACATCTTTGAGCAACTTTCCATCCCAGTGTAAGGCAGCGTACTGTGGGGGGTTTTCACAAAACTTGGACATGTGACTCTGGCTGATATTATACCTGGACAGCATTCTGTTGCGACGTGTTGTTGAGGTTGAGATGATGAAGTTATCCAGATCAGCCCCTCCAGCTTTCAAGGTCGCAGAAACCATGGCAGTAACTTGATTGTCTGATAAACCAAGACGATCAGCTGTATTGCAGATGACATCACATTCCATAACCTTCCTTGGAAACGTCAAAGTCACACTAGTCACAGTGTCTTGATGGTGAGAACATCCAGGACGAGGCTGATGGTAATCCACGTCCTCTGTGTTAGCGTCGTTGTCAGTTGAGTCACCCCAGGTAATGTCATCCACATGAACAACTGCCTCTTGTTCTGCTGCAGCTGTAAAATAGTACAACATGTTAAGGCAGTAATTGTTAAGTACATGCTAAATATCGCAATGGAGTAAAACTTAAAACTTTTTGTAACGTTCAAAGTAATTAGTTTTACCTTGTTCTTGTCTATGCTGCAGTCTTTCATTCCTCGCTGCTTGCTGCAGGGATCTTGTCTCAAAAATCTTGTCATGACCAGACATATGACCTTTCCTCTCAGTCTTTTGGTCTTCGTAGAACCTGATATCCTCATCTTTCTTCTCTCTGGATAACAGTCTGTTGTTCTGTATTTCCTGGATTGCATCTGGAGCTCCTATATCGAACAGGCTGTCTAATTCCAGCACAAATGCTCCTCTTTTTCCTCCAGGGTTACTTGCTCTTCCTTTGCTTTTCACCAGAGCACAATGTTTCTCATGTAGTTTCATGAAGAGCTTCATTGCGTTGTACTTGGTCATTGTCTTGATCCTAGCCATATGCAAGGTCTTGAACCATGGGCCTCCCTGCATTTTCCGGTAAATTCTGAAGATTAAGGAAATACTGGAACGCCTGTCTGTTGGTGGGAAGCTGGGAACCACTGATAAAAGCTGAAGGGTATCCAACCAGGAAAGTTTCAGTGAGAGATCTGGTAGATGGCCCAGTTGACACCTGCCTGTGGACAGTACGTGGAGGTTCTGAGATATCAACTGTGCGCCCACGGAGCTCCCTCAGCTCCTTGCTTAATGCCATTATGAAGTTGTAACTTGTAGATAGTTTTCTAGATTCTGATTGAGTTTCTGTTGTTTCCTGAAAAATGATAGATAATTATTATTATTTATTATTAATTTATTTATTATTTATTATTATTATATTATTATTATTATTTATTTATTATTATTTATTATTATTATTATTATTAATTTTATGCTCTTTCATTTGATACCTAATTTGTTGCTCTATCTTGTTTAGATAAAAGTTAAAGTGCAAAACATAATTCAAGGGACCCCGGAATTGGCGCTTTGGCCGATTTCAAGGCAGAAAATTTAAAGCTCCATGCGGTAATGCTTCCCAACATCCTAGGTCAAAATAGTTGTGATTTTCGGCTTTTTCAGGTCAAAAAGCATGGGAAAATGTACAGAAACCTATGAAAATAAGAAAAAGTTGATTTTTGAATAGGCCTAAAGTACTGGGGCTAAACCAGATAAAGACAGTCAACTAGTTGAAAAAGATGAGTATCAAATTGGCCAGTATGTTGCCTGTAAATATGATGATAAAGTTTGGTTTGCAATTATTTTACACACTTCAGAAGAATGTGGTGATTATAAAATCAGTTTCCTCACCTCATCAGGATCTACCACTCAGTATTATTTTCCGATGAAAGAGGATGTTTGCTAGATAAAACAAAGTGATATGATTTCTATCATGATGACACCAAATATCAAGCCTGGTGTTAAGATTATTTACTCCTTCAATCCAAAGCAAGTTCAAGAACTTAGTGGAGTTTGGAACCAAAACTAGGATAAAAATCTGGTGAAAATTAACTATACAGGGTGTACATAAAGTCAGGATCTATTTTTGTGAAGCACTTGGAAATTATATGGAATTCAATCATAAAGTGGTAACATTTAATAAATAATTAAAAGTAGGATTCGACGTGACGCCCATCAGTATCCCTGCACAGCTCAAATCATTCCACAGCATTTCTAAACACATTCTGGAGCATTTGCGGGGTTATGTTATCTGCAGCAGTTCGTATACATGTAAGTTTTCAAGACTCGTAATCTTCATTTGATAGACGTGCGATTTGATAAAGCCCCATGCAGAGAAATCTAAAGGGGTTAAATCTGGTGATCTCGCTGGCCAAGGTCTGTTGCTTCCGCGTCCGATCCAGCAATTTGGAAAACATCCATTTAGATAATCCTGAACAATTTTGGCATAGTGACAAGGAGCACCATCATGTTGATAGACAACGGTACTAACAATCCTATCCCCAATCAGCTGAGGTTCAAGGAATTGCTGCAACATGTCCAGATAAATAAGCCCTGTAACTCTAGCTTCAGCAAAGAAAAAAGGACCATAAACCTTAGATTTTGTTAAACCCATCCAGACATTAACTTCAGGTGAGTCTCTTTCCCAATTTTGGACGAAATCATTCAGTGTTTCATCTGCCCAAATTCGACAGTTATGGCGATTTACTTTTCCACACGTATGGAATGTTGTCCATTAAATTATCACTCCAGATTTGTTCTACGAGATCAGCACACACAGCACTTCATCGAGGGAAATCTTCATGTAAATCATGTAAAACCTGCAAATGATAGCTTTTCTTCTGCAAATTAACTTTCAGAATTTTGTGCACAGATGACGTTGGGAGGCCGAGTCTGTGTGATGCAGCACGAACAGATGTACGTGGCTCCTCAGTGATAATTCCGCGTACTGCATTCACGGTAAGATCTGACATACACGGTCATCCTGATCTTGCTTCATCATTTACAGATCCTGTTCGTTTAAATTTGTTCACCAATTTTCATATTGTCTTGTCTATTGGCCCCGGCTTATGAAATCTCCTTCTAAACTTCTCTCTGATGTCATTGTATTTCCCTCAATTCGCCAAATTACTATTGCCACACGCTCTTCTGTATTCATTCTAAGGGCTTCTGAAAAGAAAAATAGAAAAAAATTATTATTTCACAAAAATAGATCCCGACTTTATGTACACCCTGTATATAAGCTTAGGTAGGTATAGATTATTAGCATTAAGAATTATTGCACCATGTGTAAATTGCAATGTATTAATTACCTAACAGCTTACATGAATTTGTAAAAATTAGTCTTAAGTAAAAGTAGCCATTTTGAAATCTATAAATACCTATTTTATATGCAAACACACATATATTTCTTTTCATAGCTATATTGATAGAAGAAGGTTGAAACTTTTTTTATATATGAAAATTTTAAAAATCTGTAATTTAGGGGGGGGGGGGGGGGGAGCAGAACTCTTTCAAATGGAATAAAGTGTCATAACTTTTTTTCTGTTAATTTTAGCCATTTTTTCTGCTGATGCTAATTTGTCATGTGTACAATTACCTTTCATACATACTTTAAATCACTGTTCTATGTTAATTAGGGACTGAGTTATGGTGGTTTGAAAATTTCCAGTTTTTGTACCCCCCCTCAAAAAAGGGGGAGCATAACTTTTGAACCATAACTCTAATTGCAATGTATTAATTACCTAACAGCTTACATGAATTTGTAAAAATTAGTCTTTTAAGTAAAAGTAGCCATTTTGAAATCTATAAATACCTATTTTATATGCAAATACAGGAATACCTCGGATAAGACGGTTAATTCGTTCCGCCGACATGCCGCACTGTTTGAAACCGCCCTGTTCGAGGCATGTTTTAATGGGAAATACTGTAGGTCGTTCCAAGACATTTTAAATTACGTTTTTTGTATGATTATTTTCGATAATTATAATGATTTAACATGTTTAAATGTGAAATAAAACAATAAGAATGCAAGATCACCAGTTGAAAATTCTTTTGTAGGAACGTCTTCTGCTTCTGCATCTTCCTCTTTCGCTTCTTCTTCTTCATAAACTCGTTGTTGTTCTAGATTGATTAGAGTTTCATTGTCTACATCTTTCGAATGCGATTCAATGCACTCGATAACATTTGGTGCATCAACATTTTCGAATCCAAGATCCTTCCCAATGCTAACAATGTCAGTTGCAACTCCTGCAATGTGATTTTCGAAACCACGAAAATCAGTTGCACAATGTGGTAGAATATTTTTCACACTGCTCGCATATTACTCGCAGTGACTTCAAGCCACGCTTGATTGATGTTTTCTATAACATTTCTGATGTTATAATTTTTCCAAAAACTTGTAGTATAGACCGCACGCGGGTTGTTTGAAACTTAATATATCGTCGCACTGACATTCCTTTTATAAATATCTTAAATATTACATTAAATAATTAATTTTATATTATAATATTCAATCCGTCCTATTGCGAAATCCGTCCTGTTTGAAACCGTCTTATCCGAGGTATTCCTGTACACAAGATAATATTGCGAATGTTATAGAAGTAAAGCACACAATTCCAGAACCGATAGATTTGATTATAGCAGACCAGAAATTGAACAATTTCAAACTTCTTGTTGCGGTTATATAGGCCCCCTAATCAAACAGCTGATACGGACGAAGTGTTATATCATGAACTAAAGAGAATAATCAGTAGTGAGCAGGCTTTAGTTATGGGTGACTTTAATTGCACCAACATGAATTACAATACAATGCAGGGAGATGCGGAAGGTAATCGTTTAGTTAATTTTCTAGAGGATAGCTTTCTTATTCAAAAGGTTGGGGAACCTACAAGGTTGGACAGTATTTTAAATTTAGTAATAACTACGGATGATAGGCTCATTACTGATCTTCAAGTAATAGAACCATTAAGCAAGAGCGATCACAATATGGTAGAGTTTGTCCTCTCAGTAAGTCACTCGAAGCCAGCTAACTCGACTAAAATTCCTAGCTTCCAGCACGCAGACTTTTGTGAATTTCAAAATAAATTGTCACACATCAATTGGGAAAACGTAATGGGGAACTTCAACGCAAAACTAATGTGGGAATCGTTTGAAACAGTATTTAGGACTATAAATGAGGAATGTGTACTGTACAAAATTAAGTGTGCGAAAGTAAACAACAAGCCCTTGTGGTTTACTTCTAGAGTAGGAGACATTATAAAGAGTAGAGATAGGGCTTATAGGCTACATAAATGCGATAATTTGTGGTTACGAAACAACTACATATCTCTAAGGCATGAAGCGAAGTATAATAAAAATGTCCAAGCGTGAATTTGAAATCTCCATAGCTTGTGACGGTAAAGAAAACCCCAAGCAATTCTTTCAATACGTCAATAATAGAAATCCAGTAAAAAGTGTCTTGGGGCCTTTGAAAAATGTTAATGGAGATCTAGTTTCTGAAAACAAGGAAATGGCTACCTTGCTAAATGAATTTTTTACGTCAGTTTTTACTATAGAAGATGTAACGAATATCCCTGTGGTCATAGACATAATACCTTTTGATAATGGTAATATTTTGGATAATATTATGGTTAGTGAAGGGGAAGTAATGCTCTATATTGATAAAATGAAAACCTGTAAATCACTGGGGTCGGATTCCATATATCCCATACAACTAAAAGAATTAAAAGATAGCATTGTTGTGCTGCTAACAAAGATTTTTAATGCATCTATTTCTGAGGGGTGCGTACCAGATAATTTCAAGTTAGCAAATGTAACACCTATCTTTAAGAAAGGTGATAATGGTGCAGCGGGAAATTATAGGCCAATCAGTTTAACGTCTGTTATAGGTAAGCTACTGGAATCAATAACACTGGGCAACAAAAAACTTTTTTTTCGTGTCCCAAGAATGAAAATACCTTTTTCTTATAGTAATTTCTGTGCTGAATCCAAATAAGTTTGTAAAATTTCTCTATCAGGTCTGGTTTTTGTGTGACATGCAATTTAATTTTTAGAAACCCATATAGTTACATACTTATTAAAATATGATCGAAAAGACATACCTGTAGTTTAAAAAGTAGCTTGTTTTGATTTTCTGCTGTGCTTTGCCTCAGGCATGTCTCTCTTAAGAGTCCAGCAATAGTCAGCCAGCATACTGGGGCTCCATTTGCCTTGGTAACGGTTTTCCATGGCAGAAATATCCTGATGAAAACGCTCACCATGTTCGTCGCTTACCGCACCCAGGTTTTCCGGAAAAAAGTCCAAGTGAGAGTCCAAGAAATGAACCTTCAATGACATATTGCACCCCATTGTTTGGTAAGACTTAAGAAGATCTCCTACTATTTCAGGATAGTTTTCAGCCTTGTGATTTCCCAAAAAATTTGTGCAGACACTTTTGAAACTCTGCCACGCAGCTTTCTCAACTTCATTCAACTCTCCTTCAAATCTCTCATCTCTTAACAATTCTCTGATCTGAGGGCCTACAAAAATGCCTTCTTTAATCTTGGCATCACTGATCCGGGGAAACTTATTTCTCAAGTATGTGAATCCTGTTTGCGCTTTATCCATCGCTTTAACAAAGTTTTTCATAAGTCCAAGCTTGATATGCAAAGGAGGAAGGTACACTTTCTCAGGGTCAACAAGTGAACTATTCACATTTTTCTTGCGTGGAACAAGTGAGGTGCGTTTTGGCCAATCCTTCTTAACATAGTGGTTTTGCTTGTCCCTATTGTCCCACTCACATAAAAAACAACAGTACTTGGTGTAACCTAGCTGCAACCCTAGCAAAAGTGCAATGACCTTCAGATTTCAACAGATATTCCACTTATATTTCTGATACAGAAACTTTTCTAAAAGCAACTTCATGTTGTCGTATGACTCTTTCATGTTTGCAGCATGTGCAATAGGTACAGAAGGAAATTTATTTCCGTTGTGAAGAAGGACTGCTTTCAAGCTGACTTTTGAGGAGTCAATGAACAATCGCCACTCATCCACATTATGTTCATGACCAAGAGCCCCCATGACTGAATTAACATCTTTACAAAACACAAGTCCATCTTCATGGGAGAACCATTCTTTGAATTCATCATGGCGGCTGCGGAAAAAACAAACTTTAGTGTCACGTTGCAGTAGATTCCAACCTTTTAATCTTGAACCTAAAAGTTCAGCCTGCTTCTTAGATAATTTCAAATCACGAACTAGGTCATTTAGATCTCATTGTGACAGTAAATGTGGTTCATTGGAGGAACAGGTAGCCTGGAATGTTGGATCAGAAATGTCTTCATCTTTTTCCTCGTGATATGCTACAGCTACGTTTGATTCCTCATCACTTAAACTTACATGTTCAGGAGGATTTGGTACTGGAAGTTGAGCACTGTAGGGAACTGGTCTCATGCAGACGGTAGATTAGGGTATTTCATAAGGCTCTTGTTTTTGAAGTGATCCCCTTTGTATTTACCAGGCAGAAATAGCAGTCTGTTGTGTGATCTTTGGGTTCCCTCCAAATCATTGGAATAGCAAATGGCATGTGACGTGAACCGTTTAGCCATCCTGTAAGTAGTCTTACACATGTCACACAACAAATGTGAGGGGCCCAACTCTTGTCCTCATCGCCTACTTTACATCCGAAATAAAGTTCATAGCATTTTTTTACTATGTGGTAGTTACGTTTCTGGGATTTTAAAGTTAGATCACCACATACATAACAAAAGGAATTAGGATGATTCAGACAGTTCCGCGGCATTACAAAACATCTATATGAATACAACACTGTGTAAAATTAACAAGAAGCAACAGACACTAGCTGTTAACACTGTGACATTTACAAGCAGACTGACTTGGAGCTGCTCTACACACAGAAACTAGGCTCATGTCTGAACAGGTACAAACATGTTTCAACCTGCACAGTCTGCTGCTCCGACCAAATTTATCCTGCCAGCATTATCAGAACTTTCTCCCCAAAGGAATAAATTGTACTAATTTTACAGAAAAATTAATACAACATATATATTAATATTAATATATTTTATTATAGTTATATTAATTAATATAATATATTATTATATTTATTATTTTTATAATGTTTTATATTATAATATTGTTATATACTTAATTATATATAATATGTTATTATTTTTTTATCCGGTGATCATGCTAAATGAGGAAAAAATGAACATAGCGTCACAAGTAAACTAAGCCTGATAGAAAAAATCTGATTTCATATTTAGATTCAGCATGAAAAAGTACACTTAGAACACCCATCAAAACCCTTGTGACAAAATTGTTGTTGACCAGTGTAATTAGGGATTGTATAGTCGAACACTTAGAATTGCATAAACTAGTTAGAAATACGCAGCACGGTTTTAGGCGAAACAAATCTTGCTTAACTAATCTTTTAGAATTTTTCAAAGCGTGGTTGACGTTTACGATAGTCACTCGGGCGGTTGATGTAGTGTATTTAGATTTTCAAAAAGCGTTTGACACCGTGCCGCACAAAAGACTCATTGAAAAAACTAAGCTCATGGAATCAGGGGTGTAGTAATAAATTGGCTAGAAGAGTGGTTGCGAGGTAGGAAACAGAGGGTGGTCGTTGATGGAGCGGAGTCGTGTTGGGCTAATGTAGCGAGTGGCGTTCCTCAGGGTTCTGTATTGGGCCCTTGCTTTTTCTTATATATATTAACGATTTAGATGTCGGCCTAGTCAGTACAGTTTCAAAGTTTGCGGATGACACGAAGCTGGGTGGTAGGGCGATTAATGACGAAGATAGAGGTAAAATCCAGGAAGATCTGAATAAAATCGTTGATTGGTCAGTCACATGGCAAATGAGATTTAACGTGATAAGTGCAAAATTTTGCATATAGGTTCGCGTAACGGTAATTTTGCGTATAGTATGTCAGGGAAAGAGTTAACAAGCGTAGAGCAGGAAAAAGATTTAGGAGTTATAGTCACTGGTGATTTAAAAGTAGCGAAACAAAGTACAGCAGCGGTCAATAAGGCGAACAAAGTGTTAGGTTTTATAGCTCGGAATTTTGAGTACAAATCGCGCGATATTATAGTTCCTTTATAAATCATTAGTTAGACCCCATTTGGAGTACGCGGTCCAATTTTGGAATCCGCATATGCGCAAAGATATAGACAAAATCGAAAGAGTTCAAAGACGAGCAACTAAGATGATTCCGTCGCTTAGGTCAAAGTCGTACGAGGATAGGCTTAAGGAGTTAAAATTGACTACACTCGAGCTAGGAGGCTAAGGGGTGATCTAATCCAGGTTTTCAAAATTATGAATGGGTTCGATAACGTAGATAGAGATAGCTTTTTCGAAATATCTCAATATAATAGGACTAGAAATAACGGGTGTAAGTTGACAAGTAGAAGGTTCGAGACAGCAGTTGCCAAAAACTTTTTTACGCATAGAATAGTAAATAGCTGGAATAGTTTGCCGGTAGAAGTAATTAGTAGCACGTCTATAAACATGTTTAAAATCGATTAGACGCATATGTTGATAGATTGGGTATAGTTTAAGGTAGTAAAATTAAGGCTTTGTGGTGATAGATCCCACAGCTCAACACAAGTGTTGTGGGATATAGGGAGGCAGCATCTTGGTTAGGGGATACTCTGTCCTTACACACCCCATTTAAAGAGATTCCTCTGCCAAGCGGTGCCCCCCATAGTACTGTGAGGTATTGAAAAACTCATGATCTTCACTTGCCCCACAAACACCTTGAAATGGGAGACCCAAAATGGGTGCACACACATTTCTACATTACTGTACAGTCTTTACAGCCACACCTACACTTTTCCTCCTAAGTATATATTGTAATGTATATGGTTGTAAATGTTGACTTGGTCCGCAATCGATATGGACCGCGACTTTTTGGTTGGCAAGGCACTAGTATTGATGGATACCGTAATGAAATTGACTGGATTCTTTGGATCTGATATATTTGCATGTCGGTTATAAATAGATATAGAGTGTAACAAATTTGTGGATAGTACTAGTCTATTATGACTTGATCCTCTGGATCCAGAGATTCTATCTTTAATTTTAAATCAATAATTAATTAGTTTTAAAGTGATAATTATTTAGTTTTGTAAAAATTGGTCATTGCCAATGTACAGGCAGTTTTTACATAAATTTCTTGTTCTTGTGATTCGGAACCCACATAAAATTGTAGGTCTCCTCCACCACCACGGAGGACATACACAATACACAATTATGAACACAGTTACGTAGACCTTGAAATTTGGTACTTACTAGCATAGACCATTCTATAAACCAAATTTAAGCAAAATCTATGAGGGTGTGGTTTTGACCACTGCATGATTTGCATGGAATGATCCCTTTTCTTCAGCTTCAAGTTCAGTTTACCTGTAAGTAGTCTTTTCTGTCTCTCAAAAGCTACCTTACCCATACCCAATTCCAGATCTTACTTCTTTATTGCAATCTCCATTATTGGTTAATAAACTTCCCAGATTATTTAAACTGCTCAGCTTCTTCTGAGGTCTGATTTCCTGATCATTAGGTTCATTTGTGCTCCTTTCCTTCTTGCAATTTTCATTACCTTTGTCTTGGTCTCATTAATTCTCATTCCAAATTCTTCTGCCATTGTAACATAGTAAACATGCTAAAAAATTTTATAGTGGGCAAACAATGGGCCCTTTGGCCCATCTGGGTGGCTCCACAGTTAATATAAACAAACCACAAATAGTTACATGCAAAATTAAGATACAATTGATCTCCACAAATTGCAATGTCACACATCTACTAGCTATACATTAACTTTAAATCTTTGGAACCTGTGGATCATTATTCAATACCACTACCATACTAATTTTAAACAACATATGATTATCTCATCTCAAGAAGTTTTACATGGATCTAGAGGATCTTAGTCACTGCTTGTCTAATACTTATATATACAGTACCTTATGATAGTTTTGCAGACCCAAAGGATCAGGTTGTCTATGTTTCTTGTATGACTATATGTATATAGCTATGTACATATAACCTGAATAATGGTTCTAGGACAACTGCCCCTCTAGGACAATTGCCCCCTATTACCTAGCATAAAACATGGAATCAACTGAATAGAAAGGGGAAAATAAAAATAAAATTTAATGCTTTATTTTGCTGATTGAAAACTGTCTGCCCGTCCTTGCCATTCCTGAATACTCCCAGAAAATGTTTTGAGTACAAGCCTCAGTAATTGAACTGCAAATCTGAACATAAGAAATTTTTATAGTGGGCACACTAGGGGCCACTTCAGCCCATCGAGGTGGCTCCACTATGTAAAAACTGCCTGTACATTGGCAATAACCAATTTTTACAAAACTAATTAAGTATCAATTTAAAACTAATTCATTATCAATTTAAAACTAAAGATAGAATCTCTGGATCCAGAGGATCAAAGTCATAATAGGCTACTATCCACAAATATGTTACACACTATATCTATTTATAACTGACATGCAAATATATCAGATCCAAAGAATCCAGTCAATTTCATTATGGTATCCATCAATACCAGTACTTTGCCAACCAAAAATAAGTCACAGTCCATATCAATTGCGGAACAAGTCACAATTTACATCCATATACATTACAATATATATACTTAGGAGGAAAAGTGTAGGTGTGGCTGTAAAGACTGTACAGTAATGAGAAATGTGTGTGCACCCATTTTGGGTCTCCCATTTAAAGGTGTTTGTGGGGCAAGTGAAGAGCATGAGTTTTTCAATACCTTACAGTGCTATGGGGGGCACCGCTCAGCAGAGGAATCTCTTTAAATACGGTGTGTAAGGACAGAGTATATCCCCTAACCCAAGATGCTGCCTCCATATATCCCACACCTGTGTTGAGCTGTGGGATCTATCACCCAAATGCACATAATATACATGAAATAAACTAGTACCATTCATGCAATAAAAATTGGCTTAAACACCATCACCAGATGTCCCTTGCAGACATCAAACTATCCAACCTTCTTTGGAAAGAATCAAGCGTATCTGAAGTTACCACTTCTTCTGTCAGACTGTTCCAAAACTTAATTACTTTGTTTGTAAAACTATGTTGTTTTCTTAAATTTGTTCTACATCTTGGCTTAAATAATTTCATACTATGACCTCTAGTTTGATTATTGTGATCTTTAATGAAAAGAGACTCAAAATCTATCTTATCCAACCCTTTTATCATTTTATCCACCTCTTATCATATCACCCCTTAACCTCCTCCTTTTTAATGAGAACATGCTTAGATATGCCAGTCTTTCCTTGTATGTCAATTGTCTTAGAGATGGGATCATTCTTGTTGCTCATTTCTGTACTTTTTCCAGTTTTTCAATATCTTGTATCAAATAGGGACTATTAAATTGAATGCAGTATTCGAGGAGGGGTCTCACATATGAAATGTATAGTTACTTTATAATATTGGGTGATTTGTATTCAATGTGTGTCTGCATGAGATTGAGTCTAGCATTTGCTTTATTTCTGATTACCATACAGTGATTTGAGGGGTTTAACCCCTTACTGGATCAATTTTTTTCACCCAACGTTTCATTTTGAGGCATATTTTATTTTTATTTAAATTAAGACTATGCAATATAGGAATCATGGGAATATAGTTTTTTTACCATTATTTAATTTTTTTATTAAAAAAAAAAACCTTAATTTACCCTCTGGATTAAAACGAGTTAACTCGAGCATTGAAAAAAAGAGCTAAATTAGTATTTTGAAATTATTTTCGATAATACACTGCTTATATTGATAAAAGGAATAAATAAGACAAAAATAAATCAAACTTACTTTATTTTATTTACTGTGTATGGTGAAGTTTGAAACATGGAGTGACACATAGGCTGACTTTACAGATTTCACACATGTAGCGACTCTCCTTTCGAATTTTCTCTCCATGTCTATCCATTTTTTTGCTGCAGGCAGAGCACTGTCTTGTAGGATTTGTTTTCTTTTCTGTCGGAGGTATTTCTGTAGGGAAATGGCCCGGCGCAAAGCGAATTGGGTGAGGGGAACTTGAGGGTCTTCCAGGTTTTGTGGTAGGAATTTCAGGATGGTACTTTTGGATGGTGTCGTTTATAATTTCCATCCTGTATTTTAGGTGTTTTTTAGCTGATGCTGGTTCATTGAGAGTTGCTTTATACAGAAGGTAAGAATTCCAAACAGCGAGATCCATTAGATGAAAGAAAACCTTTTTATAATATTTCTTTCCACGTTTCCTCGGCATAGGATAGTCAGCCAAATGTTGGTCCACTAGATCTACTCCCCCCATTGTAAAGTTGTAGTCACAAACTACTTTCGGTCTCTTCTTTATTCCTCTTCGAGTTGTGACTTCTTGCTGAGATGGATCATGAACAGTAGATAACACTTATTTCACAATATATGGCAATTATATATGCAGATAAATGCAGACACACTCCCACCACCGCAGATAGCAATTATGCACTAATTAAAACTGTGTCAGTTGTCCATTTTTTCTGCGCCAAACGTTACTGCCAGGCGTAAGAGGTACCGAATTAACTCGAACTTGCTTCAAAATGAAACAAGACACACGAGCATTTTCATTTTAGTCCAAAATCGGAAGATAATTTATTAGCGAGTAAACTCGTGAAGTTCTAAAAAAGAACAGAAAATGGAACCGAGTTAATTCGTGATAATCCGTTAAGCGGTTAAGTTCATTTGTCACAGTGACACCCAAGTCTTTCTCTTTATCATCATTTTTAATCCAAATTCCATTCATATTGTATTCAAATTCTGGATTTTTTTGGACCAATATGCATAACCTTGCACTTATCAACATTAAATTTCATCTCCCACTTATCTGCCCAGGCTGTTACTCTGTCTTTTTGTATTGTCATTGCTCCTGCTACTGACTTAACATTATAGCCTAATTTTGTATCATCAGCAAATTTTGAGGTTTTACATGATAGGCCTTTCTCTAGATCATTTATATAGACAACAAAAAGCAGAGGTCCCAGAACAGACCCCTGTGGGACTCCGCTCAATACGGGTCTCCAAGTAGACTTATTTCCATTTAGATGAACTCTGTTTTCTATTTCTCAGCCATTCTTCTATCCAATCAGCTATATGACCTCTTACACCATGGGCTCTAACTTTTACCAACAATCTTGCATGAGGAACAGTATCAAATGCCTTTGCAAAATCTAAGTATACTATATCTACTAGCTCTTTATTGTCCAAATGCAATCAAACTTCACAAACACCATTTGTTGAGGGTTGTGTTTCATTATTAGACCTGGTCTCTAACTGTACTGAGCTGCTAAACTCTTTTGCTCTGTGGCATACTTTAATTATATCATCAATAACACTGGGTAACAAAATTTGACAATTTTTCTGTTTATTGTGATTTTTCTGTCGTTTCTTAATGATTTCAGGCGCTGATTCCAAAAATGATATTGGTTTTGCTCTATCATCAACCATTTCAAAAATATAGGTTATCACACTTTTCATACAGCAAAGTATATAAAGAAGGCTAACAAATATTTTCTGAAAATAAAAACACTATTGGAAATTAATGTTTAATGAGCCAAAATTGTTTGACAAACCAAAATGGTGCAAAGGATATAATATATATCATGAGGAGAACCAATAAGAGAATAACAAGCCTTGTTATGCAGTGTGCGTTCCTTAAAAATGCACTGAAGAACGCAACTTCCGTGTATGAACATTCTTATCCTTTCTGATCAGTGACCATACATAGTCTCCCATCATGGAAGCATCCCAATGGCCCTGGTACCTTTTCTCCATCGTTTGAATATCTTTATAGAATCTTTCGCCATGTTCTTCACTCACATCCCCCAGGTTATCACAAAAAGAGTCTAGATGTGAATGCAGATAGTGTAATTTTAAGGACATACAGCACCCCATTTTGCCATAGCACTTAATCAAGTTTGACACTAACTCCTTATAGTTTGGTGCTTTATGGTTGCCCTAAAAACCCACGAACCACATCACGGAAAGCACACCCAGCCTCTTTTTCGATCGGAGTCATCTTGGCTTCAAGGTTCTTTGAATTCAACAGCGCCTTGACTTGTGGTCCTACAAAGATGCCAGCCTTGACTTTGGCCTCAGAGTGTTTAGGGAACATGACCCAAATCTGTTGGAAAACTTCCCCTCCAAAATCTAACGCAGTTACAAACTGCTTAATTAGACCCAACTTAATATGGAGAGGTGGTAGCAGAACTATGTCAGGCTTCACAAGAGGTTCCCTGAGTACATTGTACTTTCCTGGTTGCAGTCCTTCACATGGAGGCCACTGAACTGTTTTATAGTACTCAGTTGAAGCCCTGCTATCCCACAGGCAAAGAAAACATGAATATTTAGTAAACCCTCCTTGTAAACCTAACAGGAAACCAATCATTTTGAAATCACCACACACGTCCCAGTTATATTGTTCATACCCGATTTGAGTGAGCAGTTGTTTGACATTTTCATAGTCCTCTTTCATTTGAACAGAATGTGCAACTGGTATAGATGGATATTTGTTCCCATTGTGGAGTAGAACAGCTTTTAAACTCCGAGTTGAACTGTCAATAAACAGGCACCACTCTGAGGGTATATGTGTTAACCCAATAGCTGTGAATAGACCATTAACCTCCCTGCAATAACAGAGAAATCCATTGACATCGTAGAACTTTGCAAACTCTTCATGCTGCTTTCGGTATACAGTGCTCTTGCAGTCTTCCCCAAGCAAATTCCACTCTTTGAGTCTGGAGGTCAGAAGCTCAGACCCTGATTTCGTCCAGGGATGGGGTCAAATACAAATATAAATATAGATACAAATATACTATTTTTTTTACAGCCAAATTCAAATACAGATACAAATATTCGAATTTATAAGTCCCCAAATACAAATATGAAGCTTCAAATACAAATAAAATGCAAATACAATTTTTACTGTATTTGCAAATTTCGTACCAATTTCATCCTAAATATAAACGGATAATATTTACTTGACTTCGGCTACCGCTCAAGTAAGACAATACTGGTATAGTACTTATTGTATAAAACTTAACATTGCAATACTTTGGCTCTTATCAAAGTAGACTTCATTTTCACACCAAGGCAAGAAAAGTAACAAATTCCTCTTGTTTATTATTTTTATTAGAGAAAATTATTTCACACCTTGATATTTCTGCACTTTTGCATAATTAAAGAAAATTAATTCATATTTTCAATGTTTGATTTTTACTGTTCATATCAATTTGTAGTTATATGCACAGTTATATTACATTAGTATATTTGACTGTATTTGAAGCAAATACGGCAAATAAAAGGCTCAAATACAAATTCAAATACAAATATACAGCTTTTTAAATTCTCAAATACAAATACAAGTGCAAATATCCATTTTTGTGTATTTGTAAATACAAATACGTATTTGACCCCATCCCTGATTTCGTCAGACCCAAATGTCTAATTAAGTCGTCCAATTCCCTCTGATTTGGAAAGTGAGGGTTTGTACTGAAAGTTACTGTATATTCTTCATCATGACTGTCCTCATGAGCCGACATCTCAGATGAGCTAGCTGCATCCTTATTTTCAACCTGCAAAGCAAACAAACAAAATATAGGCATAGCTATATATGTAGAAGAGCAGCATCAGCACTAAGAAAAATTGACGCATAATGACACACAGTCTGTAAATACTGAAGGTAAAGTAATGGATAGATACCTGTTCTGGTGGATGTGGTATTGGAAGACCTTCGCCATGTGGTACAGGAGCTATGGACGACGCTATGCTTGGATACTGAAGAGTCTGCCTTCCTTTAACTTTCCTGTACTTAGAAACATCTACCATGCAGTAGTAGCAATCATCGTGGTGGCTCTTTGGTTCTCTCCATATTCTGGGTACCGCAAAGGGCATTGCCTTGCGTACTCCCCACAGCCACCCTTCAAGTGTGGAGCAGCAGCTTCCACAGATCACATGGGGTGCCCAGGGCTTATCTTGGTCACCCATAGGAATACCAAAATAGAGCCAATACGCAATCCAGAACTTGGTGCCTTTCACAATCTTGTGAGATACTTGCTTGGGGCCTATGTAATACCCACAAACATAGCAGAATATATCCAGCAAGTGTTTACAAGCTGTAGTTGCCATTTTCTTTACCAAACTGTACTACATTAATCATAACCTGCAGATATAGAGAGAAGAGTTATTAAATCTGCAACAGATTACAGAAAAAAGATGTATTCACAACACTGAAATAATGTTCGCAATAAAAAAGGATCGATAATACTCAAATCATCAGCACAGAGAAGCACAGAAACACAGTACCTCAGTGCTGGTAACCATCAGACAAACCACCTACTTTCTTTGTGTGTATAAATAATAAATATATTTGATCTTTATTTACTATTTATACTTAAAATAGTATTTTCTTAAGGTTGGAGTCGGTACATTTTTACCAACTCCGACTCCACCCAAAATTGCTTCCGACTCCGGCTCCGCAGCCCTGATTTCTAGAGCAAGAAACTGTCAATGAACATCCGGATTGTTCTCAACAATTGCTGATTATTCTGATATTGCTGTGCCCATAACATTATACTGGTAAAACATGAAAAATGTATTATCTCTGAAACCATTGATAATACACACAAATCAAGGCCAGATTTGGACTCAGCACCCACAAATGCATATAAAAACATAAAAAATTCTATATAAACAGAATCAGTATTACACAGTGTAATCTCTTCAAAGTAAATTATATTATTTTCTATTTCATCCTCTTCTATAAGAGCCTCAATTTTAACATTTACTTCGCTTAGAGCAACCTTTTTAGGTTAATATTCGTTTTAATGCTTCATTCATTTTGATAGAAGGAGACATTCTATGACAATTTAACATATAAATTCGTATTCAGGATAGGACACCTTGAAACCTCAGGGAAACTGATAAAAATCAAGGAAATGTAATAATTATTTTTTATATAAAAAAAAAAAATTTAGACAAAAAGCAGCCATTATAGGCCATTGACCGAGTGTTTACCTCTTTACACTGTTAAAATTTTGTCAGTCTTCGTCCTCTCCAGTTTTATGGGGAGACATCTCATGGCAAAATTAGGAAACATAGGTCAAATCAGCCAATTAAATCTGGTTTTTGTTTCATGTTACCTTATCTGACCAATCAGAGATGTGCATTTTGAATCTCCAATAATGCATACTCATTCCAAAATCCTTATTCAGTTCGGTTTTTGCTATCGGGTCATTCCAAGTCAAATGAAACACCTCTGGGGTTGATCATCACCAATTATCCCAAAAAATTTTTTGCAAGTAGGCCTAGGGAAGATATACTCAGAAAAAAAAAAAAATTTGTCTGCCTGGGCCTTGGGACCCGAGATATGGGGGCTGAATGCGTAGGGACAATTTTCAAATGCTTATATCTCTGGTTCTAATTGAGCTAGAGAGTTGGTTCTGGTGCCAAATTAAAGAGAAAACATAGCCTTGCCACTTTGCTCTAAGTGACTGAATCAAAAAATAATTAGGAAAAAAATGAGCAAAAATTTTTTTTTTGTTTTTGACCCCCTAAAAAAAGTTGACCCCCCCCCCCAAAAAAAAAAAATTCTAGGGACGCCCAAAAAGGTTCTCTATAACTCAAAAAATTTTATCCTTGGCTGGGCTTTAGTATAGGCACCACAGCACTTAACATAAAACTGGTTTTTCAAATTTTTCATATTTTTACTTCAATAAAGTTATATTCTATTAAATGTTTTATTTTGCAAGGGTCTAGTAGTAGGTTTTAAATAGGACTCTGGACTAAAATATATTAATTATGTTATTTTTTTTTTTTTTTCAGATTAATGTTATTTTTAATAGCTAAAATTATTTAAAAAAATAGTATATAATTATAATGGATGATAAAAGTGTTAATCAAAGAAACTTAAGAAAATGTGCAGACCCTAATAATCAGCACCCAGGACAGAAATGGGATAAATCCCTGAGGCATCCAACTAATGATATTATGACATATCTTCTGGCGTATGGATTTACTCAAGATCATCATTTTTGCAAACAATGTAGAAAAAAATTAGACATTGAAGCAGATGAACAAAAGATGAATGCGCAATCTCAAGGTAAAATTTCCATTTACATATTAAAAACATATATATTATGACCTTATTTTCATATGTAGGACTGTAGGTATCTTATTTGTATTTACTAAAATATCATGTAAAAAAGTAAATCTTAATTTAACAACGCCTTCATTAATTGAATCAAATATTATACTTAATTCCACTATTGGCTGCCAAAAATATGTACATTAATATTTACTTCATAATAAAAATAAAAATTATATTGACTCATACCTAAGCATGTACTACCTATGTATTTTTTTCAGTGAATTTGTTTAATAGTAATTTGTATTTATGTAATTAAATAAAATATGTATTTACAGATGAAGATCAGCTGACGCGGTCAAGCAGTAATGAAACAAAGTTCTGGTTGTAGTAATGCGCCTATGCCGATCGATGTCTCATTTGAAGTACCCGCTAGTACGAGTGAACTCAATACATCACTTGTAGCAATTGGAGTCCCCCATAAAAATAGATAAATTAAAAGGGAGAGTCTTACATTCCCAACAAAGCTAAAAAAGTATATAATAGCCTTATGGAACACTTTAAAGTTTTAAAAGGAGCCCCAGACATTGAATTTGATCAAGAAGAGCAAAGTATAGGAACTGAAATAGAAAAAAAAGCTGGCTATTTCAATGAGATGATGCTCTCTCTGAAGGAAAAATTTAATGTGAGCAGTAAGAGTGAACAAGTTAGAATTTTAACTCTATTACCTAAAAGTTGGAGTTTAAGAAGAACAGCAAAAGAATTTAACACTAATATATACTGGTCAAAAAAAGAAACGCAATTAGCTTGCATATGGTGTAAAATTTAAGTTGTTAGTGGTATTATCACAGTTTCAAGATTATGGTTAAACGTTTGTTCAAATCTTTTAAAGCCACTTAGTGCATGTTTTTAAACCTGACTAATCCCGGCTAAGACGCCATTTTGTTACAAACAATAAAGAGAGATTAAATTGAATGTATTCTTTATGAAGGCATGCATTTTTTCTTTGACTTCACAGAATACACACTGCCCGTTGAGAAAACCAAACTTTTTCCCACGATTGAGGCATGCCACGACTCTCACAGGTCAACAGAGGTCGTGCCTTGGGCATGTTGGATGCAGGCATGTCTGCTGTCCAAGTTGCACAACGAATGCATGTGCATCCCAGCACAATCTCTAGGCTTGTTAGATGGTACAATGCCACAGGAAGTGTTCAGGACCTGCCAAGACGTGGGCGACCTCGTGTGACGACCCACCACCAGGATCGCCACATTGTACTGCAGCACCTGCGTCATCGGCAGCGGAATGCTCGTCAGACAGCCAGAGAGACACCTGGTATCCACAACAACAGAATTAGTGACCAGACCGTCAGAAACCGACTCCGTAATGCAGGTATCAGCATCAGCCGCAGAACATCAGGGAACTGACCAATGCAATTATTGAAGAGTGGAGGGCCATCCCTGTTGCTTTCCTGCAGAGACTGTTGAGGTCGATGAGGGCCAGACTCCAAGCCTGCATTGTGGCTAGGGGTGGTCATACGCGTTATTGACTGTTTGTTATGTTAAAGAATCATTTACTATATACTGAGTCCTCATGTTTATTAATAAATCTCAAAAATTGCGTTTCTTTTTTTGACCAGTATATATCAAGCAAAAATAGCTAGAAAAATTTCTGAAGAGAAAGGAATTTTGTCCAATCCTAATGCTAAAACTGGGAGCAAAATTGAAGCAACTGTTGTTAATAGCGTAAAGGAATTTTATACATCAGAAGAAGTAAGTAGAGTTATGCCAGGTAGGAAAGACTATGTGAGTGTAATGGTAGATGGAAAAAGACAGCATATGCAAAAACATCTGGTACTTTGTAATTTGAATGAGGCCTATGTGCTATTTAAAGAAAAATATCCAGAGGCAAAGATAGGATTCACAAAATTTGCGGAGTTCAGGCCAAAGCAATGTGTTAGTGGGTGCTGCTGGTACACACTATGTTTGTGTATGTACCATACACCAGAACACCAAGTTGATGCATATCGGAGCAAAATTTGAAACGCTATTTTCGGAAACCAATCATGCAATTAAACATCCACGGGACTGGATAAATTTGGGTATTTGTTCCACCCAAAATGCACAATGCAATTTAGGCACCTGTGAGCAGTGTGGAGACTTTTCTGGAATGAAAGATCTGATGTGAAAAATTTTCGATGAAAACCAAATTGATGATGTAGCATTTAAAAAGTGGACAAACACTGACCGGGCGACTCTTGAAACAATAAAATTGACCACCGATGACTTTATCGAAGATTTTGTCGAACAACTTCATATCTATCAACATCATGATTTTATCGCAAAAATGCAGTCCAGGGCTTTCAGTGAAGCTAAGGATAATTTAAAACCTGGGGAAGTTGTTGTTGTCCTTGACTTCTCTGAAAACTACTCCTTTGTACTTCAAGATGAAGTACAAAGTTTCCATTGGAACAATCTCCAAGCGATGATACATCCATTTGTAATTTATTATAACCATCAGGGCAAAATTTTACACAAAAGTTTTGTTATAATTTTAGAATGCAACATACACGACACTGTTTCAGTGTGTCTATTTCAAGAACATCTGATTAAATTCCTAAAAGCTGAATTACCTGAAACAACTCTTATTTCCTATGTGTCAGACGGCTGCACTGGCCAATATAAAAATAGAAAAAATTTCATAAACCTCTGCCATCATCAAGAGGATTTCAGCATCGCAGCTGTCTGGCACTTCCATACTACCAGTCATGGGAAAGGCCCTAGTGATGGTACAGGGGGTGCAATTAAAAGAAAAGCAAGCACAGCGAATTTACAGCGAGCGTACGAGAACCAAATAATGACACTGTTTCAGCTTTTTGAGTATGTAAATGAAAGTATGCCATCTATTTCGTTTCAATACATGAATACAGCAGATTACGATTATGAAACAAAAATTAGAAGAAAGGTTTAACAACACCAAAACAATAACTGGGACCCCAAAACTTCATTTCTTTCGGCCTATATCCACAACAACATTGAGATGGTGAGTAAAGAGATTGGAGATGTCGCACGAGAAACAATTAGCGCAAGATCGGGATATGTGACGGTGGAATACGATGGACATTGGTATCTTGGGGTGATCATAGATACGGAGGTACAAGTAGAGGGTGAAGTGAGGGTGAAGTGAGGGTGAAGTGAGGGTGAAGTGAGGGTGAAGTTTGTGAAGCAAGCCAAACCCAGTGGCTCTTATACTTTTGATAATTAGGACATTCTAAACATAAGCCAGCATAACATCCTTACTGTTGTCGAACCTACCACACCAACTGGTAGAACCTATTACTTAACTAAAGAAGAGCAGAATAGAGCATCCACAGAACTTGAAAAATATTTAAGTTATAGAACGTAGTTAAATTGTATAGATACCATAATAGATATGTATAGTTTTTTATTTTTTTATTCATTTATTTCTATGATCCATCGACACAGACCCTGGAGTCCATTCTCGATTTACAATTTAAATAGGTAATTTCCATATATGATATACATATACAACTTTGTTTATAAAACCAATTATAAAAATATTTTTAAAATTTAGTCTGTAATTTAAAGTTAAAATCTTAAGCTGTAAAATGTTATTTCACATTTGTAGAAAAACTGTCTATATAGATTAGTTCTGGTACGTATGTGTATAATATAAATGTAAAAAAAATTAATATCTTATCTTAATAAATAATTAATAAATAAATAATAATATTAAACTATTAATACTTGTATAATAAAATCTTTGAAGTATGTATGTAGTAAAAATTGTGAACATATGTTTGAATTTTATATTTTTTTACACCTAAAATATGAAAAATTCGCAAATACCAGCTCTACATTGAGTGCTGTGGCGCCAATACTAAGGCCCAGCCAAGCATAAAAATTTTTTGGGTTATAGATAACCTTTTTGGGCGTCCCTAGAAATTTTTTTTTTTCAGGGGGTTCTCTTTTTTTTGGGGGGTCAAAAATTTTTTTTATTTTTTCTCATTTTTTTCCTTAATTATTTTTTTGATTCAGTCACTTTGAGCAATGTGGCAGGGCTATGTTTTATCTTTAATTTGGCACCAGAATGAACACTCTAGCCAATTAGAACCAGATATATAAGCATTTGAAAATTGGTCCCTACGCGTTCAGCCCCCAAATTTGGGCCCCCATATCTCGGGTCCCAATGCCCAGCTGGACAAATTTTTTTTTTCCCGAGTATATCTACCCTAGGCCTACTTGCAAAAAAAATTTTGTGATGATTGGCGATGATCAACCCCAAAATGCCTATTTTTGTTCCATTTGGCTTGGAATGACCCTATCGTTTGTCTTGGGTGTGATTTGGATTACTTATAAAAAAGAAGACGGTGCTGAAGTTTTCTTTACCAGTCATGGTGTTTTACCTACTTGTGTTATTTGTCCGCAGTGTGGTCATGAGTGTAATTATAGAGAAGTTGCTGACCAATATTATTGCAGAAAATTGACTAGGGACGGGCGCGGCAGAAAAAAAAAGTGTTCCTTCTCTGTTTCCCATCGAAAGAGCACGTGGGTTGAAACATCCGGTTAATCCCACCCAAAACTGTGGCAAAACTCATTGTATGTTGGGTTATTCTTGACAAAGCGTTCGACACAGCTGGATGCATAGCTCTATTTAGCATTGGCTTCTGAGAGTGCAATTAATTGGAGGAGTTTTTGCTTTGAAGTCTGTGAGCATTGGCTAGGCCAACAAGTTCAAATTGGTGGGCCTGCATCTATTTATTCCTGTTGGTCGCCACTGATTTGTACAAACATCCCAACGCTGCTATTTAAGGTAAGAAATTGCAAAAACGCGAGTTAGGTTCGGTTAGTTTAGGTCTGAACCAAAACACATTTTTCTGGTGTTTTTTGGTGTGATTTGTTCAAATATGAACTTCGTTTCGGTAATGGTTCAGAATACAGGTGGCACTTAAGCAAAATTTCAAAAAATACCAGACACAAAGTTGTTTCTCTCATTAAAATACATTGATTGCATGTGTCGCATACTCAAAAAAAATGAAGTTAGAAAATTACGAAAAAATATATATATAGCTACTTCAGTGCTTTTTGGGTATGAATCTAGGAAATTTTGAGTTGGCAACCCTACTATTGTTCATTCGCTTCAGTTTGAAAATGGCTTTGGTCTGTGATGGATGTGCGGTGACACTAGTATTTTTGGTAATTGTTACGCTAACCTAACCTAACATGAATATGTTATTACATTATCATTTGTATAATTTAGCTCTCGGGGGTACAGGGGGGAAGTAAAGATCATGCATCACAAATTGATCGGTATAGGGTTTTATATTTAAACCTAGTTACTTTTTATGGTAATGGTTCAGAATAGGGGCCACCTCAATTTTTGTGTTTTTTCCTCCAAAACATGCTAAAACCATTGGTTTCCTGTTGTTTAGGATAAATCTGACCATCACTATTACAGTTAATTATTGCTTGTGCTGTGTTCCCCCACCCAAAACCCCCAGTTCCCACGGTGGTCTCCCCAGATTGTAGGAGGGGTTGGGGGGGTGAAATCACTTCAAGCAATAATTTACTGTAATGTCGATGGTCACATCCATCCTAAACAACAGGAAACCAATGGTTTTAGCATGTTTTGATGGAAAAAACACAAAAATTGAGGTGGCACCCCTATTTTGAACCGTTACCCTTCGTTTCTTTGGGAAATGAGCCGTGTTTGAGAAATTTTCAATTTTAAAATTTCTCAAAAATGGCTCATTTCCCAAAGAAACGAAGTTCGGATTTGAACAAATCATACAAAAAAACACCAGAAAAATGCGTTTTGGTTCAGAAAGGAGAAAAAGCAGTAAAACGAATAATTACCCCTTTTTAGTTTCTAATATGGAAAGCTGCACTCACTAAGCTTAAATCCTCTTGCTCTATGGCAGAATCTATAGTGGCAATGACGTTTGTAATTAGACCTTTGTAGGCACTTCTCCTTTTTCTAAACTTGTTCAATTCGGCTGCACTCTTCTTCAATACAAACAACAATTGCATTCAATGCCAAATGAGCCAAATTGGCAAAAATACGGAGCTATTGAAGAATAGGGACCCCAGCCTTCTTTAGTTAGGCTTATAAGGCTAACTAACAAAAATAACATGACCTAACCTAACCAATCATTAGGCTAACTGTACACCCTTGATTGGTTAGGTTTAGGGTTGACAGGCATCCCGTATATACAGGACATGTCCTGTATTTAATGATTTTGTCCTGTGTCCTGTATTGACTTTATCAGGATGCCTTAAATGTCCTGTATTAAGATTTTTTTAAATAAATTGCAAAATTTAGCAGTTTAGAGCTGTACGATTTGGAATTTTCAATATTTTTATTTGTACTACTTAAATTTTACTTCATTAAAAGTAATACGTTATTAATAACGTTAAATAACTCCACTATTAAGTTGAAGGAAGTCACCCGAAGACAGCAAGTATTTGCGACAAGTAATGAACTTGTTTGAAACGTGTGCATTCATTGGCTGCAGCCAGCCGTTATGCATTCGCAGTTGTTAGTGATGGATCAGTGAAATAACCAGGCTTGATTTTTTCAATTCTTGCATTGGTTGCTAAGCTAGCAAAATATTTTTCATTTGTGTTTTGTAATTTAAGCCCAACATGCCAAAACGAAAGTGTAAATTTCATGATGAATTCTCTGAAGAATGGACATTTATTAAACAAGGGAAAAGTTGTTTTGAAGCTCTTATTGACTTTTTCAATAATCCATTGAGCGAAGCCTACTTATTTCGGTAATTATTCGTTTTTTGACCCAGTTTCTCTTTATAATGAGAGCAAACTTTTCTGGTCAATTTTGAGGTGTTTTGCATGAATCTGCCATCCGTTTCCTGTGCAAATGCGTAGTTTTCGAGATATCGTCATCTCGAAAACTACACATTTGCACAGGAAACAGATGGCAGATTCGTGCAAAACACCTCAAAATCGACCAGAAAAGTTTGCATTCATGCTAAACACAACCTAACTTAACCTAACCAATCACCTTATCACACACTTCACCACAAAAAGATTTCCAGTTAACAATGGACTCACTACCTAGTTTTATAACTTTCTCGGCATAATGTTATGAAAAATATTTTCGCAAATAAATATTTATTCACTGGAGGTTTTTATTCACTGAGAAGTTGCAATGTTCCAGCCATGTGCCCTTAAAGATAGAAACAGTAAATCCACACTCACGCTTATTTTTTGGATTTTTTTTTACGGCACCTAAACATCTTCGAGTCTTGTCTTAAAATACAGGCAGTATTACATTTAAGGCAAATCACGGATGTCGGAATTATGCCGTGATTGGAAAAAACATCTAAACTTTTATCTTCATCAAGGCCAACAAGGCCAACAAGGCGGATTAGGTCTTCAAAATCAAGTTCACAAGATTGACACGTCATGATCCTAGAACGAAAATCACCAAACTAACAAGTAACAGAAAGAAGTAGGTAAAATCAAGAAAAAGTAGCCAAAATAGCCAAAAAATCTCCAAAAAAGGTAGCCAAAATAAACAAATTAACCAAAATTTATATACATACATATTAGATAGAAAATATTTTTTTTATAAAAAAGTACATTTTATACAAATTTGCACAAGATAATATATATATTTTCTTATTCAGTTTTGATTGGTTATTCAATATATATTGCTGTTATAGCTGGGTGTAACTGGGTCAAAAAACAAATATTAACCCTTATTTCTAGTTCACAGTTTTCAATATCTCTTTAGCAATAGGATTATGCAAATTGAAAAAAGAGCAAACAGCGTTATTGAAGTACTTCATTGCTTAAAGGAACTCGTTGACTGCGTAAAAGAAAGAATTGATGAAAAGTTTATCCCTTTAAGTGTCAAGGCTTGCCTTAAAAGTGACATTACTTTTGAACAGAAAAAGAAATTCCAACTTTAAGTGGATAATTATTACGGCACTTGCCATGACTATCTTGTGAAATGGATTTCATCTCTTGAAGAATTCAATACTTTTACATGGATGTTACTAAATACTCTTCCAGCATGGGAACAAGTGGAACCATCATGTGTAGTATTAAAAAAGAAGGGAATAAAAATTGACGATAATATTCTTTTTTGTCAGTGGACAACATTTAAAAAACTCATTGATCAAGAGATTCAACATAAACCCGAAGAATGGAAAAGCAAGTTATGCCATGAAAGATGGTATTCTGTGCTTCAACAAATTAAATTTGAAGAGCAATTCTCAGTTATTAATTTTATGCCAGTACTTGTTCAGCATACCGGCTCATAATGGTAATGTTGAGCGTGTTTTCTCATTAATGAATGTTCAATGGACAAAAGAACGAAATAAGTTGGATGTGACCACAGTAGAAGCTATGTATGTTACAATGTAAATAGAACATAGACTGCCAGTGCAAGGAATTTTATAAGCAAGTTCTGCAAAACAAGGAGCTGTTAAGGAGAGCCAAGTCATCAGTGAAATATAATTAAAGGTATGTGATTTAAATACTTATATTTTACTTAGATAAGAAATTGATATTTTGGTAACAGGGTCTCGCCTGCGTAAAGTTAAGCTGATTAAATTTTTAATTTAACCCAGATGACCGTGTAACCAATATTTTTTAGTATATAAGTTTGTCCCATGCAGTAATATTATTTTATCTCAATTTACGTATGTATATGCAAATTAGAAATCATTTGAATTTAAATTTGGGTTAATATGAGTTTTATCGCACTCAGAATAGGGTCATTCTCTGTCAGATCAACCAGTGCCTAACACCCTCATCTCTCAGATTTTGCTGAAATTTGGTTTATAGGGAGTTTGTGGGCCCTGAATCCATTTCTGAAATTATAAGGTCAATCCGACCAACGGTTCAAGAGATATGACCTCGGGAAATTTGAGGTCACTTGCGAGGTCACTAACATTTGGCGACCCATAACTTGGGTAATAATGGTCACAATTATATAAAAGTATATATATTTAGAATCAGAAAACGACAAGAATCCAAATATGCAAGTTTTAGAACTCTAGGTTGAAAAATAAAAAAGTTACACTGTAACCAAAATTTGAGGTCACGATTTGACCTCTGGGGTATCAAATGAGAATTTTTTTTTAAATGTAAAAATGAAGGCATAGGCATTGGCTATTAGAATCAGCAAAAAAAAGTTTGTTTATGTTAGTATTTTTCATGTAACTAACATATAAGTGAACACCATATTCATAAGTTGTGCGTCAATTCTACCTATTTTTTCACACAAGCTCATAATTTGACCCATAGAAATTAAAATTACATTTTTTATAGATATAAAAACAAAGGCAAAAAATGTAAAATTGTATTTCACTGCTAATCTACACTGGCAATAATAGTTATAATAGTGAAAGGGGAAGACCTACTTAGAGGATTCATGTGCTAGCCTAATACAATTTTTGCATGCTCGATGCTCTCATCAATTTCTTTTTGTGGAAAAATGTATTGAATTCTGCTGCCTCCTCTTAGGGTAGGACAACTCATTACAGTTAATATATGATGTCCTGGCACTGCACATGAATCCTTGTTTGATGGATAATAATATGCACTTGATCCTGATGACCCAGAGGGATGTAGAAAGTTCACAGTGAAATCATCAAACTCTTCACAATATTCCTCCACAATTCCATACCAAACTTGCATGTATAAATGCAGCCAACATACTCTCCTGGTTTGACACATTTTAGGTTACCAAGCATTGCAGGTTCATTAGTAAAATGACTTTTCCTTATTCTTTTCTTTTCTCCAATGCCACTTGAAATGGGATACACCATCAGTTCTTCCTTGTTTAGGGGAACAAATCTATGATATTTCTGAGTTCCAGGAATAGCCCTACTATCCTTGAATTGATGTTCCAACCATTCTTCTGCATCTTTCAAATCAGCTGTAGTTACAAAGAAAAAATTTATCTTCTTGCTCAAGTTTTCTTCACAAAACTGAAACATGTGTTCTGGTGTAAGAATTTGCCTCTCTGTAGTTCTCTGCAAACTGGCATGAGCAGTAGCTCTTTTCACTGTTCCTCCAATCCCATCACATGCATTTTTGCCATGGGATGTAGCAAAGAAGTGCCATTCACAAGACAGACCAAAATCCTCTTCATGGTAACAGAGATTTGTGAAGTTGTATCTGTTCTTATATTGGCCAGCACATCCATCTGAGAAATAGTGCACCTTCTTCAATTGTGGGCATCTGAATTTAACATATGTCATAAGCTTCAATATGAATGAGTAAACCATTATAGTGTTGTGTTTTAGTGATGCAGATAAGAAACAGACACTAAAATGGCTAAGTTCCTGGTCTGCAGATGATCTATAATAGATGACAAAAGGGTGAACTGTACACTGTGAATTGTCCCAGTGAAACCCTTGGGCAGCATCCTGGACAATGAAAGAATAATTCTCAGAGAAATCACCTACTATAACTACCTCGCTCTGAGGTGGTAGTGTTTCTTTCAACTGCTTGAAGTACTGTGATTGTTGCTGAGCAACAAAGTGATGACGAACCATGCGGGATATTTTCATGCTTAGGGATGATAAGTATTCATGAAGTGGCTCCACCTTATCAACCATTGTACAATGGTCAACAGTCACCCATTGCTTGTAAGATATTTCATTTGGAGCTGATTTCACACTGTCAAGTACCTCAAGAAAACCCAGGACACCCTCTTCTCTTGGGCAATCATTGCAAAGTTGCATCATGCAAGTCTCTTTCTGTACTGCAGACACTGTAATCCATAAGATCCTTGTATGAAAGACCTCTTTCTCCCAATGCAGCCAGCTGCAATTTTGGATTTTGATGGTATGTGCAGACACAGACAGAATGAGTCCCACCACTACCGGCAAGCACACAATATGATGGCCGTAATTTTGCAAATGTGGAAAATCCTATTTTGGGATTCTTTTCATCATTTTTATATAGTTCAAACATCTCTCTTAAATTCCCGAGGACCAATCGTTTTTGCACCTTCAGCACTGATAACTTTCACGCAATCCCTTTGGCCAGGACACATACGACTAACCTCTTCTGACTCATAGAATCTTCTAACTATATCTTTGTGTTCTTCAGATATCACTTTCCTTTGCTCATTAGTGGAATCTTCGGAAGGATTCCATGTTCTGATTTAAGTGAACGGCTTCTTTTCACCATGTATGTTGTAGTTTGAAAGAAACTAGCTGTTTTTTCAATTGTGTATGGTGAGAGTGTCAATATTTGTAGTTTGTGATGGTGACATTTGCTCTCCAGGAATGACTGTTTCAATTCATTCATTAATTTGTCTAGATGTTTTTCAGATTTAGTTTCAGGTTTTGAAGTATCACTTACCTCCTCGGTAATTTGAACACCATAACTGAGTTCTAGCCTCTCCTTCAGGTGTTTCTGAGCAGATGATAGCTTACCACGAGCCTTGCGCTTTTTCTGGCTTAATGACAGCCCTTCTGAAAAGAACAGAAAAAAAGGTTTCACACACCTGAATATTAGTAATTAAATATTAATTATAGTACCTTAAATGCTATATAATTGGCTATATAGTAGATCAAACAGACCTTGTAGTAAAGTATAAGTTATTATATTAATTTATTACTTACTTTTTTTAACTGGTGTTTGGTCCAGAAATGCTAGAACTGGTTCAACTGAAGTTGAAGGATTTTCCTTTATCAAGCAATCACTGTCATTGTCCAGATCTTCAATTGAAGAGATGTTACTCAAGCCACTGATAGTAGATGATTCATTTGAATCCTGCTCAGACTCGTTGTTTTCAGTGGTACTAAGTATAGTGGGGTTTTTCATTATCAGTGTCCAGCAGTTCACACACAACAATGAGTCTTTTTTCACTCTTCCAGCACATTTTTCAACAAGTACATCAGTCACTTTTCTAAGATTGATTGTTATGCGTTTCTTGTGTTTTTGAATAGGGTCCTGGCAGTATTTCAAGTGCCGAACCATTGTATTTTGATCTGTAAAGATATAGGATTTACAATTAGGTAATATATATTTTTTAGAAAATATATAGCTATACACACTTAATATTTTAGGCCTTGAGAGTCTCTGAGGCTCATTAAAACACCATACCCACCAGCCACCCACAGTGCTGGCTGGAACTGTACTAACCTGTAGACAAGGAATTTTGCAACTATCTGTGTTGATTCTGCACTTAGACAAGTAGCAACATGTTTCAACAGGTTTGTTTAGGCTACATGTGAGCTTAGTCTTCCCCTTTCACTATTATAACTATTATTGCCAGTGTAGATTAGCAGTGAAATATAATTTTTATTAAATTCTTGGAGCTTGAGGTCAAATTGATAGCTAAGATATAAAAATTCCTTGAAATGACAAGCAATTTATAAATATGGTGTTCACTTATAAGTTAGTTACATGAAAAGTACCAACATAAACAAACTTTTTATGATTGTTTCTATTAGTCAAGAACTCTGACTATTTTTTATATCTATAAAAAATGTAATTTTAATTTCTATAGGTCAAATTATGAGCTTAAGTGTGAAAAAATAGTTAGAATTGATGCACAACTTATGAATATGGTGTTCACTTATATGTTAGTTACATGAAAAATACTAACATAAACAAACTTTTTTTTGCTGATTCTAATAGCCAATGCCTATGCCTTCATTTTTTACATTTAAAAAAAAAATTCTCATTTGATACCCCCGAGGTCAAATCGTGACCTCAAATTTTGGTTACAGTGTAACTTTTTTATTTTTCAACCTAGAGTTCTAAAACTTGCATATTTGGATTCCTTGTCGTTTTCTAATTCTAAATATATATACTTTTATATAATTATGACAATTATTACCCAAGTTATGGCTCGCCAAATGTTAGTAACCTCGCGAGTGACCTCAAATTGCCCGAGGTCATATCTCTTGAACCATTGGTCGGATTGACCTTATAATTTCAGAAATGGATTCAGGGCTCACAAACTCCCTATAAACCAAATTTCAGCAAAATATGAGATGAGGGTGTTAATTTCAATTTCTTTTGGTTGATCTGACAGAGAATGACCCAATATCAAAAGCAAATATAGCTAATTATAAAATATTAAAGCATAATTTTCTCATCATTTTCATATAAGTCACTATGCTCACAGATGCGTACTTAACAAATTATGTACATTTGAATATTATGACATTTTTGCATTTTTTTTCCCGCCCTTCTAATATTTTGATTGGTGACATCATAAGAACATGATATATGAGCTAGATTTTTTAAGTTCTTAGGCCTTTTAAGTTGCTAGTCTACTTCTGTTAGTTTTTGATAGATGTTTGTGGCGATGACATGTGAATGGTGCGAATATTATTTTGAGGATTTAATATACTCTAGGTTAGGTTAGGTTAGCCAGGGTTAGGTTAGGTTAGCCAGGGTTAGGTTAGGTTAGCCAGGGTTAGGTTAGGTTAGGTTAGCCAGGGTTAGGTTAGGTTAGCCAGGGTTAGGTAAGGTTAGGTTAGCCAGGGTTAGGTTAGGTTAGGTTAGCCAGGGTTAGGTTAGGTTAGGTTAGCCAGGGTTAGGTTAGGTTAGGTTAGCCAGGGTTAGGTTAGGTTAGGTTAGCCAGGGTTAGGTTAGGTTAGGTTAGCCAGGGTTAGGTTAGGTTAGGTTAGCCAGGGTTAGGTTAGGTAAGGTTAGCCAGGGTTAGGTTAGGTAAGGTTAGGTTAGCCAGGGTTAGGTTAGGTAAGGTTAGGTTAGCCAGGGTTAGGTAGGTAAGGTTAGGTTAGCCAGGGTTAGGTTAGGTAAGGTTAGGTTAGCCAGGGTTAGGTTAGGTAAGGTTAGCCAGGGTTAGGTTAGGTAAGGTTAGGTTAGCCAGGGTTAGGTTAGGTAAGGTTAGGTTAGCCAGGGTTAGGTTAGGTAAGGTTAGGTTAGCCAGGGTTAGGTTAGGTTAGCCAGGGTTAGGTTAGGTAAGGTTAGGTTAGCCAGGGTTAGGTTAGGTAAGGTTAGGTTAGCCAGGGTTAGGTTAGGTTAGGTTAGGTAAGGTTAGGTTAGGTTAGCCAGGGTTAGGTTAGGTAAGGTTAAGTTAGCCAGGGTTAGGTTAGGTAAGGTTAGGTTAGCCAGGGTTAGGTTAGGTAAGGCTAGGTTAGCCAGGGTTAGGTTAGGTAAGGTTAGGTTAGCCAGGGTTAGGTTAGGTAAGGTTAGGTTAGCCTTGGTTAGGTTAGGTAAGGTTAGGTAAGGTTAGGTTAGCCAGGGTTAGGTTAGCCTGGGTTAGGTTAGGTTAGCCAGGGTTAGGTTAGGTAAGGTTAGGTTAGCCAGGGTTAGGTTAGGTAAGGTTAGGTTAGCCAGGGTTAGGTTAGGTAAGGTTAGGTTAGGTTAGCCAGGGTTAGGTTAGGTAAGGTTAGGTTAGCCAGGGTTAGGTTAGGTAAGGTAAGGTTAGCCAGGGTTAGGTTAGGTAAGGTTAGGTTAGCCAGGGTTAGGTTAGGTAAGGTAAGGTTAGCCAGGGTTAGGTTAGGTAAGGTAAGGTAAGGTAAGGTTAGCCAGGGTTAGGTTAGGTAAGGTTAGTCAGGGTTAGGTTAGGTAAGGTTAGGTTAGCCAGGGTTAGGTTAGGTAAGGTTAGCCAGGGTTAGGTTAGCCAGGGTTAGGTTAGGTAAGCCAGGGTTAGGTTAGGTAAGGTTGTTAGCCAGGGTTAGGTTAGGTAAGGTTGTTAGCCAGGGTTAGGTTAGGTAAGGTTGTTAGCCAGGGTTAGGTTAGGTTAGCCAGGGTTAGGTTAGGTAAGGTTAGGTAAGGTTAGGTTAGCCAGGGTTAGGTAAGGTTAGGTTAGCCAGGGTTAGGTTAGGTAAGTTAGGTTAGCCAGGGTTAGGTTAGGTAAGTTAGGTTAGCCAGGGTTAGGTTAGGTTAGCCAGGGTTAGGTTAGGTAAGTTAGGTTAGCCAGGGTTAGGTTAGGTTAGCCAGGGTTAGGTTAGGTAAGGTTAGCCAGGGTTAGGTTAGCCAGGGTTAGGTAAGGTTAGGTTAGCCAGGGTTAGGTTAGGTAAGGTTAGGTTAGCCAGGGTTAGGTTAGGTTAGGTAAGGTTAGGTTAGGTAAGGGTTAGGTTAGGTAAGGTTAGGTTAGGTAAGGTTAGGTTAGGTAGGGTTAGGTTAGCCAGGGTTAGGTTAGCCAGGGTTAGGTTAGCCAGGGTTAGGTTAGCCAGGGTTAGGTTAGCCAGGGTTAGGTTAGCCAGGGTTAGGTTAGCCAGGGTTAGGTTAGCCAGGGTTAGGTTAGCCAGGGTTAGGTTAGCCAGGTTAGGTTAGCCAGGGTTAGGTTAGCCAGGGTTAGGTTAGCCAGGGTTAGGTTAGCCAGGGTTAGGTTAGCCAGGGTTAGGTTAGCCAGGGTTAGGTTAGCCAGGGTTAGGTTAGCCAGGGTTAGGTTAGCCAGGGTTAGGTTAGGTAAGTTAGGTTAGCCAGGGTTAGGTTAGGTAAGTTAGGTTAGCCAGGGTTAGGTTAGGTTAGCCAGGGTTAGGTTAGGTAAGGTAAGGTAAGGTTAGGTTAGCCAGGGTTAGCCAGGGTTAGGTTAGCCAGGGTTAGGTTAGCCAGGGTTAGGTTAGCCAGGGTTAGGTTAGCCAGGGTTAGGTTAGCCAGGGTTAGGTTAGCCAGGGTTAGGTTAGGTAAGTTAGGTTAGCCAGGGTTAGGTTAGGTAAGTTAGGTTAGCCAGGGTTAGGTTAGGTAAGTTAGGTTAGTCAGGGTTAGGTTAGGTAGCCAGGGTTAGGTTAGCCAGGGTTAGGTTAGCCAGGGTTAGGTTAGCCAGGGTTAGGTTAGGTAAGGTTAGGTTAGCCAGGGTTAGGTTAGGTAAGGTTAGGTTAGCCAGGGTTAGGTTAGGTAAGGTTAGGTTAGCCAGGGTTAGGTTAGGTAAGGTTAGGTTAGCCAGGGTTAGGTTAGGTAAGGTTAGGTTAGCCAGGGTTAGGTTAAGGTTAGGTTAGCCAGGGTTAGGTTAAGGTTAGGTTAGCCAGGGTTAGGTTAGCCAGGGTTAGGTTAGCCAGGGTTAGGTTAGGTAAGGTTAGCCAGGGTTGTTAGGTTAGGTAAGGTTAGGTAAGGTTAGGTAAGCCAGGGTTAGGTTAGGTAAGGTTAGGTTAGCCAGGGTTAGGTTAGGTAAGGTTAGGTTAGGTTAGCCAGGGTTAGGTTAGGTAAGGTTAGGTAAGGTTAGCCAGGGTTAGGTTAGGTAAGGTTAGGTTAGGTTAGCCAGGGTTAGGTTAGGTAAGGTAAGTCAGGGTTAGGTTAGCTAAGGTTGTTAGCCAGGGTTAGGTTAGCTAAGGTTGTTAGCCAGGGTTAGGTTAGGTTAGCTAAGGTTGTTAGCCAGTGTTAATTAATACCAAAATACATTTTCCTAGTAATATTTGATGTGTTTTGCTTAGATTTTGACTTCCATTTCCCTTGAAAATGAGCCAAACTTCAAAGTACTATAACTTTGTTGGATCTCATTTCCGACGGAAATGGAGGTCATATTTGAACAAATCACATCAAATACTACTAGAAAAATGTATTTTGGTGTGTAAAATGACTGAGTTACTTAAAACACATAATTACCTAAATTTGAACAGGGTGTCCTGTATTTCTATTTGGCAACTCTGGCAACCCTAACCTAACCAATCGTTAGGTTAACTGCATGCCCTTGATGATTGGTTAGGTTAGGTCATGATATTTTCGTTAGTTAGCCTTATAAAGCTAACTAAAGAAGGCTGGGGTCCTTATTCTTCAATAGCTCCAAAAATACTTAACCAGACTGATTGGTAATTTTTTACTATCAGTCCGGTCTCTGGAAACTGAAAATAAAGTTTACCATAAGACTCTTTACATTTTTTTAAACAACTTTTATTAAGTACAATATGAAGGCAAATGCTGATTAAAGCTATAAAATTAATGTTAATAAATTTTTTTTTGAGCGATAAAATCACGGATCATGTTTTTGGGAGTGATAAAATGGCTGATCCCACAAAGGTTAGGAAGGTACCGCTAACAAAATTGGGTGGTTTGACCTGAACTCATAAGATTTTAGTGTCACGATGGCGTTGGTTTGCGATGGTTGTAATTATTCAGTGTGTTTAACTTCATGCAAATTTTTTGGTGATGAAGAGGCTGCATTTAATTTTTATGTAGAACACGGTGTATTGCTAAAAGAATTTATTTGCCCTAAGAAAAACAAGGAAGATAGTGTTTGTGGTAATAAGTGTGTGTTCGATAAAAACAGAAAAGCATTTCATTGCCATAGGTCGGTGCGTGATAAGAAACGGAGAAGGGGAACACGCAAGGTTAGGTAGGTTAGTAGTGTTTAGTTTTACGGTATATATAATATATACAGTGAATGGATCTTTTCCGTTTGACTGCCGCCATTGAAACATAAGAGGTGAGTGCCCCCAGCCTTATAAGGCTAACTAACGAAAATATCATGACCTAACCTAACCAATCGTTAGGTCAACTGTACGACCTTGATGATTGGTTAGGTTAGGTCATGATATTTTTGTTAGTTAGCCTTATAAAGCTAACTAAAGAAGGCTGGATTTAATTATGTTTCAATGGCGGCAGTCAAACAGAAAAGATCCCAGTGAATATATACAGTGTTCGTTTTACTACATATATATAAATGTATATATATACCTTTTAGGTCACTCATGTAGGCTGTTTCTACAATTTCCATAATTTATATATCAATGGATTCGTTTTTACATCGCGAATGCGCCCTAGATAGTCTCTACTGAAGGAATTACCCGCATTTTAGGGTATTTTTTTCACACATATACCCCAAAACAAACTTCGTGTCCTAACTTAGTTTTGGGCCAGTACCCTCACTTGAGACTATCCAAATCGCATTTCTGGTGTAATAACGAATCCATTGATCTATAAATTATGGAAATTGAAGAGACCGGAGTGATAGTAAAAAATTAGGTTAATATTCGTTTTTGATAGGAGACATTCTATGACAATTTAACATATAAATTCATATTCAGGACACCTTGAAACCTCAGGGAAACTGATAAAAATCAAGGAAATTCAATAATTATTTTTTATGGAAAAAAAAAAAAAAATTTAAATTTAGACGTAAAAAGCAGCCATTATAGGCCATTGACCGAGTATTTAGCTTTTAACGCTGTTAAAATTTTAACGAACGTCGCCCTCTCCAGTTTTATGGGAGAGAATCTCGTGGCAAAATTAGGAAACATAGGTCAAAACAACCAATTAAAAATCGTTTTTGTTTCACGTGACATCCGACCAATCAGAGACGTACATTTTGAATCTCTCATAATGCATACTCATTTAAGAATGCTTTTTCAGTCTGGTTTTCATTTTGGTTTGCGGAGGTTGTGATTGCCTGGGTTTTTGGTACCTTGGAACGCAGTTCCAAAAAACTACTGTTGTTTGCGGTTCCTCAGAGAGACGCAACAACTCTTGTTCGCCTGATCCAGCAACATATTAGGCCTGGGACTACAATCTATTCCGACGAGTGGCGTGCGTATTCTCAACTTGGAAATCTAGGCTACATTCACCGGACAGTCAACCATTCACAGCGGTTCGTGGAAGACACCGTTCACATTCAAAATATTGAGCGTTGTTGGAAAGACGTGAAAAGCTGGATATTACAGTCTGGCAACAAAACCCAATCAGTTTAGGTTAGGTCAGGTCTGTTTAGGTCAGGTCTGTTTAGGTTAGGTCAGGTCTGTTTAGGTTAGGTCAGGTCTGTTTAGGTCAGGTCTGTTTAGGTTAGGTCAGGTCTGTTTAGGTTAGGTTAGGTCTGTTTAGGTTAGGTTAGGTCTGTTTAGGTTAGGTTAGGTCTGTTTAGGTTAGGTTAGGTCTGAACCAAAACACATTTTTCTCGTGTTTTTTGGTGTGATTTGCTCAAATCTGAACTTCGTTTCTTTAGGAAATGAGCCGTTTTTGAGAAATTTTCAATTTTAAAATTTCTCAAAAATGGCTTATTTCCCAAAGAAACGAAGTTCAGATTTGAACAAATCACACCACAAAATACCAGGAAAATGTGTTTTGGTTCAGAAAGGAGGAAAAGCACTAAAACGAATAATTACCAAAAATTACTGACTGATCAAACTCAAATTTTGCTTTTTTCAAATAAACTGAAGGTTATTATGTATTTTATCACACTCAGTCATTTTACACACCAAAATACATTTTTCTAGTAGTATTTGATGTGATTTGTTCAAATATGACCTCCATTTCCGTCGGAAATGAGATGCAACAAAGTTATAGTACTTTGAAGTTTGGCTCATTTTCAAGGGAAATGGAAGTCAAAATCTAAGCAAAACACATCAAATATTACTAGAAAAATGTATTTTGGTATTAACCTAACCTAACCTTACCTAACCTAACCGTGGCTAAATGAGCCTAACCCTGGCTAAACGAGCCTAGAGTATTACCTTATTATGGATTAGGTGGTGGATACAGACAAGAGCTCGTTTAGCCAGGGTTAGGCTCGTTTAGCCAGGGTTAGGCTCATTTAGCCACAGTTAGGTTAGGTTAGGTTAGGTTAGGTTAATTAATACCAAAATACATTTTCTAGTAATATTTGATGTGTTTTGCTTAGATTTTGACTTCCATTTCCCTTGAAAATGAGCCAAACTTCAAAGTACTATAACTTTGTTGGATCTCATTTCCGACGGAAATAGAGGTCATATTTGAACAAATCACATCAAATACTACTAGAAAAATGTATTTTGGTGTGTAAAATGACTGAGTGTGATAAAATACATAATAACCAAACTGAATTGCTTGGTTGGGGCAATGACCAACCACCAGTATGGAATACCAAATTTTCCACCCAAGTAACTGGCACACTGGTCTGCAACCTTCGCCTACGAACAATAAACCAAAATTAATCAAACCAGTAAAAATATAGGCTCAAAACAACGACAGACTAGTGGCCAAGTTTCGCAATTGGGCAACCAAACTTTCTACCCTGGGACCTTAACTCAATTATGCTCAACCCATCCAGGCTTAAATTGGGCTGCAGTTTACACAATCAGAACTTTGCCAAAAAATAGTCACAGACTCAGTCTTGGACTAGCAACCGATCCGAAGGACCATGTTATTTTTTATTTTATTGGGTTCAAAATCCCAGCTGAGCCTTGAACGGCCAAGCTCTGAAGGGCCAGTTTAACCTACAGCCCAAGTTAAGCTAGACTAAAAACTTACGGAATTGGAGGTCCTATTGTGTCCTACCTCAGGGTTACTGACTTCATGTGGGCCTACCTTAGTCCTCAGTTGCATAAAATTAAGATAAAAAATAAAAGGGGCACTATTTATGGTCTTCTTTCTAAACCTTGCAACAACAACACAACCTGCACCATTGCGCGATGCAACAATCTTGTATCTAAACAACCAGACTGAATTGCAAGAGAGCTCTCTGAAGACCACGCCCTGTTACTGTCTGTTCTTAAGGACGCGCAGTGCCCCAAAAAATGATGCCACAAGAGCCCAAAAAAGCTAGCTCTAAATTAAGTGAATTTTCCACTAACCTTACAATTATGAAATGGATATATATACACCTTAACTTAATATATGCAAGCAATGCTGCATCAATCAGCTGTTATCATATCGCCTTGGGACACCACTGGCTCTTCCTTTTCTAGATTTTCTAACATATGCAAGCAATGCTGCATCAATCAGCTGTCATCATATCGTCTTGGGACAACAATGGCTCTTCCTCTCCTAGATTTCCTAACACTCCCCGCTAAAGAGGTATTGTTGTCATTACCTTCTGCAAGTTTAGCCAAGCCTTCTCCATGAGGCTGTAACCTAAATGCTTCATCTTGACTATTCGTTTTGGTATTATTATAGTATTACACCCGTCTAACGTCCAGCAATTGTTATATGTTCATTAAGTAGATTTTTTAATTCTAAGACACTTTCCTTCTATAGCGTTTCCGTCGCAAATGCTTCGTTTTCGAGATATAAACATTTTTTTGGTGTGTATCTAGTGTGTGTTCATACGTTCGTGTGTTCGTACGTTCGTTTGTGTGTTCGTTACATGTCTGCCCAACAGGGCCGGACTTTCACCTGCTGAGGCCCTAAGCTATATGAAATTTGAGGCCCTTCTCTAAAAAAATTCGGGTAAAAAAATTTAAAATAATGTCATTATTACTATAATTATTATTTTTTATATTAATGTTAATGATAAAGAAAAAATAATATATATATATATATATATAATTTTTGATGAATTAGTGTTAAAGAATAAAAACTAATGATAAAATAAAAATATATTTAAAAAAATGAGGCCCTCGAGGGTGTGTGGCCCTAAGCTATAGCTTATTTAGCTTATAGGTAAGTCCAGCACTGCTGCCCAATCACTGCGCTCCATCCATTTCGAATTTGAGTTACTTTCGTACCGGAATGGAACACTCATTCCACTCATTCAGAAGTACATTAGGCCTGGCTCTGTGATTTATAGTGATTCCTGGGCTGCCTACAAGACTATAAGTGATTTAAGTTAGGATAGGTTATGTCAATTTTGAAGGTGAAATTTATGTTTTTCCTATGGTTTTTGATGTGTTTTAAACGAATCTGACCTTCAAAACCGTCGGAAATGACTCGTTTTCGATTGCCGGCTGGGGGGAGGGGGATTATCTCAAACACGAGTCATTTCCGACGGTTTTGAAGGTCAGATTCGTTCAAAGTACATCAAGAACCATAGGAAAAACATAAATTTCACCTCCAAAGGGAGACGGGTGTAATACTATAAATTTACCTTCGTTTTTTGCTGATTTCTAAAGCATAGATTTTTTGTATAGGTCTCTTTAATTTTCCTCCTGTAATAACTTGGGGTTTGAGACACCGCTAATTTACTAGGTTTCTAAACAATAACAAAGGCACTTACCGGTGCTTTGATTTACTGTAGAGGTTCTTTTAGTACAGGATCTGGCCTAGAGTTCGTATAAATTTCTGGGTGCAGAGGTTTTGACGACTGATCTAGACTAATTTTGGGGCGTGGAATCCGAATTTTTCTATGCCATCGCACCAAATTGGTGCGAAAGTGGTCAAAATGGCAAAAATTGGCAAAAATGGCAAAATTTGATCAGTTTTTTGTATTTCTCATATTCTTGAGTTGGAAATTTTTTTAAGGGCAATTGTTTGTTTGAGAATCTCTCTCTGTAACATACTGCTGCCTGAACCAAGAAAACTGACAAAAATGTAAAAAAATAAGCAAAAATACTAAAAAATTAAGTATATATTGTCAAAAAATCGCAAAAATGAAATTTTTTACTATTTTAGTGCATAAATTAGCTCTAACCAATCTTATCGAAATAAATAGTCAAGAAATTAGATATTAATAGCTCTACTAAAATTTCCTAACACAAAAACATGTACAAATGTCTAAATTTTGGGTTACAATGATTAAAAATGGTTGTAGAATATTTGAAAAAATAGACAAAATATAAAAAATAGTGCTAATTTTATAAAACTCTTAGGTTTGCATGTTGTAAAAGACTGTGAGATAAGATCATGTATTATTTCTGATGATGTTGACTGAAAATCTTGCAAAAGTGGCAAAGAGTTTGGCAAAAATAATAACTGTCAAGGCCGCTTATGTGATTGAAAAAGAGTGTTACCGTCACTCAAGTGCATCTTCCCAGTGCAGCACCACGGCAATGGGCTAAGTTATAGCTAACTTAGTGGGAACGACCTCATTTAATGATGAGGCCCAATTGTTTTTTTTTGTTTATTTGAAACTTTTATTGAAACATTATTTACAAATAAAAGCACTATGGCTTTTGTGGTATCATCTTCCGACACCATGAAAATGAAACAGAAGTACAATGTACAGATTTGTTCATCTGTAATTTTATTCAGTTACCTGCTGAAATTCAGGCGTTAGGATTTTGGCATGTTCTTTGATTGCACTTGCAGAATGAGCAGCATGGTATGGATGACGCAGTGCAAGGGCATTTTGACCTCTTGTACAGGTTTTGCAGCTGCAAGGTTCATTCAAATCCTGAGGTTTATTTGGGTAATCGGCAAAGCTGGGCACAAACCGTTAATCCGTTAATCGTTAATTAACGAAGTTAACTTTTTCGTTAACGATTTAACTTTTAAGTTAACTTTGAAAATCATTATCGGACTAATTAACTTCCGTTACATTTAACTTCCGTTAACTCAAGTCCGTTAACCCAAAAAATTCATAAATAAACGTTTAAAAGTTTATATTATTTTCAGTGCTGAGCAGGTGCGCAATTAATCCGCCACTGTTAATAGTGATGAACGAATTTCCATTTCCGCAGTGCAAAATCAGGCGATATATTTGTTTCCGTCGCCACAATTTGTGTCTTACCAAATATGGTAGTTATTTATGGCATTGGTTTGAGCAAAACATGGGCGACTGTAAAATCAGGCGGAAAGATTTGCCATTTGAGTTGAATGTTTCAACTTCTTTCAAGAAATATCACGAGCATTTTAAGGCACTTTCAAAAATATATATGTAACAATTACAACAAATAACTACATTCGTTTCATTTGCAGTCTGTCTCTTGCGCAACATGTTTGTGCTAGTGAATATTTAAAAATAATCGTTGTCAAGTAAGTCATGTATATTTATAATATGTCTGTGAGTACCTTATTAGTAGTCTCCTTGATACATTTCAAGAACCATAAAACTGATCAGGTAAGATTTCAATTCTCATGTCACTTTGATGACATAAATTAAGTCAATTGATGTCTTACAATGGGAGCGTTTTCACCTTAACCCTTTATGTCCTGGCGGTACTTCTAGGTACCACATCTTTAAAATCTCCATAATTATTTTTCTACCCGGTTGATCCTGCCGGTACTTTCAAGTCCCAATGTGAATTAGTTTCTTTATGAGATAATAGATGGCGTTGAGAAGTAAATGTGAGCGTGTGGCGCCAGAGGCTGTTTACTCTTTAGTATCTCTGCCATCCCCTCCAGTGCTGCAGTGGAGCGTTTGTTCTCTATGGGCAAGGACATCCTGAGGGCCAAGAGATCATCCCTGTCTGATGAAAACTTTGATATGCTAATTTTCATGAAGGGCAACATGCATCGCATGGACAAAATGGAGAACGAGAAGAAGAGGGAAAATTAAATTATATATATATATTGTGTTTTTCATTTTTTTTATAATAAAAGTTAACGTTAACGGTTTATCGGTAACTTCCGTTACATGTTTAACGAATTAACGGATTAACGGTTAACGAAGTTAACTTTTTGGTTAACGGATTAGCGGTTAACGAAGTTAACTTTTTGGTTAACGGTGCCCACCACTGGTAATCGGTTAGTTGAGGTTCCAAAAGTCCCTCATCAGACTACGTAACCATACTCAAGTGTATTTAAATTTTCAGATATGGAGCCATATGGAGAGTCAAGCCAAAGTTTGCACTGAAGATATGCCCGTTTAATATGCAGTCTAATACTTTTTGAAGAGCAAGGAAGCTGAGTAAAATCGATTTTGTCCCCAGTTTTGTAATATTGCTCAGATCTTAGTTGATCAAATGATATGGATTTTGACTTGGGTTTGATGCAATGAGCCAGAAAGTTTTCGGCACCTTCGATTATTTCCTCTGTAAGTGGTTCCTTGCCAAAGTCCTTAATTTCATCAAAGTAGTTTGACTGCTTCAGTGCACTATATTTTGTGCCTACTTTACTGACACTGTCACAGCCAGTTAAAACATGCAAGACAGATAAAACTTGGATCAAATCGTTTTCAAGCTTTTGATGCAAGCCATGCAGAGGAATGATTTTGCGACTTGTTCCAGAGCCTTTAACAAACCATAATTCCTTCAGGCCATGCTCAATCCATTTTGTTAAATGGTAGATGAGCAGTGATGGGCATCGATACATAAAAATCGCTAAAGCGATACCGATACATCGATACATGAAGAACGTCTTAGGCGATACCGATACGCCGATACTTTCTACATGTCTTAAGCGATACCGATACCGATACATGTATCGCCAGTACATTTTTATAATTATTCATTTAATATGTAGGTATTAGTTTATACTAGTAATTTGTACGCACTGTAAGTAAAATCAACGACATTTTAATGGGTTTTATAGATGTAAATAAAAACAATTGCTTTATTTAATGAAAGTATGTTTTAATTTTGTAGGATACATGAATGACTGAAAATATTACACTAACAATTAAAAGTAATTACTATTACCCTTCAAAAATACCAGCTGGCTAAACATCTGGTCAGACAGTCTATTCCTTTTTGGAGCGTGAATGTGACCAGCCAAACTAAACAACCGTTCTACAGGAGCAGAGGATGGTAGTGGTGTGTTATACTTCAGGAAGACCCGTAGAATTCCTGGGTACTGCCTCAGAGATTGGAGAGAATGACTTCCGTCACCCAGATACTGTAAAACTTCCATCTCAGTGGAATCTTGGGTTGCAGAGACATTAGTGGAAGCAGACTCATAACAGAAGAAATCATCTGCACTTCTGTCAGATGCAGCATCACTTAGTTGTTGCTTTGGGGGTCTGCTCGCTGAGGCTCTTAACAGCATTAACCAACATTTCTTGAACCCTCTTTTTGACAATGTTAGTATTAAATTTGCCTTTTATTGTCATCCACTTTAACTTGAACAGAGGATTTGAAGACGATGCCAGTATTGCTGCTTTACACTCATGCGACGCATCAAGGCACAGAAACTTTTCAAACCGCTTAGTGGACCCTACTGTGACTGCATTGAGAAGTGGCTGACAATGACGCAATGCCTCCGAATTCAAACGCTCTAGCTTCTTCTCTACAGCTAACAACGTCGGAAGCAGGCAACCGTGAAAACATTCTTTGTCGGACTGCAACCTATCAAGTGCTGTTGCAATGGGTTGTAGTACGGTTAGGTATTCCTGGAGAAAATCAAGCTCATTTTCACGAAATGTTGGCAGTCCTAGTTGTTTCATTGTTTCATTTAGGACACTTTTATGCTTCAACAGAACTGATAAACTGTCGAACTAGGAGTTCCATCTTGTGACGCATGGTAATGTCAACTGACATTTTAGAGTTTCCTGGATTATTTCGGCTGTTTTAGGCTTGCCACAGAAATTCCAAAGGGCTGAACACTTCCCCATGGCAGTATGGTGTATTTTTGCATAAGGTCCTTTCAGCGCAGATTTTGCATCGGTGGTGCACACTAGACTGAGTGTGTGTGAGCAGCATCTCAAATGTGTTGAAAGAATGATTTCTTCAGAATCTGTATCGATGTATACACAGGACTGTATGAATCCCTCTTCGTTTGGATCCTGTTCTCCAATCAAGTCGTCTTCTCCATCTTCTTGAAGTTCATCCTCGAGATATTCTTTTGTCTCCGGAACAGTAATGCCGTATTCTTTGAATGCTTTCACGAAGTTCGACCCGTTATCAGTAACGGTGGCAACAATCTTGCTCTCACACAATGAAAAGTCTCTCCGAATATCATCCAACTTTTCTGCAATCTTGTCGAATGTGTGACTTCCAGCAAATCGTACACATCCTAAAGTTGCACCTCGTCTCTCAAATGTGGCATCATTTATCTGAAAAAAAAGAAGTATGTTTATGCAAATTATTCTATCATTCAGAAATAGGAAACGTGGACTTGTGAAATGAAAAAATATCTATACCCAAAATGGTGTTCGTGAAATGGTTAAATTTAACGATGCGTATCATGATTCATAAATATTATGCGGAAATGAAAGTATACTAGTATACGCTTATCTGTAGTTACAAGTTGTAACTACAGATAACTCTGATAACTCTGGTCTTAGGATAAACTCACCCAGTGTACTGTAACTCCCAAAAAGCTGGGGTGTTTCGTTGACCAGATATCCGCAGTCATGCATATGTACGGTTGAGCAGAGAGTTCTTCCTTTATTTTTTTGCGCACGCACAAAGCTAGTGAAGACACTTGACGGCTCAATGAACGTCGTGAGGGAACTTGTAAAGATGGATAGACTCCTGTAAAAATAATTAAATTAGTGAAAAACCTGGTATGCATGTATTGTCTTATTCTTAATCATATAATTCATATTTTATGGTCTATATGAGCTAGCCAAACGATGTTTTTCGAACCACAGCTTTATGTTTCTTTAAATAATTATACGGTAATAACTAAAGGAATAAGTATTTACGAAAACATGTTCGCAGTTATTTTACCAATCAACTGCAAACTTTATAATTATATGACTCATATGAGAAACTCAAAGTTTTTGCACCATAATATTTCGAACAATTGTTATAATGAATACATAAATACATTAATATTCAATGTTTTTATCTAATTTCTTAGCGTCGTTTCTTAAAACAAATCACGTGTTAAATTTAGGCTCTACTTACCACAGAATAAATCTTTGAATTTCTCATTTTCTACGAGAGAGAGGGGGTACATTCCATCTACTATGAAAGAGACTATCTTTTCATCAAATTATTGCTGGTTAATTGTTGGCCTGCTCCTGTTTTCTTGCCAAATGCTAGAGTCGTTTGTATGGAGTGCTTTGAACGTTTGACTTCAGGCTGCTTAAGACTGCTTGTAACACTAGCGGCTCTCTTCCGTACGCGATTTTTGTGGTACTCTTCAAATTCCTCCAGCACATCAGGATGACGTCTCTGAAAGTATATAGCAAAGCAAATAGATTTTGCACGTTTTCAAATTCACAAAATATATTCTGTATCAGAGATGGACGCTTTATACGTATGTATTTAAATACTTAATGCGCCACTAAAATATTAAAAATACTAAATGCTTCTGAATTGTATTATTTGTATATAATACCAAATACATTTATCTAATTATCAAATACATTGCTATAAACTCAAAAATACATAAAATTTGAATGCATTAGTAGTATAGCCGAAAAACGGGAGAGTGCAGTAATGTTGTAATGTTGCAAAGGGGGTGGGGTGTTGCAAAAAAAAACAAAGGGGGGTGGGGGGAGCTGCAGGTGCAACAAGGGGTCATGAAACTTGGAGGCGGCGTTATCCCCCAAGAGAAAGGAGGAGAGGTGTTCACCTGGCAGGAGCCAAGCGCATAATAAGACTTCAGCCGAGTAGGCGTTGTCTTATAGGCTCCTAATCAGCCAGTTGGCTTAGAAGGAGCCAAAGGGGGAGGGGTACACCTGAAGGGAGAGAGAGAGAGAGAGAGAGAAGAGAGAGAGAGTACTGGCCTTTGTTGCCAACCCCAAAATGGGATTGCAAGGGCATGCAACTTGGAGGCGGAGTTCTCCCCCAAGCTATTGCCCCCAAAGGGGTATACCTAACCTAAGAGGCCTCTAAGGGTGGGAAGGGGTTTTCTCACCACCCAAAGGGCCAGAAAGAGAAAGGACCAGAGATCCTTGCTCGGCTGGGAGTCGAGCTTGTATGACTCCGTCGGCTGCCTCTCGCTCTTTTATAGACCTCTAATCCGTCATTTGGCTGAGTTACCAGATAGCGCCATGTATTTAATTCCAATAGAAGGCGGAGTTGCCAGTTTGTGCTATATATTTAATTAATTCATATATTAATCGAAGACTGAGTTGCCAGATAGCAATATTTATTAAATTAAACCATATATTAATCATCCATTTAAATACCACAATATATTTATATGGTGGTAGTTAATCAATACAGATGAATCTTCTTAATTCCAACAATTAAAAGAAATTCTGTTTATTAAATAAATAATTTAAACACACGCTCTTTACACAATAAATCACTTAATTCCTATTTTTATTATTAATATCACAATTTAAGTCACGAATAACAGTGGGAAAGGAAAAGATAACTTACGAAGATAGGTGAAACAAACGACAATTCAAAACACACGGTCGTCCCACCTCCTCCCTCATTCCCCCCAAACTTCTCACCCCATCTGTGCTTGTATATATATAATAAACGAATGAACAACTCGTGCACACACACACACACGAGGAAAGGATTCCCGACTCGAATCGTTTACCCTGAAGCCTTTTTGAGGTACGACGCGAACGTACAATCGTCAAAATATTAGTTCAGACGAAATACACACAAATGAACAACTTTCTCCTTACCTTATATATATAATATATATATATATATATATATATATATATACAGGGCGTCCCAAAAAATGTATACACACTTTAAATAATTATAAAGGCAGTGTTTATTAAAATACATTTCATTTTCAAAATGTAATAGAATCTACAGACATTATTTAATTGTTTTGTCAACGCCTGTTTTCAAACTGACGTCCGTTCTGGTCCAGGCACTGCTGATAACGCGAAGCAATGGAATCGCAAACATCACGAAACATTTCGTTTGGTATTTGTGTGCATTCTCGTTCAATGGCTGCTCTCAATTCAGCGACTGTTGCAGGTTTTATAGCTAGACTTTGTCTTTTAAGTATCCCATAAAAAAAAGTCTAGTGGTGTGAGGTCTGGTGAACGCGGAGGGTATTCTACGAAACCCCTTCGTCCAATCCACATCCACATCGTGCCAAGTACCACTCGCAATACTCTACTCTTCGGTCCGGATCATCTTCATTAATAGCATGGACTAATCTTGGAATGTAACTTTTCCATTGACAGCGCTTCAAAATGCGTTGGACAGACGATTCTGAAATTCCTACCTCACGACTCGCTTGCCGCACAGATTTTCTTGGACTTTGGTGATACGTTTCCAGTACTCTTTCTTGCTTTGTGGGGCTTGTCGATGTCCGTGGTCTTCCGGAACGCTTCTTGTGGACATTCTGAACAGTTCCATCGGCTTCAAACTTATCTCTAATTCGAGTGATGGTAAGTCGCGTTGGTGGATCTGTTTGAAACTCCCTCCTAAACTGTCTTTGCACTTCAACTGCGTTTTCACACTTCCAGTAGCATTTTAGAATGAATTTCCTTTGTTCAAAGCTTAGTCTGACTGCCATTATTAATTCTAATGGGTTTAACTTGGAAAGAAAGAAACATCAATTGAGCTATCAGCTGTTAAAGTGTGTATACATTTTTTTGGGACGCCCTGTATATATATATATATACACAAAGAATCATAATAACCGTGTCTATTTAATTTTGTCATTCCTTATATATATATATATATATATATATATATATATATATATATATATATATATATAAAAACAGATTTTCACCTTAAAGTGAATTAAAACAATATTAACATTAAAAAAAATCACTAAACAATTAAAAGAAATCGTTCCATTAACATTCTCAAATCTATACAACACACACACACACACACACACACACACACACGCCTCTGTACATATTATGTGAATGAAAATCAGAAAAAATGCCAAAAACATTAATTTAAAAGAAATTCTGTTTATTAAATAAATAATTTAAACACACGCTCTTTACACAATAATCGCTTTATTACTTAATTCCTATTTTTTTATTATTATTATCACAATTAAGTCACGAATAACAGTGGGAAAAACGAAAGGAAAAGAAACCTTACGAAGAGAGTTGAAACAAACGACAATTCAAAACACACGGTCGTCACCCCTCCTCCCTCATTCCCCCCAAACTTCTCACCCCATCTGTGTTTGTATATATATATAATAAACGAATGAACAACTCGTGCACACAAACACACACACACACGAGGAAAGGATTACCGAGAATCTGGGTCAATTCGAATCACACCTGTTTGCCCAGAGGCCTTTTTTGAAGGAACAAAATGACCGCGAGTTGACCTTTCTTCCAGTCTACTCGAGTAAATCTCGCTTGACTCCAAATATTAATAATAATGTTGTTAATTCTACAATGAAATACATTCTCGAAGCGAAGAAAATGTTTTATATTTTTATTTACACGTAATTTGTATGGTGTCATATTCTTAGATAACATCTCTGTTATTGGAAGATATACACACAATTATATTAAATAATAAACAGCAAAAGAAATAAGGTGCATGAGGTGGACAAACCTGAAAGTACTAACAATTGAATGTAATCCAGTGTTTTCTGCATAAACGTCTGCAGAAAGATATGAGATCGTGGGGTCGACTCCCGAATACCAGACGCGTATCTCTCACGATTCCTAGTTAATGTTTTCAATGATGTAATTCTTATTTTCTGTATAAACGTCTGCAGAAAGATATGAGATCGTGGGTTCGACTCCCGATTACCAGACGCGTATCTCTCACGATTCGTAGTTAATGTTTTCAATGATGTAATTACATGTTTTCTGTATAAACATCTGCAAAAAGAACAGCTTCAGAGTTCATTTACACCATGCGTACACTTATCTCGTGCACACAGTTTGTGGGAAATAAAAACGTACCAATGAAACTATAGAATCATTTTAAATACAGAATTCATTCACACCAGGCGTACACCTATCTCGTATATATATATATATATATATATATATATATATATATATAGAGAGAGAGAGAGAGAGAGAGTTTTGTTCATTTTTTTTTTTAAATAAATTAAGGAATGGATATATATATATATATATATATATATATATATATATTATATATATATATAGGGTGGTGCAAATTACAGTAGTAGTAATAATAATTAACTCCTTTTCGCAGAATTGGAAAGATTAAGATTTTCACTCCGACCTTAGACCTACAGTTTAACGTGGAAACCGAATCAGAAATACATCTCGTCAGGGAATCATTGCTCACTCTTTCAAAGCATCTCGCTGATTTGTTCATTTTGACAATGGTTAAGCTTTTCACTCCGACCTTAGACCTACAGTTTTAACGTGGATTCAGAAATACATCTCGTCAGGGAATGATTGCTCACTATTTCATCGAGATAATTAAAGCTCATATACAGGACCTGCATTGTCTATAAGATCTGTGGCGCGTGCAGCCTTCAGAAGATGTGAACAGCTGTTCTGTTGATCAGTTCAAGAAATACATCTCGTCAGGGAATCGTTGCTCACTCTTCCACATTTCAACATAACAGGATCATTTGATTATTGAACCGGATTTAAAATAACAGGATCATTTGATCCGGGGGGGGGGGGGGGTAGCATGGCTGCAAAACATGCTAATGCACGATTTTTCTCTTTAGTAATAATAATAATAACTAGCTCTTCCCCGAACTGTAACAACGGTTAAGGTTTTCACTCGGCCTTAGACCCACAGTTTAACGTGGAAACCGAACGCTCTTTTCTTTTTTAAAAATATAATTAAAGGAATGGATATATTTATAATTTCTTTATTATAAAATGTGGAACATGCAGTCTTCAGAAGATGTGAACATCTGCTCTGTGGATCAGTTCAAGAAATACATCTCGTCAGGGAGTCGTTGCTCACTCTTCCACATCATAATTTCAACATAACAGGAAGATTTGATTATTGAACGGATTTAAAATAACAGGATCATTTGATTATTGATCCGGGGGTAGCATGTCTGCAAAACATGGTAATGCACGATTTTTTCTATGTAGTAAATATATAGAAAATAAATATACATTTTGAATGATCAATTAAAAATAATAATAGTTTAAGAAATATGAACGAGGAATATGCATATAGTCAAAAAATATATCCGTCAATATAACAGTACAGGAGAAATATATAATATATATATATACATACATACACCCAATTATGGAGATATATAGAAAATAAATATACATTGGAATGATCAAAACTAAGAAATAATATAACCATCAACATAGCAGAAATATATACACACAACTAAATAAATAAATACATATACTTTATCTTCTAGCGCGCAAAATAAGAAATCGTATAGCCATCAATATATCAGAAATGCACACACACACACACACACACACATGTTAAATATATATATATACATTTCACTTTTTTTCAAAATACTGAACTCGCACTTAACCGAGTCTACAATTACATCATTATTGCTCTGCATTACGCAGTATACGTGGTTTAATAATATTTCACCGCTTAAAGTATACGGAAACCTGTACTCTCCTTTGTTTGTGTGTGTGTGTGTGTGTGTCTGGTGAAAGAACAGCAACGTGATTCATGCTACTACCTGGTAATTCCCTGCGTGGAGCTTGATAATGACGTCAGAACGACATTGTATAAAGGCAGGCGAAACTTTCACTTTAACTCATTACAAGATTGGAAATAGAGGATGGAGTCGTGTTAGTTAGCTCTCTGTGCCTTGACCAATTCCTAAGTGGTGAACATGATATCTGACGTTCCAAATGGGTTTGAAGCACACAAGTTGATAAATATATCGCTCGGTAAAATTGCATCCAGACGTTCCGGAAGAGCTGGTGCATCTTTGCATAAATCATTATTAGTTGCCACTGTGTTACATAAAGCCCGTTTTGTTTACTTAGAAGCAGCACATAATTACCTCCACACAATATTTTCCCCGCTACAAGGGCAACCTGAGGAGATTGTCCCCGACCCACCTCAAGCGCCCGCACCATTACCTGAAGTGTCCGTTACCCCAGTGAGCCCTCTCGATTGTGGTGTCAATAATATCAACCAAGATGATTATTCACCCTTGAATGCATTAGTGAAGAGTGTAAATCTAGATTAGAAGACAACGGCTGTGAAGTAGACTCGAGCAGTGAATATGGTTGCAACGAAACCTTGCACCATACCAGAAAAAGGCGAAGAGTTTCTGGTCAGGAAACAAAGGCTGCAGTTTACTCAATTTTACCAAAACGAATCAAAGATAATTTAGAACATGAACAATGATCAGGCTGTTATTTTAGCGACTAAAATTTTGTTTTGATGTGGATTTGATCTTACCTCTTGTCGGTGTTCTGAGCAGACAGGCAAACGACGAGATTTTGCAGCATGGAAGATGACTACATAACTTCTCTCGTGATCAACTTGGAAACCTTGAATTTCTATAAAATCAGTCCAGCCGGTCTTCTTGTCGAATCTATTTTAAAACCGGTATTAATTCGTGAACATAGGCTAAAAGTATTTAATAGAATGCTTTCTTTAAAGTATTAGGGTACTTTTGTTTGTGACCACCAAATCTATGCATTTGTTTTTTCTTGTGTTTTCTGTTATTTCTTGTGTTAACATAATTTCAGTTGTTAACTTATTTATCACGTGTTTTTAAATATATATGTCTTGAATATAATCATTGATGTGTCTATTGTTAACTCGTACACTTCGGTTGAAAATGTAAATGTCGTCATCATGGACAATCTTAAGTATTTTTATCACTATATTAATGTATATCATGATGAGGCTCGTAGTGAGGTTGTGGTTAGTGCCCTGCGTGAGTTTTTAGCAGACTTTAGAGACGAGTATCGTCTGTCAAATAAAAAGGTAAAATATGGTTATATGTTTCTCTCAAATAGTGCACCGGAGTGTGAAGACGTTTAGTTTGTGGAAATGGTGAGTGGTAAAACAATAAAACCGTTATAAAATGTGCCTACTTCATGAAATTTACCCTGACGGGAACTGTCTGGTGCGCATTCAGGGAGTGTTAAAACATTAAAACCGAGATTTATATAACGAGCAGTTGTCGTAACGATTTAGAAGATTATTTCAATTGCCGCTATGTTGAGTGAAGATGAGTTCACGATTGAAAAGCTCAGGTCGGTAGAAATAAACCCTCGATTGGAAAGGCGTGTTTATAAACTTGTGTTTAATAATGTGGCTAACGATGAACTCTTTGTGCTTGCTTTTGATTGTATTCTAGACGTATTTAAAGACAACTTACCAACCGGTTGTAAAGTGGGAACAAAAATAGTACTGAACGATATGAAAGCCCTTCATATCGAGTACAGGTTTCCGTATACTTTAAGCGGTGAAATATTATTAAACCGCGTATACTGCGTAATGCAGAACAATAATGATGTAATTGTAGACTCGGTTAAGTGCGAGTTCAGTATTTTGAAAAAAAGTGAAATGTATTTATATATTTAACATGTGTGTGTGTGTGTGCAAAGCTGGGCACAAACCGTTAATCCGTTAATCGTTAATTAACGAAGTTAACTTTTTCGTTAACGATTTAACTTTTAAGTTAACTTTGAAAATCATTATCGGACTAATTAACTTCCGTTACATTTAACTTCCGTTAACTCAAGTCCGTTAACCAAAAAATTCATAAATAAACGTTTAAAAGTTTCTATTATTTTCAGTGCTGAGCAGGTGCGCAATTAATCCGCCACTGTTAATAGTGATGAACGAATTTCCATTTCCGCAGTGCAAAATCAGGCGATATATTTGTTTCCGTCGCCACAATTTGTGTCTTACCAAATATGGTAGTTATTTATGGCATTGGTTTGAGCAAAACATGGTCGACTGTAAAATCAGGCGGAAAGATTTGCCATTTGAGTTGAATGTTTCAACTTCTTTCAAGAAATATCACGAGCATTTTAAGGCACTTTCAATAATATATATGTAACAATTACAACAAATAACTACATTCGTTTCATTTGCAGTCTGTCTCTTGCGCAACATGTTTGTGCTAGTGAATATTTAAAAATAATCGTTGTCAAGTAAGTCATGTATATTTATAATATGTCTGTGAGTACCTTATTAGTAGTCTCCTTGATACATTTCAAGAACCATAAAACTGATCAGGTAAGATTTCAATTCTCATGTCACTTTGATGACATAAATTAAGTCAATTGATGTCTTACAATGGGAGCGTTTTCACCTTAATTAACCCTTTATGTCCTGGCGGTACTTCTAGGTACCACATCTTTAAAATCTCCATAATTATTTTTCTACCCGGTTGATCCTGCCGGTACTTTCAAGTCCCAATGTGAATTAGTTTCTTTATGATATAATAGATTGCTGACAGATGCTGCCTTCTTGGGTGAGCAAGTGTTGGTGGACTTGTTCATCAAGTTCAACACAGCCATCCCCTCCAGTGCTGCAGTGGAGCGTTTGTTCTCTATGGGCAAGGACATCCTGAGGGCCAAGAGATCATCCCTGTCTGATGAAAACTTTGATATGCTAATTTTCATGAAGGGCAACATGCATCTCATGGACAAAATGGAGAACGAGAAGAAGAGGGAAAATTAAATTATATATATATTGTGTTTTTCATTTTTTTTATAATAAAAGTTAACGTTAACGGTTTATCGGTAACTTCCGTTACATGTTTAACGAATTAACGGATTAACGGTTAACGAAGTTAACTTTTTGGTTAACGGATTAGCGGTTAACGAAGTTAACTTTTTGGTTAACGGTGCCCACCACTGTGTGTGTGTGTGTGTGTGTGTGTGTGTGTGTGTGTATTTCTGATATATTGATGGCTATACGATTTCTTATTTTGCGCGCTAGAAGATAAAGTGTATGTATTTATTTATTTAGTTGTGTGTATATATTTCTGCTATGTTGATGGTTATATTATTTCTTAGTTTTGATCATTCCAATGTATATTTATTTTCTATATACAGTATCTCCATAATTGGGTGTATGTATATATATATTAGGGTGGTCCACAGAATGGGGTAAAAAATCGAAGTTCAATTTTCTTTCCTCCCAGGCTATAATCTGGTTCCTTTTAGCTAAAAAATATTTCATTTAAATTTAAGGCAAATCGAATAACTTTTAGGGGTGGCTCAAAGCTGTTTTTTGTATACCATTATGCCCTTTATTAATATAGTGAATAATTAAAAGAAACATTATTTACAGATACATTAACTAATGATTATTTTTCTTTCAGAGAGATTTATTAAACTTACAGGTTTTGCAATGTCAAATAAACGTACATTTTACTTAATGACAAAGTCAGAGGAAACAATCACTGGAGCCAAGCTGCCTTCCCGTGGCCAGGTCCTCCGCATGTTCCTCCACCATCATCAAGTCTTGAAGAAGGAGATCAAACCTAGTTCAGAAGCTGTTTTTGAAGAATTGCGTCTCTTCTGGGAGAGAGCCCGAATCCCTACTCAAAGGAAAGACCACATTCTTCACAAAATTCAGGCTCTACACTTGGAGTGGAAAGCGATTAAGAAGAATGCTGGGAGGAAAAGCAACTCTCAGTTAGAAAAAGAGAGAACCTATTTGATGTCGCCCATGCTGATGCCTTTACCTTAATCAAAAATGAAGAAGACTGGCAGTTCTTGATCCAACAAAGGAAAGCGGGACGAGTGGGATCAATGGTCTCTGCAGATATGGTGACTGACAAGGCAGAAAAGAGAGCTGCTGAGAAGCAAATGAAATTGGTAAATAGGAAGCGGAAAGCTGAAGAAGAAAAATATGCTTCTTCACAGGAAGTTATGCTAGATCAGGGAAGTTCTTCTTCTGAGTCTTTATGTGAGTCAGAAAGAGAAGATGAAGATTACCTTATTAATCCCCCATCTACCAGCGGACCAACTCCACCAAAGAAAAAGGCAGCAAAGAATATCATATCTCCTGAATTGGCTGCTGCTCTGGACAGGACTGGCATCAGTGACAGGAGGGCTACCTTTGTATTAGCTGAAACTGCATCTAGCCTTGGTCAAGATCTTTCAGAGGTGAACATCTCTCGTTCTTCAATCAAAAGGCATCGAAGGCAAATAACCCATGCCATTAAAGCTAGCTTTAGTCCAAGTATTTCGATTGTCCACTGGGATGGGAAGTTGATCCCTAATCTACTTGCCAAGAATGAAAAGGTAGACAGACTCCCAGTCCTTGTCTCTTCAGTTGAATCAGGTGATTCAAAACTGCTTGGTGTTCCCAAACTACCAAGTGGAACAGGGGAAGCTCAATCAGCTGCAGTGTATAATCTTCTTTCCGAATGGAACATAGATAAGTCAATAAGCGGAATGTTATCAGATACTACAGCATCAAATACAGGAACAAACAGGGCAGCATGCGTTCTTTTGGAACAGAAACTTGGTCGACCACTCTTCTATTTTGCCTGTAGGCATCATTGCATGGAAGTCATGTATGGAGGAGTGTTTGAAGCAGTCCATGGTTCATCTTCTGCCCCTGAGCCACTTTTGTTCAAAAGGTTCCAATCTATGTGGGACTACATTGATTTAAAAACTTTCTCTACATCACAGGATGATGATGAGATGAAGGAGCAAGTTGAACCTTTCAGAAATGAAATAATTGCCTTTGCCAAAGAACATCTGGCCACTGGAAATTTTCGAGATGACTATAAAGAGTTTTTGGAACTTTCTTTGATCTTTCTTGGTGAAAAAATTCAAAGTTACACATTCAAACGTCCTGCTGGCACGCACTATGCAAGGTGGATGGCTAAAGTTATCTATGCCATCAAAATGTGGCTTTTTCGAAATCAAATCACCCTGACTCCTCGAGAGAAGAAGGACCTGAAAACCCTTACCCTTTTTGGAGTCCTAATCTACTTAAAAAGCTGGATCACTGCTCCTATTCCATCACAAGCTCCGAAGAATGATCTGGATCTTATCCAAAAGTTAAAGGACTATCATGACCAGAAAGTGGCCAAAGCAGCTCTCAAGAAATTTGAAAACCACCTATGGTACTTATCAGAAGAGCTGGTGGCCCTTGCTCTCTTCGATCAAACTGTTGCACCAGACACCAAGGGAATCATGGTCCAGTGTATGAGGGAAAAGGAGGGGTCATTAGACTTCTCAAAGAGAAGAAGACTCAAGGAATGCAAAGCAACACTGAAATTAGAAACTCTTGCCACAAAGAACTCATTAAAGCTTCTTAAGGCCCTACCGATCAATATTAGTTTTCTTGATGATGACCCCAGCACCTGGGAGGAGAATGAAAACTTCCAAGAAGCTAAAAGAATCATAGGAAACATCAAAGTAGTTAATGATCATGCTGAAAGGGCAGTAGCTCTCATTCAGACCTTCAGCGGAACTCTGACGAAAGGAGAAGATCAACTCCAGTTTCTCTTAAGTGTGGTGGATGAGCACCGAAAGAGGTTTCCTGATTCTAACAAGTCCACAATATTAGCTGGGCAACAATGAGTGGCCTGGTCAGCCATGATACCCCTGCCAACAAGCGGATAATACCCATATATATGGGGGGGGGGGACCCAGAAGCCATGAATCTGGACTTCTGGGGGTAGTTGAGCCACCTCTAAATATTAACCGATTGAACCCAAATTTTGCTCAGAGAAGTGTTTTGGGAAAAGGAACATAATGAAACCCTGGGAGAAGAATTTAAAATACTTCCATTTTGTGGACCACCCTAATATATATATATAATATATATATATATATATATATATCCTGTACTGTTATATTGACGGATATATTTTTTGATTATATGCATATTCCTCGTACATATTTCTTAAACTATTATTATTTTTAATTGATAATTGAAAATGTATATTTATTTTCTATATATTTACTACATAGAAAAAATCGTGCATTACCATGCTTTGCAGACATACTACCCCCGGATCAATAATCAAATGATCCTGTTATTTTAAATCCGTTCAATAATCAAATCTTCCTGTTATGTTGAAATTATGATGTGGAAGAGTGAGCAACGACTCCCTGACGAGATGTATTTCTTGAACTGATCCATAGAGCAGATGTTCACATCTTCTGAAGACTGCATGTTCCACATTTTATAATAAAGAAATTATAAATATATCCATTCCTTTAATTATATTTTTAAAAAAGAAAAGAGCGTTCGGTTTCCACGTTAAACTGTGGTCTAAGGCGGAGTGAAAACCTTAACCGTTGTTACAATTCGGGGAAGAGCTAGTTATTATTATTACTAAAGAGAAAAATCGTGCATTAGCATTTTTTACAGCCATACTACCCCCCGGATCAAATGATCCTGTTATTTTAAATCCGGTTCAATAATCAAATGTTCCTGTTATGTTGAAATTATGATGAGCAACGACTCCCTGACGAGGTGTATTTCTTGAACTGATCCACAGAGCAGATGTTCACATCTTCTGAAGACTGCATGTTCCACATTTTATAATAAAGAAATTATAAATGTATCCATTCCTTTAATTATATTTTTAAAAAAGAAAAGAGCATTCGGTTTCCACGTTAAACTGTGGGTCTAAGGCGGAGTGAAAACCTTAACCGTTGTTACAATTCGGGGAAGAGCTATTTGTTATTATTATTATTACTAAAGAGAAAAATCGTGCATTAGCATGTTTTGCAGCCATTCTACCCACCCCCCCGGATCAAATGATCCTGTTATTTTAAATCCTGTTCAATAATCAATGATCCTGTTATGTTGAAATGTGGAAGAGTAAGCAACGATTCCCTGACGAGATGTATTTCTTGAACTGATCCACAGAACAGCTGTTCACATCTTCTGAAGGCTGCACGCGCCACAGATCTTATAGACAATGCAGGTCCTGTATATGAGCTTTAATTATCTCGATGAAATAGTGAGCAATCATTCCCTGACGAGATGTATTTCTGAATCCACGTTAAAACTGTAGGTCTAAGGTCGGAGTGAAAAGCTTAACCATTGTCAAAATGAACAAATCAGCGAGATGATGTAAAAGAGTGAGCAATGATTCCCTGACGAGATGTATTTCTGATTCGGTTTCCACGTTAAACTGTAGGTCTAAGGTCGGAGTGAAAAGCTTAACCATTGTCAAAATGAGCAAATCAGCGAGATGATGTAAAAGAGTGAGCAATGATTCCCTGACGAGATGTATTTCTGATTCGGTTTCCACATTAAACTGTAGGTCTAAGGTCGGAGTGAAAAGCTTAATCTTTCCAATTCGGCGAAAAGGAGTTAATTATTATTATTACTACTGTAATTTGTACCACCCTATATATATATATATATATATATATATATATATATATATATATATATATATCCATTCCTTTATTTATTTAAAAAAAAAGAAAAGAATGAACAAAACTCTCTCTCTCTCTCTTTTTTCTCTCTCTCTATATATATATATATATATATATATATACGAGATAGGTGTATGCCTGGTGTGAATGAATTCTGTATTTAAAATGATTCTATAATTTCATTGGTACGTTTTTATTTCCCACTAACTGTGTACACGAGATAAGTGTACGCATGGTGTAAATGAACTCTGAAGCTGTTCTTTTTACAGATGTTTATACAGAAAACATGCAATTACATCATTGAAAACATTAACTAGGAATCGTGAGAGATACCGTCTGGTAATCGGGAGTCGAACCCACGATCTCATATCTTTCTGCAGACGTTTATACAGAAAATAAGTAATTACATCATTGAAAACATTAACTAGGAATCGTGAGAGATACGCGTCGGGTAATCGGTAGTCGAACCCACGATCTCATATCTTTCTGCAGACGTTTATACAGAAAATAAGTAATTACATCATTGAAAACATTAACTAGAAATCGTGAGACATACGCGTCTGGTAATCGGGAGTCGAACACACGATCTCATATCTTTCTGCAGACGTTTATGCAGAAAACACTGGATTACATTCAATTGTTAGTACTTTCAGGTTTGCCCACCTCATGCACCTTATTTCTTTTGCTGTTTATTATTTAATATAATTGTGTTTATATCTTTCAATAACAGAGATGTTATCTAAAAATATGACACCATACAAATTACGTGTAAATAAAAATATAAAACATTTTCTTCGCTTCGAGAATGTATTTCATTGTAGAATTAACAACATTATTATTAATATTTGGAGTCAAGCGAGATTTACTCGAGTAGACTGGAAGAAAGGTCAACTCGCGGTCATTTTGTTCCTTCAAAAAAGGCCTCTGGGCAAACAGGTGTGATTCGAATTGACCCAGATTCTCGGTAATCCTTTCCTCGTGTGTGTGTGTGTGTGTGTGTGTGTGTTTGTGTGTGTGTTTGTGTGCACGAGTTGTTCATTCGTTTATATATATATATATATATATATATATATATATATATATATACACACAAACTCAGAATGGTCCCCTGAGAAACTTATATGTTAAACGCAGACCGTGCATGGGACAAGGAACTCTTCTGGGAAAATTAAATCTACTATAGTCCGAATAAGTAATGGTAAATGACAAATACCATAGTTTTTCTTTTTCATGATGCTAGCCCGACGTGGGCAACGGGTCTCTCGCAAAGAGGTCCCATAAATATAGCTTCCCTCACCAGCTATCTGCAAAGCAGACAGGATCCAGCTTTGGGACATGGATCTAGGGTTTCAAGCAAGCCTAGTCCCACTACATTCAGAACCTCTATATAAGTAAAAGACTCGTTGCATTCACGTCGGATTGAATAAATCAAAGAAAAACTATGGTATTTGTCATTTACCATTACTTATTCGGACTATAGTGGATTTAATTTTCCCAGAAGAGTTCCTTGTTCCATGCACGGTCTGTGTTTAACAGAGCTGGGCACTTCCGCAAACCGCAAATTCCGCAATTGCGGAAGTATGTTTTTCGTTTGCGGATTTGTGTTTGCGGCAAAGTCATCGCAAATTAGTGAATTTGCGTTGCGGAACTAAGACCGCAAACGCAAATCTTTCCGCAAATTTCCCACGTGCAGGAGGTGTTTTTGTTCAATATAATATATCAATATATGTAGTATTTTTATTTCTTCTACAATAGTGATTTATTGTAATAAATTATTTAGCCTTGTTTTTAATAAAAACAAGGCTAAAACATTAAACATTAAAAAGATATAAAAACTTTTTATACCTCTTTAATGTTTTAGATACTTTTTATAGTTAAAATTGCGATTGCGGAATTTGCGGTTTGCGGAAGTGTTTGCGGATGTGCCCAGCACTGTAAAAATTGGAAATATGGTTTGCGTTTGCGGATTTGCGTTTGCGGCACCAAAAATGGCAAGCAGTTTGCGGATTTGCGGTTGCGGAAGGTAAGGTTTGAGTTTGCGGATTTGCGATTGCGGAAGTGATTTTGAGTTTGCGGTGCCCAGCTCTGGTGTTTAACATATAAGTTTCTCAGGGGACCATTCTGAGTTTGTGTATATTAAACGGACGTGTTACGTGCCTTGAAAAGTGGACGCTCAATGTCCCGGTTGAGGTTTAAGTTTTGTTTTTTTTGGCTAAAAATACAATAGTTACCCCTTTTTCTTTGATTTATTCAATCCGACGTGAATGCAACGAGTCTTTTACTTATATAGAGGTTCTGAATGTAGTGGGACTAGGCTTGCTTTAAACCCTAGATCCATGTCCCAAAGCTGGATCCTGTCTGCTTTGCAGATAGCTGGTGAGGGAAGCTATATTTATGGGACCTCTTTGCGAGAGACCCGTTGCCCACGTCCGGCTAGCATCATGAAAAAGAAAAACTATGGTATTTGTCATTTACCATTACTTATTCGGACTATAGTGGATTTAATTTTCCCAGAAGAGTTCCTTGTTCCATGCACGGTCTGTGTTTAACATATATATATATATATATACAGGGTGTCCCAGAATTAACTTCTATTTCAATGAAATCGGACAAATGTTTTAAAAACACACTTTTATTTATGTTTATCATATTTAATATGTGTTAAAAATGTATAAATTTCTAAATTTTTTTCATAATTTTATTTTCATAATTTTTTCATTATCTGGTCCAATGAAAGACCGTCTGAAGTCATAGAATGGCAAAGAGACTCTCCAAAAGTTAACGTGTGGCTTGGAATGACCAAATCCAAAATTTATGACCCATTCTTCTTTGCGGAAGCATCTGTAACAGGTACCGTCTACCTTGATATGCTTCAGCAGTTTCTCGAACCACAGCTTCTTGATGATGGCATTCTTGATAATGTTGTGTTTCAACAAGATGGAGCACCATAAATTTTGGATTTGGTCATTCCAAGCCACACGTTAACTTTTGGAGAGTCTCTTTGCCATTCTATGACTTCAGACGGTCTTTCATTGGACCAGATAATGAAAAAATTATGAAAATAAAATTATGAAAAAAATTTAGAAATTTATACATTTTTAACATATTAAACATGATAAACATAAATAAAAGTGTGTTTTTAAAAAATTTGTCCGATTTCATTGAAATAGTTAATTCTGGGACACCCTGTATATACAAACACAGATGGGGGTGAGAAGTTTGGGGGGAATGAGGGAGGAGGGGGGACGACCGTCTGTTTTGAATTGTCGTTTGTTTCAACTTTCTTCGTAAGGTTTCTTTTCCTTTCGTTTTTCCCACTTCGTGACTTAATTGTGATATTAATAATAATAATAAAAATAGGAATTAAGTAATAAAGCGATTATTGTGTAAAGAGCGTGTGTTTAAATTATTTATTTAATAAACAGAATTTCTTTTAAATTAATATATTTTTGGCATTTTTTCTGATTTTCATTCACATAATATGTACAGAGGCGTGTGTGTGTGTGTGTGTGTGTGTGTGTGTGTGTGTGTGTGTGTATAGATTTGAGAATGTTAATGGAACGATTTCTTTTAATTGTTTAGTGATTTTTTTTAATGTTAATATTGTTTTAATTCACTTTAAGGTGAAAATCCGTTTATATATATATATATATATATATATATAAGGAATGACAAAATTAAATAGACACGGTTATTATGATTCTTTGTGTATATATATATATATATATAAAAGGTAAGGAGAAAGTTGTTCATTTGTGTGTATTTCGTCTGAACTAATATTTTGACGATTGTACGTTCGCGTCGTACCTCAAAAAGGCTTCAGGGTAAACGATTCGAGTCGGGAATGCTTTCCTCGTGTGTGTGTGTGTGTGTGTGTGTGCACGAGTTGTTCATTCGTTTATTATATATATATACAAGCACAGATGGGGTGAGAAGTTTGGGGGGAATGAGGGAGGAGGGGGGACGACCGCGTGTTTTGAGTTGACCCAGATTGTCGGAAATCCTTTCTTCGTGAAAGAAAAAAACAGCGTTTAATGATTAATTTCTTATAATAATTGATTCTCTTAAAAGGAGAAAATTCATTTGTTTTAAATTAATATACGTTTAGCTTCATTTGATTTAAATTAATATACGTTTGGCATTTTAAAATTTTCATTCACATGATATGTACAGAGGCGTGTGTGTGTGTGTGTGTGTGTGCACGAGTTGTTCATTCGTTTATTATATATATATATATGCAAGCACAGATGGGGTGAGAAGTTTGGGGGGAATGAGGGAGGAGGTGGGACGACCGTGTGTTTTGAATTGTCGTTTGTTTCACCTATCTTCGTAAGTTATCTTTTCCTTTCCCACTGTTATTCGTGACTTAAATTGTGATATTAATAATAAAAATAGGAATTAAGTGATTTATTGTGTAAAGAGCGTGTGTTTAAATTATTTATTTAATAAACAGAATTTCTTTTAATTGTTGGAATTAAGAAGATTCATCTGTATTGATTAACTACCATCATATAAATATATTGTGGTATTTAAATGGATGATTAATATATGTTTAATTTAATAAATATTGTTATCTGGCAAATCAGTCTTCGATTAATATATGAATTAATTAAATATACAGCACAAACTGGCAACTACGCCTTCTATTGGAATTAAATACATGGCGCTATCTGGCAACTCAGCCAAATGACGGATTAGAGGTCTATAAAAGAGCGAGAGGCGGCCGACGGAGTCATACAAGCTTGGCTCCCAGCCGAGCAAGGATCTCTGGTCCTTTATCTTTCTGGCCCTTTGGGTGGTGAGAAAACCCCTTCCCACCCTTAGAGGCCTCTTAGGTTAGGTATACCCCTTTTGGGGGAATAGCTTGGGGGAGAACTCCGCCTCCAAGTTGCATGCCTTTGCAATCCCATTTTGGGGTTGGCAACAAAGGCCAGTACTCTCTCTCTCTCCCCCTTCAGGTGTACCCCTCCCCCCTTGGCTCCTTCTAAGCCAACTGGCTGATTAGGAGCCTATAAGACAACGCCTACTCGGCTGAAGTCTTAATATGCACTTGGCTCCTGCCAGGTGAACACCTCTCCCCCTTTCTCTCCTTCTCCTTTCTCTTGGGGGATAACGCCGCCTCCAAGTTTCATGACCCCTTGTTGCACCTGCAGCATCCCCCACGCCCCTTTGTTTTTTTGCAACGCCCCAACCCATTTGCAACATTGCAACATTACGTAATAATTTGCAACATTCCTGCACTCTCCCCTTTTGCGGCTATACTACTTGCATTTAATATTTATTTAAACTACATTTATTTATATATATTTAAAGTTCTTGAAAGTTAACGCATTAAAAATACACTTTTAAATACGTAATTTTAATTAATTACAAATGTATTTCAATACTCTTACGTGCTGCCCATGCAGCCCATTACTATTTAAAGACTTGTTTATATGCACTTACCGAAACATGAGTCTTCAAATTGCAACACGAAGACGGGTCAGCACTAATGAATACACCAGGTTTTGAAGGGCACAAGAGACACAAGCAAGATAATTTAAGTCGCTCATCACAATTCGCAATCTTAAAATATTTACCACAAGTTATTAGGACTGATTTTGACCAGTTGGTATCTTTAATTTTATGGAAATGATTTTCTGTCAGCGTCATTTTCACCAGGTTGTTCCTTTTGTGGCTCACTCCTTGACGCGTTATTATTACTATTAATATCTTCACTCATTATCGCACAACTACTCGGCGTGACGTCTACTTAATGAGTGACTGATTGATAAGAAATGCCTCGGGGGACCAAGAGGAATCGCTGCGTTACAAGTATGAACCTGTTTAAACTCAACACCGAGTGGGCGTGGCTAATAGTGTTGCAACACCAATGAGCGTTTCTATATTATATGAGCGTTTCTATATTATGAGCGTTTCTATATTATGGTTAATTAATCTCAATAACACAAGTACAAACGTGTTTAAACGTTGCGCCGTGCTGTGTGACGTGACCAGTAGAGTAGTACTGTCATTAAATAAATATTTAATAATATTATTATTTATGTATATTCATAAATATAACTCAGTAGTGTCATATTATAACATCTATTTAAATATTTAAAAATTCTTATTAATGTATCGATGTATCGAAGTATCGATTTTTTTCGATACATTTAAGAAAATTGACCTTAGCGATACCGATAAATCGATACTTTTGTCAAGTAGCTAAAGCGATACCGATACCGATACAAAAGTATCGATCGATACGTATCGGCGATACATGTATCTAGATACTGCCCATCACTGTAGATGAGGCACACAAAGATATCAGTATTACTGGTAGCTACTGAAACTGTAGCTCCACCACCAGGCATTGCTTTATCCACCACATAGTTTCCATGTAACATCACTTTGTCATCTGCTTCTTCTTGTGAAGAACAAAGCTCAGGAATTTCGCAGACCCTCCCATTTTGGAATTTGGCATAAATTTCTGGTTTTTCAAGAGTACCACCTCCCAGTACAATTACTTTATCTCCATGGTAGTTTTCCATGAAAAGGCCGACAAAAAATTTTTGGAAGTTTGCCTTGTTATCTGTGGAACTCCAATACTTGTTGAAGTCAATTGGAAGCCTCTGCTCAGGTGATGTTATGGAAATTTGTATTTTCGAATGCGCAATTGATCGTCTCATCCGTTCTCCAGTCTTGATGCTTGAAGCCTTGTAATTTTCAAATACGATATGAATTGTGGTTGACTTGGATCCTATACTCAAAACATATTTAAAAGTGATTGTGCAAATTCACCAAATGTTTTCAACATTGCTTTTTTCACCGGGAATTTCCTTACTTGAGCCATAAAATCTATGATCATTGCATCATTCCCTTCTAACAACAAATGGGAGGTCTTCACCCAGTTTCTTTTCAAGTTCCGATCCCAATTCCGATTTCTTAGATTTCTTCAAAAAACCATCACTGTCTACAAGAAAAAGTGGAAGAGGTGTAATTTCATGGAAAAGTAATTGATTCAATGGAAATTCCCTGAGCTGAGCAAATGCAATGTAGTTCAGTGCTGCAATGGTTTCTTTTTTTATGTCATATTCCTTTCGTTTTCTGGAAGTGTTCCTCGCTGTTGCGGGTTTTTGCCTCTTAATTGCTGCAAACAAAGTTTCTGTTTTTTTCTCAAGCCGTTCGGTTTTGAAATTCTTGTAAGCAACATCTCCTCTATCCAGGCAAGTAATGTGATATGTATAAGACTCTTTATCCTCTTCACCGGTAGCAATGTTTCTGAATGGTTTGCAATCTAATGTTTTGCTCAATGCGTTTCCAACTTTGTAAATGTACTGTTGAATAGCTTGAACATTACTGGAGCTCGATAAGGCATGGCTCTTGGAGTATTCATGATGAATATCATACTCGTCACGATTTTCAAACTGGCCGGAACCTCTCATTTGTGAAGAATATAAGTCCTTCTCATGTTTAATAATATTCCACAGTGCCACTGCTTCCTTTCCCCGAGTAAAGCCAATTAATCCTCCGGACACTTTTGCAGGCTTATTATAATGTTGCTCAAGTGCCTGGTCCATTGGAACTCCACTACATTGTCGTGTCGTTCTCCTCACTACAAAACCACCACTAAGGAATGATTTGTGGAGATCAGAAAAATGTACCTCAAGGTTTAAACAATCCTCAAAGGAGATTGGTGCCCATCTGGCGTAGTTGGTTCTATTGTAGGCAAAGAATAGTGGGATTGATCTCTGTATGGAAGAAAGAAATAGTGACCAATCACCTGCCCGCATTGAGTAGGTTAAATCTCTGATGATTGGATACAATCTATTGGTAAAATGATACCAGTAATGAAAGTTTTCATTTTTGCTGTTATTTTTTGACATTTTTGTCAGTTTTCTTGGTTCAGGCAGCAGTATGTTACAAAAACAGATTCTCAAACAAAAAATTGCCCTTAAAAATTTTTTCAACTCAAGAATATGACAAAAATAAGAAAAACATAAAATTTTGCCATTTTGACCACTTTCGCACCAATTTGGTGCGATGGCACAGAAAAATTCGGATTCTCCGCCCCAAAATTAGTCTAGATCAGTCGTCAAAACCTCTGCACCCAGAAATTTATATGAACTCTGGGCCAGATCCTAGACTATTTAGGGCCTACCATAGATTTCCAGCGTCCCACAAAGCGGCCTAACTTATATAATTATTAGACAACTTCCTACTTAAATTTGTCACTTTAGAAACATCACTAAATTAAACTTAGCACCAACAATTTAGTCAGATATAAATAATCATGCTGTTAGTTCAGCCCAAACCAACGAACGAACAAACTTAAAGAAAAACAAACAGAAACATTTAGGGAATTCATAACATTACTAAACCACTCCACAGATACATCCTGGCTATACAAGACTATAAACAGCATTACCCACTCTAACAGCGGCATTCACACCTCACACGCGACTATCTGTCGCAGCCAAAATAATATCCCAACATATACACAACAAGCTAACATTCTAGTTAATCACTACGCAAAGATAAGTCACTTAAACAGAGACGACAATCAGAAACACGCAGACAGACAAACAGCCAAACACAAGAAACCCTACAGACTCGACACGACCATTACACCCTTCAATACAGACCAGACCGCCAAGATCATCAAAAGCATTAAGAATTCGAACGCTACTGGACCAGACAATATATCTAACATACACCTTAAACACTTGGGCCCACAGGGAATACTAGCTCTCACAAGCATCAGCACATATTCATACCAACACTGTATTATTCACAAAAATTCAACAGAACCAGCTTCCTATAGACCGATTACTTTTCTATACACCTCTTCCAAAGTAACAGAAAGACTAATCTTACAAATCACCAACCCACACAAACCACTATCGCCTACTCAACATGGATTCAGACCTCACCACTCAACCACGACATTACTCACTAACCTCACGCAGCACATCATGGATGGCATCAACTCCAGACGACCAGCTCAACGTACACAATTAGCAACAATAGATATTAGTAAAGCATTTGATGCTATCTCTCGTTTCTCTCTCATAAACAAAATACTCAGCACAAACATGCATAATAACTCACATGTCACATTTAATGGCAAGTCATCCAAAAACAAGTTTTTTTCCAAACGGGGTCCCTCAAGGCCCTGTTCTTTCACCAACACTGTTCAACTTATACATGCATGACATTCCAACACCCATAGATAACAAGCTTACCTTATCATCATATGCAGATGACATCACTCTAACATCCACCCACAACAACATCGACACCGCTACAAATAACCTATAAACATATACAAACAGTATACAAGACTGGCTCACACACAATATACTCAAAGTAGCTCCCACAAAATCAACCATTACACCAGATAACTCCACAGCTTACACTAAGCAACACCAACATTCCACACACTCACAGGACCAAAATACTTGGGGTCACATGCAACACATCATTATCTTTTGCAAACCACATTCAGGACATTAAAAACAAATGTACGTCAAGTCTTAACACGCTTAGGGTACTAACAGGCACAAACTTTGGACACCAGCAGGAAACAACATCACTCATATACAAACAATATATTTGCTCAGTTATGGAATATGCTAGCCCATGCTGGACACCCATTATCTCAAACACACACATAAAAACCTTACAGACAATACAAAACAACGCACTTCGTATCATTACAGGATGCACTCAAACAACACCAATAGAACATCTGCACACAGAAACAAAAATATTGAAAGTTACGGAACATTTAGACATGAGGGGAACAAATTCATGGCAGCAGCGAAAACTAACCCACAACACCCTTGCCACTACATGTATAATCATGCACCAACACCTCGCGCCATTAAGGTAACACCAGAGAGACATTATAACCAAATACTCCATTCCATACCATGCCCCACAGACATCCCACAGTACAGAAAACACATACACACACACCTAACCCACAAATCACTGACACGACTCGGTCCGAATGTGGTCCTAGATGCGAAGCCGCCACCCATTAACAGGTCAGAGACCAGTCTGAGCAGATCGGATCAAGTTAACTTAGCACGATTCCGATGTGCACATCACCCCAACTTGCAGACATATAAACACAGACTAGACAATTCCACAGACGACACCTGCCACCTGTGCCAGGACACACCACAAACAATTGAACACATTATGACAGACTGTACCGCTCTAGCACAACAATGAGCACAACACAACATCACTAGTGCGCTGAACCTCTGGTCCACTCCGGAGAGGGTGATCGGTTCCCTGCGTGCCGCCGGCTTGCTCGATCAGGGTGGGCTGATCGGCTAACCAACAACAACATTTTCTTTTTCAAATCTGTTGTACATAATCTTTTTATAACATCGTCATCATTCACTTTTTCCAGTAATTCGCTTTCAACTTTTAGAATCATGAGATCCTCTAGTCTCTCCTGTGTCTATGGCACAAGAGATACCAGTTTCACACGTTTTGATTTGGGAGCCATGAATGTGGTAGCAAGTGCTTTCCTGCTGTTGTACAGGAGTTGGAGATGTCGCCAAGATATTTTGGTGCGTGTAAATTGTGAAAGTTCTGAAAAGAAAAATACAGATTATATCAGACTTCATACACTCTGTGAAAAATTCTGTTTAACATAACTTTTTCTGGATTTTATTAGGGAATATTTTTCACTAGTTCAATGAATTAATGGTATCAATATATTTATATTCCTCTTATAACTAACTAACTATGATACTTTCAAAAATTTCCAAAAATTCTCCCCTGCCACGACGCCACTGCTGACGAGTAAATGAGAGATAACATCTTTCGTCTCTAGGTCTGTATAGGTCATTATGTCTTAGTATGCAAGTTTATTTTTGGGTTTGGCATCTTTCATATAACAAACATGTTTTATTTTATCCGGTTTATATTTTTTATGACACATAGAACAATGAATTTCATCACATTTATGCTTGAATGTTCCGCTCTCACCCATCGTATGAAACATACCACATTCGCAATTCCTTATTTTTTTGCACGTGCCTTTCGTTTTATGGAAATCAAAACAACTAGTTTTGAAAAACATCCATTTACACACATAACAATCTCTCTTCTCCGCTTCTACCGCTCGGCTTACACATCTTGGAGTTTTGCACTGAATACATACCATATGACAATCCTTACAATGCTGTAGCAGATCATCCGTAAAATCTAGACAGCCCTTACACAAATCATGATATCTTCCATATCTACGTTAACTATTTTATCATAGTTAACGTAAAGGTCTCAAATATGTCTAATAGGAAGGTAGGTTGTTCCCACCAAATCTAAAAGAAGTAAAGGCCTTGTACGATCTCTCACATGGATTATGAATACATCCGTTGTTCTACCATCCCGATCCAAACCAAATACAAATATACGTACTCTCATTGCCCATTCTACCTTCACCAACTTTTCAGAACCCATATTACAGTTAAAAGTAAGTTTACAGTCTCGAGCTAACTTTCGCGCACGCTCTATAACCGTAGGCAACCAAATTTTTTTGTTTAAGAACGGCGAATATGTTGCAGGAACCACGACCATAAAATCACAACCACGATCAATGATTGTAAACTTACTGTAAATTTTATAACAGTTAAAGTTTAAAGTATACGATGAAGCATCATGCCTCTCAACACGGAAGACGTAGTCAATGTCGCTCATGAAATTCTCCAAGTTAAACTTTGACCCGCTCTGCATATCGCCCTCAATACGGTTTATGATACAATCAGTATCCTCTGCCGCCAAAAACCTATAAAACATACCGCCGTCCTCATCAACCGGTTCGAAACCAAGCGCCAACCTCAAGCGCCAACCTCCCTCAATACGCTGAAGGGAATATACGACGATGCGTTGAAACACATTGCGAAGTCTTTGCTCAAAGCCATCAGCGGAGACGATTTGGGGGTCAACCATAACAGAGTACCTGTTTCTGATAAGAACAGGTGTGTTAGTTACTTTGCGCATCAGGTTGATACGCCCCGGTCTGAAGGATGAGCTGACGTTGATGGTGTGCGGTATGTAGATGGGTTGGCAGAAGGAGAAGATGAAGAAGCTGGGACTTGGAGTGGTGCGTAAGATATAGAGGGCTGCTGCGATGCGGGACGAATTGAACAACTTCATGTTGTTTGAGCAGGGCCGCCGCTTCCATTAGGCGAGGTTAGTAAATGCTAAGGGCGCCAAAGATCTGGGGGGCGCCAGCGCCTCCCGCCCTGTGCACGTCTGATAGTATTATGTAAGAACAACATAAAAAAAATAATGAAGGAATGAGAAGCATAGACAAATGATGAAAGGTTGTACAACGTATGTACACCAGTTTAGCTTGACTGATATTTACATAATTAACTTATTCATCTTATTGGGTCATTATAGAACTTTCACTATCACGACCTTTAACCCTTTAGGGACGGGAGTCGTAAATAAGCGATTTAAAAATGTTGCGCGCACAGACGGGAGTCGTCAATAAGCGACTCGGCTTATTTACGGCTTAATATGAGTTCCGGGAGTCGTCAATAAGCGAATAACTGTTTTTATGTGACATATGCCCTTCTTGCTTGGAAAAAACAGTAGATATGTCCTTTTTGCACGCATATTACTTTTGAGCATTCTGATTTGTTACTACATATGCCTCGCTTTACTCGCTGTTTTGATTGGTCATGACACTTTCTTGAACTGTGAAATGATTTTATAATTTTATAATAAATATATGTATTAGCAAATTAAAATAGATCAGTGTAAGGCAAATAGTTTCTTCAATATGGTACCTTGATTACTTTGTGGGCAAACCCAATCGTGAAGTGGGAGGCGGGTGGGGGCGCCAGCTGCAGTCCTGCTAAGGGCGCCAAATAGGCTGGCGCCGGACCTGTGTTTGAGGGTTAGGTAACGAAGGTGTATGGAAAACTTATACGTGTGGGTAGTCGAGAGGTAACGAAAATGGTCCACTGAGTAGGTAGGTACTTAATCTAACAATTATTAAACTCCTTTTATGTCAATGACTGGGTGGATGAAACCAGTCGGTTGCTGACCAAAGTTAGTCTTCACACTAATATTTATATACGTGTGATAAAGCGTACTTGGTAGTATTGAAATAATGACACTACCAATGAACCAACCAACACAAAAAAAGTTGGAGGAGAAAAGATAAAGGAACAGGCGAGAACAGCGGCATGGCGAGCGAGGGGCTTGAAATGGAAGGAAGAAATCCAGTTTTTTAAAGTGCGCTCACCTAAATTAAACAAATAGAAGAAAGACTCCAAAACAAGACCAGGCCTGGATGAGGAGACCAGGACTTATCTAATAACGCTCGGCAAGTGAACCGTTGTATTTCTAAGCCCCAATTTAGTGATAACAGTTTAAACTAGGTCCAGTCAGATTAGCCCTACATTGTGGTCTAAGACCTAGCATCAACTTACAGTTTAACAAAGGTTACGGTAAATTACCCTAACCTAATTTGGTGAGGCATCCGACTGTGGACTCAATTTACTCTACCCGCTCTGGACCATTTCCGGGATCTCTAGGCTGACCCTACAAGGCTAGACTTAACCTACTCTGCAGTTAGACTGGAGATCAACGCATCGATTATTGGGAGGAACGTCTCGACTCGAAATTTATCGCGTCCACATAAAATGGATTCCGTCGAAGTGCCACATAAATCCTGTGCATCTTTCTCAAAAACATCAAAACGATTAAGCAACGAGTTAAGATAACAGAGCAGCGATTTCAATAAGTCAACAGCAGTTCGTAGGTCAATAGTTGTCGACTGCACCATCTTATTGGTAATGTCAATCTTGTTCAGAATTGTGTTCCAGAATTTACAGAGGAACTTTCTGTTTTATTGTACTTTTATGCATACATAGCCTATGTAATATAACATAACTAGTCTAGTGAATAAAAAAACAGACCTAATTGAGGTATTCAAAATATTATATTTATTAAAATTATTATCGCCTCTAACTAAAACAAGAAAAATATTCTACAATAAAGAATGATTAAAAAACGTTTCATTAAAAATGTCAGAAAACTTTGCTTCTCTATTGGGATTAGAAGCATAAGTTTAGTTTTCAAGTTTGCGAATTTAATATAAACAATCGTTAAAACATGATAGGTGAAAGCAAAAAAATAAGCTTGCTTTTTTCAAAATTTGCGATATTTTGCTGTGATAAATATTAGTGAGGTAGGGGCTTTGCACTCAATTATAAACTGGGCCCCCCAAAAATTTTAGTTACGCCACTGTGTGTGTTAGAAAATCTAGAAGAGGAAGAGCCATTGTTGTCCCAAGGCGATATGATGACTAAGCTGATTGATGCAGCACTGCTTGTATATATTAAGTGAAGATGTATATATATCCATCTCATAATTGTAAGGTTAGTGAAAAATTCACTTAATTTAGAACTAGCATTTTTGGGCTCTTGTGGCATCATTGTTTGGGCACTCTTATGGCATCATTTTTTGGTGGGCACTGCGCGTCCTCTTCTACTCGTTTGTTGAATGCGGCACTTACAGGGCTTGGTCTTATAGAAAGCTCTCTTGCAATTCAGTTTGGTTGTTTAGGTATAAGGTTGTTGCATCGTGCAATGGTGCAGGTTGTTTGTTGTTGCAAGGTTTAGAAAGAAGACCATAAATAGTGCCCCTTTTGTTTTTTATCTTAATTTTATGCAACTGAGACCTAAGGTAGGCTCACATCAAGTCAGCAACCCTGAGGTAGGACCTAATGACCTCCAAGTCCGTAAGTTTTTAGTCTAGCTTAACTTTGGCTGTAGGTTAAACTGGCCCTTCAGAGCTTGGCCGTTCACGGCTCAGCTGGGATTCTGAACCCAATAAAATAAAATATAACATGGTCCTTCGAAACCGGATTCTAGCCCAAGACTGAGTCAGTGACTATTTTTCGGCAAAGTTCTGATTGTGCAAATTGTAGCCCAAGTTAGGCCTGGACGGGTTGAGCATAATTGAGTTGAGGTCCCAGGGTAGAAAGTTTGGTCGCCCAATTGCGAAACTTGGCCGCTAGTCTGTCGTTGTTTTGAGCCTACATTTTTACCGGGTTGGGTAATTTTGGTTTATTGTTCGTAGGCGAAGGTTACAGACTTCAGTGCGCCAGTTACTTGGGTGAAAATTTGGTATTCCATACTGGTGGTTGGTCATTGCCCCAACCAAGCAATTTAGTTTATTTGAAAGAAAAAAAAAGAAAAATTTGAGTTTGATCAGTTTGGTTAAGTATTTTTGCCGGTACTTGTAGGTTATCTCCCCCCCACCAATTTTGACAGAATATTTTCGTTAAAACTAACGAAAATATCACGACTTAACCTAACCAATTATCAAGGGCTTACAGTTGATCTATTAGTAAATAGTAAATACTATTCCAGAAACAAACAATGTTATAATTAATAATAGATCAACTGTACGCCCTTGATAATTAGTTAGGTTAAGTCGTGATATTTTCGTTAGTTTTAACGAAAGTTTTCTGTCAAAATTGGTGGAGGGGAGATAACCTACAAGTACCTTTTTGCCAATTCAGCTTATTTGGCATTGAGCCCAATTGTTGTTTGCATTGAAGATGAGTGCAGCTGAATTGAACAAATTTAGAAAAAGGAGAATCGCCTACAAAGGTCTAATTACAAAGGTTATTGCCACTATAGATTCTGCCATAGAGCAAGATGATTTAAGCTTAGTGACTGCGCAGCTTTCCATATTAGAAACTAAAAAGGTTGCTCTAAGCGAAGTAAATGTTAAAATTGAGGCTCTTATAGAAGAGGATGAAATAGAAAATAACATAATTTACTTTGAAGAGATTATTGATGACATAATTAAAGTATGCCACAGAGCAAAAGAGTTTAGCAGCTCAGTACAGTTAGAGACTAGGTCTAATAATGAAACACAACCCTCAACAAATGGTGTTTGTGGAGTTAAGGTTAACAGATCTGCAGTTCAATTACCGAGGCTTGTACTCAAAACATTTTCTGGGAGTATTCAGGAATGGCAAGGATGGGCAGACAGTTTTCAATCAGCAGTTCATTCTAGTCATGTGTTAAATGCGGTGGAGAAGTTTAATTATTTGAAGTCCCTCTTGGAAGGCGAGGCAGCATTAACAGAGGCTAATTATAATGTGGCTTGGGATATATTAAAGAAACGGTTTGGTAAGCCAGAGATCTTAATTAAAAGCCACCTCCGTGAACTTTTAGCTATACCTCCTGTTAATAATCCCAATAGTGTCAAGGAGTTACGGCAGTTATATGATGATTTTGAAGTTAGAACTAGGTTCCTGGACAACTTGGGTGTAGGAATGGAAAGGTATGGTATAATGTTGGTCACTATACTGGAGTCTAAATTGCCTAGCTCAATTTTGCTTGAATTAAGTAGGGGACACTCTACAGAACATGTGTACATCCCCCTTCAGCAGATGTTAAGTCTTTCAGGCACAGAATTAGCAAGACGAGAGGGAATTGAGTTTGCACAGTGGGATGTTAAACAAGGGGACAAAGGCAGGCACAGCACCAAAGTTTCTACAAAAAGGAATAGCCCAGGTACAGTGTCAGCTTTACATGCATCCTCTGAGAGTAAATTAAAGGGAATCAAGGAATGCATATTTTGCAAGGCAACCACAAGTCATATAAATGTGAAGTGGTTGAGGCTTTACCTGTTGAGGAGAGAAAGGACAGGGTAACTAAGTCCACAGCATGTTTTAAATGTTTTATGAAAGGTCACAGAGCAAGGTTTTATAAGTTTAAAATTTTGTGCAAAAAATGCCGTGGCCGGCATCAGCCATTATTGTGTGAAAACACTCCTAGTAGGCCTTTCCCCGAAGTAGAGACATCAATGGCACATGCCACTGCTATGAAAAGGAGTAAAAGTAAAGGGGGATTATTGTAAACAGCTGCAGCATTATTAATTGGGAATGATGGAGAAGCTACTGTAAGAGTGTTGTTTGATAGTGGTAGCCAGTGTAGCTTTATTAAGACCAGAATTTCCAGAAAATTGAAATTTAAAGAACTTAAGAGGGAAAATTTAAGAATTTATGGGTTTGGGGGATCCGTTCAAAACTGAACCAAAGTTAAGAAGGTAGAAGTTCTGGTTAAGGGGTTGTTACCACAAAGTCCCACTATCAAGGTCCAAACTGTAGAGATTGAGGAACTTTGTGCTCCAGTCACTACTTGTTTGGATATGGCATGTGTCCAAGAATTGCAAGTTAAAGGAATTAATTTGGGCAATAATAAGTTTGAAGGAACAGAAGATATTAGTCTTTTGATTGGAGCTGACTATTATTGGGACTTCAACACTGGTAACATTGTATGCACATCTCAAGGTTCAGTAGCTATTGAAAGTAAGCTAGGCTGGATGCTACATGGTAGCTTTTGCAATGAAATGGAGGTTAAAGCTCTTTTTGTTAAGATTGAGGATAGCAGCCATGGTTTGGAAAAACATTTGAAAGCCTTTTGGGAACTTGAATCCATTGGCATAAAGGACAAACAGGAGAAGCAGGCAAATACAGTGAACAGTGATGTTTTAGAGCAATTTGAAAAAGGGATTGGGTTTAGAGATGGTTGCTATGAAGTTGGCCTCCCTTGGAAGGATTCTTGCAAACCCTGTTCAAACCTTCAGCTAGCTAATAGGAGGTTGGAGACTTCATTGTACAGGCTAAGAAAAAATGAGGAGTTAATTGAATACAATGAGGCCATCTTAAGTTATGTAAGGGAGGGCTATGCTGAAAGGGTGCAAGGTGAGCTGGTGAACCAGGAGGCACATTATATATCTGCTACACCATGCAGTGGTACGACGAGACAAAACTACCACCAAACTGAGGGTAGTTTTTGATGGCTCAGCCAAGGACAAAGGTGGTGTGTCCTTGAATGACTGTTTGGATGCTGGGCCAAATTTAAATGCAGATTTATTTCCTTGTTACTGAGATTCCAGGTTTGGTAGAGTAGCATTGACTGCAGATGTGAAGCAAGCCTTTTTGCGGATAAAGTTAAAATCAGAGGACAGAGATGCATTAAGGTATCTGTGGGTGGATATAAAAGACTTGTTGGAAAATGAACCTAAGGTTCAAGCATATAGAATGAAGTCAGTGTTATTTGGCCTCAGCTGTAGTCCATTTCTGTTGGCAGCTACTATGCAGTACCATTTTAAGAAATATTCTGAAGTCTATCCTGACACTATTGAACACATAAGGAAAAAATTTTATGTCGATGATTTGCTGTGTTCAGTGGATAATACAAAAATGGCTAAACAGTTATTAATGGAGGCTAGAGCTATAATGAGGGAAGCTGGCATGGAGCTTAGAAAATGGCAGACCAATCATTCTCAGTTACAACAGTTTATGAGTCAGTCCTGTGTAGGACCTGATGCAGCAGAAAGTATTAAGGATTCTGGTATTAAGGAGTTGTGGGCAATAGACACAAAGGTACTAGGCATTGTCTGGCAGCAAGGAAAAGATTTGTTTACCTTCAATGGGAAATCTTTAGTAGAGCTGGCTGAGAATGAGAGAAGGTGGCCAAAACGTACAGCTCTTAGTCTGGCTTCAAAGGCCTTTGATCCTCTTGGATTTCTGGCTCCATTTGTGATAAAGTAAAAAAATTGGTTTCAGAGCCTCTGGGAAATTGGACTTGGTTGGGACCAAGAGTTACCTGATCATATGGTGGTAAGGTGGAAATACTGGTGCAAAGAATTGGCACATCTTGGGGACATTGAAATCCCAAGATGGTACTTTGGAGAGTTGACCAATAGTCCAGACAATTTGGAGCTGCACATCTTTTGTGGTTGCAAGTGAGGAAACCTATGTAACTTGTATTTATATTAGAGGTACATTCAAAGAGGAAGTAAGTTTCAGGTTGGTTGCTGCAAAGAGCAGAGTAGTACCTTTGAAAAGGCTTTCTATTCCAAGGTTGGAATTGATGGGTGCAGTTATTACTAGTCGGCTTGCAGTTACAGTGCGAAAGTCTTTGGCCCTTTATGAAATTCCAAGCTATTATTGGACAGACTCCACTATAGTTTGGCACTGGTTAAGAAGCCAGGCAAGGAAATGGAAACCATTTGTTGCCAATGGGGTGGAGGAAATTCAAGCACTCACAGATCCAAAGCGATGGAAGCATTGTCCAGGCACCCAAAACCCAGCTGATTTACCAACACGAGGAATTTCAGTGGAAGATCTTGCAGTCAAGTTTGTGGTGGAATGGGCCAGAGTGGCTATAACTTGGAAGTGAAAACTGGCCTTCTAATCACCCTATTGTACTATTGTAGGAGAATGCCAGGCTGAAGAAGAATGGGTGAGTGAGATGAGAAAATGCACTGTGAACAGTTGTCAAATTATACAGCAGGATCCCATATTGAGGTTTGAGGACATTAGCAGTCTGAAAAGGTTGTTAAGAGTGACAGCATGGGTATATTGATTTATAAACAACATTAAGGGAGAAACAAGAAGGGAAGGAATTCTGAACAGTAAGGAGATTCAGCAAGTCAGGCAATACTGGGTGGTATATGTACAGAAGAAAAAATTTGGTGGGGAGAGAAAATTGCTCACCAGCCGTCCATTACAGGTTCTACCAACACATTCTGCTCTCAAGGGTTTGGATGTGTTTTTGGATCAGGATTTATTGAGAGTAGGAGGTAGACTACAGTTTTCTGGGCTTCCAGAGGAGAAAAGACATCCAATTTTGCTACCTTCTGTGGGACACTTTGTGGAACTTTTGATCCTGGATACCCATCATAAGTTGTTACATGCTAGAGTTAGAGAAGTGATAATAGAGATCAGACAACAGTTTTGGATTCCCAAATTAGACAAGTAGTAAAAAAGGTCTTGCATAAATGTGTGGTTTGCAAGCGTTGGAGTGCAAAGCCTTATTATGAAAAGGTGGCTCCACTTCCAAGAGAACGGTGTGTCTATACTGCCCCATTTGATGTAGTGGGAGTAGACTTCGCAGGTCCAGTCTATGTGTATGAGCAAGGGGAGTCTAACAAAGGTTATATATGTTTTTTCACATGTGCTACCACCAGAGCAATCCATTTGGAGTTGGTAAGCAACTTAAGTAGTGATGTATTTCTTTTGCCTTTAAAAGGTTTGTGAACAGAAGTGTTTCCCAAATAAAATCATATGGATAATGCAAAAACCTTCAAAAGGGCTGCAAAGGAACTCCAAGAAGTTTGATCCTTGCTAAAAGAGGAGGGATTCCAATCCTACTTTTCATACCATGGGGTACAGTGGGAGTTTATTGTTGAGAGAGCACCATGGCAGGGAGGATTTTGGGAAAGGCTAGTGAGAAGTGTAAAGTGTCCATTAAAGAAACTTTTAGCTAATGCTCATTTGAGCAAAGAAGAATTCTGCACTGTTTTGTGTGAAGTAGAAGCAATGGCAGTGGCGGCTCGTGATAAAATAAAATGGAGGGACTGCAAGCTTCACACAACAGTAGGGTACACAAATTTGACCTACCTCAGGTATGAGTTGATGTCCACGGATTTCCAGGGCATGGTAGTAGTAGTGGTGTTAGAAGGGATGGTGGGGGTGGTAGTGGTGGCGGTAGGGATGGCTGAGGTGGTGATAGTAGTATTACTCGAAAACAAAATCGGTGCGTCGGCTCTTCGATGTTGCAAAATGGTTTATTACTTTTTCATTAAAATCCTTCATTTCTGTTATCATTTTCTTTTCAATGGATATCATTGCTAAAGCAGACAGTCTGTCATTCACCATGGTACTGCGCAAAAAAGTTTTAATTCTCTTCAAAGTTGAAAAGCACGCCTATATCGAGGAAGATCCGAAGATACTCCTATACAAGACTCAGAGCTTTAATGAAACAAAGTCCGGCGCCAGGTTCGAACTCGCAGCCTTTACTGTAGATGGGGATCGAACAGCTATCCCGCAGTGAAGATCTAGAGAGGCACCTTTATCATTGAAAACTACATGAAGTCCGAGCTGAGAGTCGATCCCAGAACCTTGAAATTAACAAACAGCTTAACCACTATAGTCTACCTGGCGGGTGTGAGTGACCATGAATGCGGTATTACGGAGTTCCAGGTGAACAAAGACCCTAATATCCACTTAAGGTTAGCCCAAGAAGAAGTAGAAAAAATAGAAATAGCAAATGAAAATAAATAATACTGAAAACTTATACCATGCTTACACTTATAGACGAGTAAAGCTTTTTCACAGGAATAGTAGTAGGCTGATAGTAAAGTATAGAATAGACAAGGTTCTTCCCCTCCTCCGCCAGCCACTGCTGACAGAAAGTAGTGGTGAAAGAAGATTTATAGGAAAGTAGGAAAAAGTATAATGAAGAGAATTGCCTCAGAGTTCATTCACACCATACGTACACTTATCTCCTGTACTCAATTATGCATCAGGAGACAGCGGTAAATAAAGGCTAGTATGAATACTAACCTCCTTAATCTAATCTATAATCTACACCATGAATTATTTGAAAGAAATTTTTATTTATTTATTATGTACAAGAAGTATATGGAGGTAGAGAGGTACAGTATATGGAAAAGAGAAGAAAGGAATAGGGTTAGTGTCTCAATTGTAAGCCATAGGTTGCATGAAGAAGCCAAACGAGGGCTGATAAAAGACCTCTCTCTCTCTCTCTCTCTCTCTCTCTCTCTCTCTCTCTCTCTCTCTCTCTCTCTCTCTATATATATATATATATATATATATATAAAGGGCGTCCCAAAAAAATGTATACACACTTTAAATACTTATAAAGGCAGTGTTTATTAAAATACATTTCATTTTCAAAATGTAATAGAATCTACAGACATTATTTAATTGTTTTGTCAACGCCTGTTTTCAAACTGACGTCCGTTCTGGTCCAGGCACTGCTGATAACGCGAAGCAATGGAATCGCAAACATCACGAAACATTTCGTTTGGTATTTGTGTGCATTCTCGTTCAATGGCTGCTCTCAATTCAGCGACTGTTGCAGGTTTTATAGCGTAGACTTTGTCTTTTAAGTATCCCAATAAAAAAAAGTCTAGTGGTGTGAGGTCTGGTGAACGCGGAGGGTATTCTATAAACCCCTTCGTCCAATCCACATCCACATCGTGCCAAGTACCACTCGCAATACTCCACTCTTCGGTCCGGATCATCTTCATTAATAGCATGGACTAATCTTGGAATGTAACTTTTCCATTGACAGCGCTTCAAAATGCGTTGGACAGACGATTCTGAAATTCCTACCTCACGACTCGCTTGCCGCACAGATTTTCTTGGACTTTGGTGATACGTTTCCAGTACTCTTTCTTGCTTTGTGGGGCTTGTCGATGTCCGTGGTCTTCCGGAACGCTTCTTGTGGACATTCTGAACAGTTCCATCGGCTTCAAACTTATCTCTAATTCGAGTGATGGTAAGTCGCGTTGGTGGATCTGTTTGAAACTCCCTCCTAAACTGTCTTTGCACTTCAACTGCGTTTTCACACTTCCAGTAGCATTTTAGAATGAATTTCCTTTGTTCAAAGCTTAGTCTGACTGCCATTATTAATTCTAGTGGGTTTAACTTGGAAAGAAAGAAAATCAATTGAGCTATCAGCTGTTAAAGTGTGTATACATTTTTTTGGGACGCCCTGTATATATATATATAAAATTTAGTGGTGGACCGGATATCCGCATCCGCATATGCGGATATCCGCGTTATTTTTAAAATCTTCACCCGTATCCGCACTTCTGACTGCGGATGTTATGCGGATATTACCTCTAATAAATTATGCAATTTACAATTAAATTAGCTTATAAAGTAGCTTATAAGGCCCAGTCATGCACATTTCATGTAAAGTATTAATTATTAATGAACAAACAAATCCATCATCTCGAGAGGCTTAACAGACAACGACAACTCGAGCCTACGGTAATAGGTTCCTTTTCTACCCTCCTTCAACAGAGTTTCCATCGTCCCGGTAAGATAAGTGCATCCTTTTGTAAGTACTTTCGCGAAGCCTACATTAGCCTACCACCGAACGATAGACTATACCCCAAGTGTAATTAAGCGTTCCAACTAACTCTCGTTAAACGCAGTAGGCCTATTTCCTAATTCCTATTACCCAATTCAAGTGTCCTTCCGAAAACCGTAATTCCGCATATCATCCGCTATTGTGTTCATTTATAAGCACACCGAACAAAAAATTAGTCACCCCTCTCAGAATGTACCTAATAACGTGTGACGGCGCCTCTGGCCTTGATAACCGCACGAATCCGGCGAGGCAGAGACTCTACGAGGTTGTGCATGTTCTGAACATCGATTTGCTGCCACTCGTTCATCAGCCGGTCCCGAAGTTCCGCCAGAGTCCGTGGGTGTCTATTCCTGCGCTTCACTTTCTGTTTCCAGCCTGAACAACACCTTCGACGCATTCAGGATTAAAGGCTTCATTGGACCTGCGATGTACTCGTCGCCTCCCATCATTGGAGAACAAACAAAAACGGGACTCATCGGACCAAATTACACGTTTCCAATCTGCCGCAGTCCAGTTTTTGTGCCTCTGAGCCCATTTATAACGTGCCAATTTGTGACTTGCTGTTAACAGCGGCCTCTTCCGTGGTACCCTGCTCCAGATGTCCATCGCATGCAGTTCTCGTCGCAATGTCCGTTCGGAAATTGGTCGCTGGAGAACCTCATTGGTTTCTTGGAGCAATTGTTCTCTGGTTTGAAAACGATTTGCAGTTACTAGACGAGAAACATGGCGGCGGCCCCTATTGTCGAGAATTGTTTTCCGGCCACAGTTACGCCGTCGATTGTCAGTTGATTGCGAACTACACCACTCTTTGTAAACTCGCTGGACAGTACGCGTTGACACACCAACAAATTGGGCTACTTCAGACATTTTGTGTCCGTGGGCTCTGCCAAACACGATGGCTCCTTTTTGCCACTGAGTAACGTCTGCCTCACGACCCATTTTGCAGACTATATCCAACACACACTTTGTTCTTCACCACCTCACGAAACAGATCTGATCCTGTGTGCTACGTCACCGCTACTTGTCACTTACCAATGCTACATCAGCGCCCTCTGTGTGACCTTGAACTTCCTACTATCGGTGCTATTAGGGGTGACTAATTTTTTGTCCGGTGTGCTTATGTTTATGTGATAACTCAATTTCTCTTACTGCAGGCCTAATTCATTTACAGTGTACATCCTTCAAATTATTTACCATTAGGCAACAACATCTTGTTTCTATAATCCATCTAAGGTGGACCAACTTAGCATTATATAATTACCTTTATGTAAATGATCATATTTCTCTCAACTATCATTAGGCCTATCCATAAACGCACGTCATCAATCCATTATTATTATTGGGCCGCATCAGTTGTTCTATGTTCATCCATGCAATTATTTAGCCTACTTAATCAGAGTGTCACGTATTCCATTCACGGTACTGAACGCACGTACATTATTTATATCATTTACTAGGCCCATTCAATGTACCATTTTGCATGCCATTTTTATATCATCAATGAATGTATTACGTGTCAGTTTAAGCTATGAACCATTCATCTTATTAGCTAATTTCCATGTCATCAGCATAACGTAAAGGCTAGCCATTAATCACTGTCAATTCTCTGTTAACCATTGTGACAATTAACGTATTTATTTTTATAATAAACTACAAAACTATAAGGTGTCTTATATAACCTTACATTAATTTGTTCAGGAGTAATCTGAACTGGTGATCCCGAAGCAATTCGAATCACTCGGTATTATTATAGTAGGCCTACGCCTTAGCCACTTTCAATTGGTGATACTTTACATCATAAATTATTAACCCAGCTTATCATTAATACTCAGTCATTGTATCAGTTAATCACTAGCATATAGTTAAATCATTATCACCTTAAACGGCTAAAACTAGGTCCACTATATATATATATATATATATGTTTCCTTTCCTTCGTGGTTTTATTCATCATATATATATATATATATATATACACACACACTGGTGTAGGTCTTCCTCTTGCTTTGATTTCAGTCTTTTCATTTAATGTCAGCTGGGAAAAGTTGATGCTTTACAAATACATCACTCGATTTTCCATCGTCAAAGGGTAATTAAAGAAGCACGACTTAACCGCACCGTCCACACACAATGTAAACACGAGACTGAGCTGCACCGACTGCAGCTCATTGTTTCCAGATGTGGCGTCCATTAAAAACAGACATGAATCGTACAGCAACTATGAAAGTAACTTAAATTTTGGTCTGGTTTTAATGAAAATTCACTAGTAACGTGCTGAAAATAACATATAATGACTTTTTATTACGATATATTTGTTAGTAGTGTGTTATTCTGCTGTGTGTCTGAAGGAATCATACGCCTGGCAGTGAGTGTCTGGGGGGACAGCAGCTCTGCAGCTCCTAGGCACGAGCCGCCACTGAGCAATGGTGAACAGTAGGCCTGTCACTTTTGTTTATAACAGTATGCAGGATGCAGAGCCATTGACACCACATCATTTTCTTTGTGGTAAACGATTAACATCAATCCCCAGTTTGCCAGAAGACTTACAGCCTATCCAGAGCACTCAAGAAGAGTTAACCAGAAGGTTCAAGTACCTTGAAGAGCTACAAGATCAGTTATGGAAGAGGTGGCAGATTGAATACTTGCCAGAACTCAATTATTATTCATCAGGCAATGTAAAGGGCTCCAATGCAAATTGTATCAAGGTGGGAGAAGTGGTAATGATTGGGGATGAAAGACCAAGGCAACGCTGGAAGCTTGGCATAATTGAAGAGTTGTTTGTTGGCAAAGACAATTTAGTTAGGTCTGCACTGCTAAAGACTTCAGGAGGAAAATTAAAGAGACCTGTACAAAAACTCTATGCTTTAGAAATCAGCAAAAACACGGATAGTCAAGATGAAACATTTGATTTATAGTCTCATGGAGAAGGATTGGCTAAATTTGCAGAAGGTAATGACAATAATGCCTCTTCGGTGGGGAGTGTTAGAAAATCTAGAAGAGGAAGAGCCATTGTTGTCCCAAGGCAATATGATGACTAAGCTAATTGATGCAGCATTGCTTGTATATATTACGTTAAGGTGTATATATATATCCATCTCATAATTGTAAGGTTGGTGAAAAATTCACTTAATTTAGAGCTAGCATTTTTGGGCTCTTGTGGCATCATTGTTTGGGCACTCTTATGGCATAATTTTTTTGGGGCACTGCGCGTCCTGCCTACTCTTTTGTTGAATGCGGCACTTACAGGGCGTGGTCTTATAGAGAGCTCTCTTGCAATTCAGTTTGGTTGTTTAGATACAAGATTGTTGCATCGTGCAATGGTGCAGGTTGTGTTGTTGTTGCAAGGTTTAGAAAGAAGACCATAAATAGTGCCCCTTTTGTTTTTATCTTAATTTTATGCAACTGAGGCCTAAGTTAGGCCCACATCAAGTCAGCAACCCTGAGGTAGGACCTAATAACACCTCCAAGTCCGTAAGTTTTTAGTCTAGCTTAACTTGGGTTGTACAGTAGGTTAAGCTGGCCCTTCAGAGCTTGGCCGTTCAGGGCTCAGCTGGGATTCTGAAAATAAAATATCTAATTTAATTAACTAAGTGTCCCGGTTTGAGGAAAGAAAATTATGGTAAGCCTATTATTAAATATACTAGTACAGTTCCCGCCGCTTCGCTGACGGTTAGACAGGCTAAACTACAAAAAAAGAACCCAGCCGTGAAAATTTTGAGCTTCACATTGTGTCAACATTTCTGAATCTGGTATCTCCCAAAACCTCCTCACCCCCATTCATACAACTTGGGGGCTAACCCCCTCCCCCATTACCCCCATCCCTCCCCATTACCCCACCCATCCCCCATTACCCCCACCCCCACCCTTCCCCCATTGCTAAACTACAGAAAAGAACACAGTCATGAAAATCTTGAGCTTCACATTTCCGCCCGTAATACAATTTCTGAATTTTTTTTACAATTTCTGAATTTTTTTATCACAATTTCTGAAAGTGTGACGGACAGACGGACAGACGGACAGCTCTCTTATTATATTATATAATAGATATTAATTAAATATCATTATTAAATATATATTAATTAAATATAATTGTTATATATTAATTAAATATAATTATTAAATATATATTAATTAAATATAATTATTAAATATATATTAATTAAATATAATTATTAAATATATATTAATTAAATATAATTGTTAAATATATATTAATTAAATATAATTATTAAATATATTAATTAAATATAATTACTAAATATATATTAATTAAATTATTAAAAAATATTAACTTATTAGACATTTAAAAAATGAATGAATAGTAATTGAACAATGTTACCACAACTATCAGTGATAATTTATAAAAAATATTCACTAACACTAAAAAGAAGTGCGCAGCAGAACCATAATCACATGTAGATTCAACTAAGCAACGTTGCCAATTATTATTACTGAAACTCTGCAAAATTACGACAAAAATCTTAGAAGATTGAACTTGATTTGAAACAGTGGCGGCTCTTGACTAAAAATTCTAGGGGTGCTGTCTCTAAGAATGGGTTGAAATAATTACTGAAATAAAAGGATGAGCATTGAGCAATGAATAAAAGTTTCAAAAGTTATTGAAAAAGTTATTCAGTGAGCTCATCCTTATATTGTTCTTGATTATTTCAATTGTAAATAAAAAAATTAGGGGTACTGCAGTTCCGCAGTGCCTACCGACGAGCCGCCACTGATTTGAAATCCACGATTTGTAATATAAAGTTTGATACAAATATTTTCAAATCTTAACCCTGAGTTTTTTTTTTTTTTTAAATAAGCTAAGAAATAAGTCATAAGCCATTGCCCAAATTTTGAAGCTATTGGCCACAAAAAGCTACAAATAGCTTGAAAAAAAGCAATCTGGCAACTCTGCTCATCCAAAAGATCCACCAATATTCCACTGATATCTATCATCCACCGATAAGTTTATATTTTCGTCGGGGGGCCCTATTAAAAAATCATCGGGGGGCCCATGGCAAATGCCCACTGTGCCCTCCCCCTTGATCCGGGCCTGACTCAGGATCTGGCATACCACTTAAATTTTGAAAAAAGTTAGCTCTACTTTGATTAAAATCAGAAGTGGTTTATTTGGTGGTAAATCATTCAAACGAGATTGTAGTTTATTTATATTCTTAGCATTTGAGGTTACATGTTCCTCATTATCAAAGTAAAGGTTTGTAAGTTGTTCTTCAGTCATTTTAGATTCAACTAACTTCAAAATACTCTCATCAATGGCTATTATGTCTTTTTTTAATTTATCCAATTTATAAATTATATTCTCTAAATCTTCTTCGTCTGGTTGTGTAATATTAGTGAAAGTGTTAATGGTCTTAGTAATAGCATCCAACTTCCCAGCCTTCTTTTTTAATTGTTGAAATTCATCAGTGTCCATGTTTAAGTCAAAATAGTTTTAACTAAAGATTGTAATGAAATAAGAAGGCGAGAAGAAATTGTCAGAGATGAGAGATCAAATAAATTGAGTAATCAGAGAAACAGGCAAATTTTAAATTTTATTAAATTTAATTAATGTCAAGATTTAGTCCTCCAATAAGTACCCTAAGCCTAGGCCCTATATTAATAAATGTAAACAGAGTGGAAACTAGGCCCGACCTCAAGCTAACGTAACTCCGACCAAAAATTTAAACAAGGCTTTGGCTCAGGCTTGAAGATTTTTTGAAAGAAAAAGTAAGTTTAATTCTGGTTAGTTAACCTGTATGTTGTATTCAGTTATAAGCTTGTGAAAGAATGGGACTCCTTAAATTTAACTGTTTCCTAGTTAGGCCCTAAGTTGTAGACCTATTAGGCAAGTTTGTTACTTTAGACTTGATTAGGTCAGGTTTAGGCTAGACCTTTTTGCCAAATTCTGTAATTATTGATAAATAAGGTTACAATACTTTCAAATCTCACGCATTGAGCGTGAGACTTAATGTTTGTATCCACGGATTCAAACTGTCAGACTTCGAAGATTCTGACTCTGAGTCTGTGTTGAGAAAAATCGAATGAAGTCACCGTTGGAGAATAGAATGCCTGCATACAAGAACGTACACGATCGGTTCAAAGTAGTGATAAAATGTTGCGAAATGGAGGATGAAGACGTCAGAAGTGAGGCCAAGAAATTTGCCGAAATGTGTCCAAATGATGTGAACTATGAAACATATGGTGAAGAACTAATTCAGTTTTCCAATTTTGCGGAGAGAAAGTGTTCAAAACCATCTGCACAATTACAGTTACTGCATGAACTTGGAATTGAGCAAGCATTCCCGAATGTGCATGTGGCTCTCAGAATGTACCTCTGTCTGATGGTAACTAACGCTTCGGGTGAGCGTTCGTTTAGCAAACTGGCGCTCATCAAAAACAAGTTACGCTCGACGATGCGTGATAGCAGACTTTCAGCATTGGTCGCACTGAGCATCGAAAGCGATGTCATGAAGAAAACCGATGTTGATCGCACAATTGATGCTTTCTTAGACTACAAGGATCGAAAATCCCACTAATTGAGACTGGTGTTTTTGAAATAAAATGATGTTAATATGATGAAATATGGTAATAAATGATGTTCTGATTTGTCTGTTTTTTACTAGGGCCCCTTTACGTAATGTTCCCTGGTCCCCCCGAACCAATGATCCGGCCCTGTTCTGAGTTACAAGAATTTAGGGCTAAGTTACCCATTTTGCAAGTACAACATTTGATGGAGATAGGGCACAATTAAAATTCAGTCGTGGCATTCAGCCGGTTCGCACCGGTTCCTAAAATTTCCCGAGTTCGCCGAACCGGTCCTTAACCCTTTCAGTCCGTGCATGATTTTTCTTTATACCATACGCATTTCGATAAAAACATTTTTTTAGTTTTCATTTCTGACATGGAAGGGGGAGGAGAATGGGAGGGGAGGGCGAACCGGTTCTTAAAATTTTTGAATGCCACCACTGGCACAATTCCTATCTTTCATTGAAAAATTTTAGAGTTCAATAGGTAGTAAACCTTATATGCCTCCTGTTGACAAGTTTAGCTACTTAATTAGTTTCCTTAAAGGTTCAGCCTATGGCATGATAGCCTATTTACCAGCTGTGGGTGATTCGTACGAAGTAGCTATTGATCTCCTGAAACATACTACATTAATAAAAAGGTTATATTTGAATTAGCTCAACAAATTATTAATTTCACACCCTTAAAGGATAACCATAGTGATGTAGAAAGATTTCATTCGAAATTAGAAGCTATTGTAGGGCAATTGGTTAGCAATGAGATAACCGTTAAAGCTTCATCTTGGATCATACAAGCTTTTGTTCTTAATTCCCCTCCCTTGAGGGTCAAAGATCTTTTTGCTTAAAAGACAGGCGAGGTTTATTCTGATCTTGAAGATAAAAGAAAACACTCTTCAGTTGTTTTATCTAGTTTCAAATTGAGAAATATGTAGTTCATCTCAAACTAAGACCCAGACTATGGATAAACGAAAGACTGCCTCCAAAGACCAACTAGCTACAGTCAAACAGACAAAACCTGATACTGTAGACTCAAATATCACTAACTGTTGGATGTCAATTTACATCTTGCAACAAGAGGTTTATCATTTCAAAGTGATAATAATGTGATAGGTGATCATCGCACTGGCAACTTTCTGGGAACTCTAGAGTTGCTAGGTCGTTATGATAGAGTGACTCATGCACATTTGACCAAAGTTCAAATAAAGCAAGCAGAAGGCAAGAGCATGCAAGGTCACGCTCATTACTTATCATGGCAGAGCCAAAATGAATTTATAGAATTATGTGGCAAGGCTGCACTAAAAGCTATTTTAGACAAAAGAGATAAAGCCATCTACTATTCTCTTATAGTTGATTCAACTCCAGATGCCTCTCATCGTGAGCAAAATGTTCTAATTCTAAGTGTTGTGGCTCAAGATCAAGAAATATAAATTTTAAAATCGTGAAAGGTTTATCGAGTTAGTAGACTTTGATAAGAAAACTGGAGAAGAGATAAGTGATATATTGGTTTCAAGATCAGAATATCATAAAATTCCTCTGGATAATTGTCGGGGTCAGGGATACGACAATGGATGCAACATGTCAGGATAGATAAAAGGTGTCCAGGCACAGGGACGTAGCCAGGAATGTCACAATGGTGGGGGGGGGTCGAACTTGAGCTACGTTCGTTAGGTTCCGTGGTGAATCGGGTGAGCCCATACAGTTAGGGGGTAACAACTGCCTGAAAATGTCAGTGCAACTGCCATTTTTGAACAGCCACTATACAGCCATCCACATGAAATATGTACCATTTCCAACAAAAGTTTGGATAGGACAGTCACATTGGTGCAATTTAACTATATTATGATGTAATTACTTGTATTTTCTGAAATTTTAAATCGGGTATTGATCCTATAGTTTTCATATTTAACAAAGAAAGTAACTATTTTATCTACACATTTATTGATTTCATGCATACAATTATTTAGTGTATACACGTTTAACAGTATAACATATCTATGAATAACGAAATCATTAGAAGAGATCCATATGAAACTCTCACGTATAAGGCAAGTCAAACGGATGCAGAAACAGCTTGATCAGTTGAGATAGAAGAAACGCACATCTGTTTAACAGTTACCAGTAGTTGGTTGGTCCTCTGAAGCCTTCGTTTCAGACTGCATCTCAACCTGTACTTGATTGCTGACACTTGCATTTTCATCGCTTAATTCTGGTTGATGGTTATCGTCTTCCGCTTGTCTAATAACTTTATGGGAGGGTTCTGCTGTATCACTTTCATTGTGTTCTTTAACCGACTCAACTGATTCTCTTTTGAAATATTTTTATATATCCATCGCAATATTGTATAACGAATTAACGAAGCTTGACCAACATGCAATGATGCAACACGCCCCACTCGTCACACTGTACTATGCTGCAGTGCATGCAAAACTAACTGGCGCCGAGCTGTGTTCAGTTTCCCCGCGCTTCATATTTCAGTAGTTCAGTGCGATACGTGTTTAAACACGTTGAAACGTGTTTGGACGTGTTTAAAAAAACGACGCAAAATATCGCTCAAACAACATATATATATATATATATATATATATATATATATATATATATATATATGTGTGTGTGTGTGTGTGTGTGTGTGTGTGTGTGTGTTATACACGAGCACGCCCACTTAAAATATCCTACAAAAGCAAGCGCCCTTCTTTATCTCATTAATTGACGCTCGAGTTTACTTAATCTTTTCTAAGCCCTCGAGCACACGCTCGAAGTATGAAATATGATATAAAAACAGCCATTCATTTTAATCAAAAGCTCCGACGCACTTTCGCGACATCATACGCTCGCCGTTCTCATGTTTGCCTTCCAAGCAAAACACCTCGCTTCCGTCTCGAGGGACCTTGACTTTGAGAATCACACATTCTCTTGTTCTCATGGTGACTCACCTCTCTGACGCATGTGAGAATGGATTCCTTCGTATATAAGGAGGGGTCCAGCCATTGAAGGACAGATTCTGGGTAGAGCTCTGCTTACCGAGGTCTCCACGGGTGACGGGGTGCGAGTCACCTCGTATGCATTAGCTACGCTTGCGATTTTAGAACGGACTACGGAATAGTCTTAGAAGAAAATCGTTGTTCATTTTACCGCGGGTAACGGGGAGCGAGTTATCCCGTATGTCATTAGTTGTACTTCGAGACGGTCTTAGAATGGACAAAAGGGTAGTCCAAGAAGGGGGGCCTCAAATAGGGCCTAAGCTTTATATCGGAATATCGGAATTGAGGATCTGACTGAAGGAAACGCCAGCAGACTTAATTCATTTATTTCAACGTGACCTTAATTGTCACTCGTAGACTTAAGAATAATTCAATTATAGCCTTGTGAACTTACTTTAAAGTATAACCTTGTGAACTTAAAGCAAAGCATACTATTACGAACTTTGGCCTGTAATCCGTTTACTTGAATTTAATTAAAGTGCCTAAAATTTAAAGTTGACTCTGAGTTAATTCACACTCGACGGGTGAAAAGAGGGCTAAGGAAAACTCCCGGATTCCGCAAGCGACGACAAAAGTCGGCGCACTCTGTAGGTTACATCTGGACTCAACATTGAGAGAGTCAAGGAGTAAAGGAGTAAAGGAGTCAAGGAGTCAAGGAGTCAAGGAGTATTTTATTGTACTCGAGGGTTTGACGAACTAAAATAGAACCAGACCACCCCGAGTATAATAAAATGGTGTCAGGTGTGGGGTGTAGGTAAGTATTTCCTACCCCCTTTCTCCTAGACACTCGTCGAGTACCAGAAGCCGACTGAAGCGTGTATGAGGACCATCTACACGGACAAGAGAAAAACGGAAATTCCACCTAGAATCACAACGTTGAGAGCAGCTACTCAGGCGCGATTGGAAGCGGCAACGATAGTTCAAGCAACAGGCGAGGACGAGAAAATACATCTTTATAAGGAAGAAAAATCAAAGGTAAGCAAACCTGTTTGTATTGCAACCAGTTTTAGGGGAAAGGAAGACAATTTTCCCATAGCAGGTAGCACACCCAAGGTACACCCTTCAGGAGTACGATTTTTCACACCTAATTTTGATATCAATAGAATCCCTCACGTTCCCTCCTGGACACCTCCTGAGAAAATCAAAGGCGAACTTAAAAAGGGAAACAGCCCTTTGTTAGCAAATTTACGTGACGATTTTTTAGAGTTTTGGCCTTTTTCGTTAGACCAGGGCTTCTCAAACTTTTTTCACTTGCGACCCCTTTGGATCAGACAAATTTTTTCGCGACCTTTCACTCAATGTCATAAAAGCAATAGGTACTAACACTGTATATTTATGAAAAAAATAACATTTTCAAATGTTTCTGCGACCCCCAATAAAATTTACGCGACCCCCTGAGGGGTCGCGACCCCTAGTTTGAGAAGCGTGGCGTTAGACAACACCTCTAGTGTCGAAATGTCTCTTAGTCAGGACAGCAGACAGGTAGCTAGCTTAGAAAGCCGAGAAACAACTGAAAGGCGCAGCCAGTCACCCCCAATTTCTCCTCCTCCTCTTCTCCATCGAATACCAAGTACTAGATCATTCCAATATCCCCCTCATACTGAGGAAGACGATTTCTCCCTCGAGGAAGAAAAGAAGCTGCGACATGCGGCTGAAATCTGTCCCATATTCTGTGGGACATATGCTGAATACTTAATTGCCGCCGCTCAAGGGGTAGTGCGAAGCTGTCTTTTCAGGATTTCATCTTCGAAATCGCGAGGTTAATTCCCGAGCGAGGGAGAAATTCTGATAAGATGCGAATTGAAGAAAAGGTTAAAACGTGGAAAGAATTTTTAGATATCTGTTCTGACCTCTATTGCCAGAATAGAAGAGATGAGATTAATAATAAGTTAATGAATATCGAACGAGAGTGTAGACGTCCGGATGAGTCATTCACTTCATTTGCGTATAGAATACAACGAGAGGTCGAAGAGTTGAAAAGAGACGCTGGCGACATGGTACAAAATATAGATGTTCCTTTTGTAGTAAATAAAGTAATTTTAAATTCAATACCTCGTAAGCTCTGGAACAAGTATGGTGACCAGACGGAGGAGGTAAAGAAAAAGGTCAAACGCATTAGGTGTGATGATCGAATCATTTCCGAACCAGTCACCCTTTTAAATCCCTTAAATTATCAAAGTCAAAACTTGGGGTCCCTACCATCCCCAGATTCCTCATATTATCAAAATCAGGCCTATCCAAATCAACCTGCCTATTCACTCTACTTAAACGCTTCCCCTTATCTAGAACAAAACCCTTATTCACAAAACGTCCCTTTAAACGTTTCTCCAAAGCAAATACCATATAGTAGTGCGCCACCGTACGATTTATCAACCCATCCGTCTCCCTCTATGCAAACTGACGTAACAAGTGTGAATGCAGTGCAGGCGCAAATGCAAACGTTTAACCCCCGATGTTATATATGTGAAGGGACAGGACATAAGCTAAGTTCTGTCCAATGATTGAGAGAGTAAAAGCATTAGAAATAGACAGAAACAAGGCGCGAGAGCATATAAGGGAAGGAGAGCGACGGAAACAGAGACCGGGAAGAAGATTATGAGGAAAGACGACGGTACTCGTCACCGTATTGGAAAAATGGGAATCGAGGAAGAGAAGAAAGCAGACAGCCAAGGGAATGGAGAGAAACAACAAGAAACTCAAATAATTATTCTTACGACCAACGGCGGAACGACTATCCTGAAGATCGAGGATGGAGAGAGACAGTAAGAAATAACTATTACCAACGACGGAATGATTATCCTGAAAACCAAAGATGGAGACGAGATGACTATTCTTATTACAGGGAAACCCAAAATGAAAGGTCGCCGTCACCTTATGAGCATCGAAGAGTGTGGAGAAGAGATGGCTATTCTCATTACAGGGAGAGCCGAAATGAGAGGTCGCCATCCCATTATGAGCATCGACGAGAGAACTGGAGTAGAAAGGATTACCGACAATACAACCAAAGAAATCGATCCCCTTCGCCAGATTTAAATCAAAGAAGTTATTCTCCTCGGGACACCCCCGACGGAGGGTACCGGAATCAGGAGAAAAATCGAGGAAGATCCCCGTAAAAAAATTGGGAAGGTAGCCGCAACGACTCCGTAAGGCCAAGGAGGACAGATTCTCCCCAAAACCGAGATACGTCCCCACGAAGAGTCTCCTTGAAGGACAACGAAGAATAAAAAAACGAACCATGACTAGAGGTCCCTAATAGCAAGAACAATCCCATAAAAGAAAAAGGAAAATAACAGAATGAAGTAAATAAGCCAGAACAAATGAAGAAGGAAGTAAATGAGCCAGAACTAATGAAGAAGGAAAAACAGTACGAAAGCGAAATAAATTTATGTAACTCGAGCATAAACGAAAGTGGAAACGAGGCGAGAGGATGCCGCTCGACCTTGAGCTCAGAGTCTGGCCGTCCGACCTTGAGCTCAGAGTCTGGCCGTCCGACCTTGAGATCAGCGTCTGAGGCCGAAAAACAAGCACATGAAAGAGCTCTTATAATTGCATCAAAAGAAGAAGTAAATGCAGAGTGAGTCAGTATTAAATAATGAGAGTATGAATAGATCGTGTGAAAAAGAAATAAATGAAAATATAAATAAAGTCGAAAGAGAACGAAACTGTGTGAATGATGTTTATGAATTAAGCGCGTGTGAAAATAAATTTGAAAAGGATTCACTCTTAGTATGTGCGAACGGAAGTATAAATAAAAGTGCGGGTGCTGTACTAACGGAAAGTTATCGTGTGAATGGTGTTTATGACTGGGGCACGTGGGACAAACATAATAGAACGCATGATGCATTAACTGTTCGTGAGAACGGAAAAAAGAATGAAGTCTCAGAAAATGCGCAAATCGGAAACAAAATGGTACGTAAGAAACATGACGCGGGAGCGCGAAATAATAATAACATAAACCTGATTAAGAAATTAAAATCAAACGTTAACTTGCGTGGTTTTCTTTGTCTTCAGTTTTTCATTACTTGCGTTAAACGCGTTTATCTGTCCATTTGTAATTGGGTAAACCGTCCTGAAACTTACCCAGATATGGGTAGAAACAAAACAAAGGGAATGAGCATTGAAGAAACCTGTAGTAAGGAGGAAAAAAGAAGGGGAGGAAAACAGGAATGCCCCTCCTTGAAATAAATGCAGATTACCTGATAGGATAGCCTCGCAGGGGTCCCCAACCCTATGCCCGCGAGCACCATGGTGCCCGCCGACCCTTTTGCGTGTGCCCGCCACTGACTGACTACGATTGATAAGTTTTTATTTAAATTTTTAATAAAATGTTAAGTATGTTACATATTTTAAATATTTAGTTACTAAATATTTAAAATGTTAAATATTTAGTTACTAAATATTTAAAATATGTAACATACTTAACATTTTATTATATTTTAGTAGTTAATTACGGAAACAGATGCTCATTTATTTGAAAATAATTATTTCTTTATAAATAAATTAAGTTATCGTTTTGATCATTTTTCTAGGATTCTTAGTTAGCCCATCCTTGTTCATCGTACTGCGCATCGTACTGCGCAGCGTTGTCGTAGCTGCTGACATAGCAGCTACCAGCTAGGAATATCATCCTACTCTCCTAATTATGAGGCATTGGCCAATGAAATTCAGTGCCAAAAATCACATTGATTTTGAGATTGCTAAAAAAGTTTTTACATAAGAATATAAATAATTAGTTAAACTTGTTTCGCATTAAATTTTGTGTGCGTATTATGTGTATTATTTTACATAGGAATTAAATGTTTTTTTTTGTGTATTATGTTCATTATTTTACATAGGAATTAAATGGTTTTTTTTTGTATTATGTTCATTATTAAGTCCAACTATAAATTTGCCTTGAAAAAGTAAATGGTGACCGCCGCACTACCGGTAGTCTTGAATGTGCTCTTCGGCACAAAAAGGTTGGGGACCCCCGGGATAGAGGAACAACTTCCTTCTCAAGTGACACGCTATATGCGGATATTTCACTACCCGGTCATTTAGGTCACAATACGGGAAAAGAAGCCCCTCGCCCTGCTTGACACAGGAGCAGATATATGTTTGGTTAAGCGAAGGCTTATAGACTCGCTTGGATTGAGACCCCAGGTGAAGGAAACTGAGAAAAAATGTAAGGCGATAAACGACGAGAAATTGAATACGCAAGGAACAATAAGCATGACCATAACCATCGAAAGCGCGACATACGAAAGCAATGCTTTAGTAATCGAGGATTTACCCCACAGAATTAAGTCTGATTATTGGAGCGGATTTCACTAAGAACAACCATGTAAAGATCGAAGGAGAAAGAAGAGGTTGCGATATTTATGTGAATGGCGTCCAAATTCCGGTGGTATCCAAGGTCGAAAGAGACATGCAGGACCTACCATCTCTCGGAGTTAATTTAGTAAATATACCTCTTACATTGAAGAATGGATCAGCCTCCATAGCCCCTTCTACAGGAGCTTTCTTAGAATTAAAATCAGAAATTCCTTTGAAGAAACAAACCACGTTAAAGATAGAAGTTGAGAAGTTTCCTATAAACTTACATATCGAGCCCCAATTAGCATGCGTAAGCGAAGACGGAAGCATCCACATACTGGTACATAATACATCAGCAAACGACAGAATTAAAATAAGAAGCGAGAAGCTGAATATATTCGGAGGAATATTGAAGTACTGCCATTGTGATAGTGACCAAAAGGGCACCGGGCAAGGTCAGTGCCTTTATAGCTCGATAGACACCAACAACCCGATCGGAGAGGATGAGATCACCAACAACCCGATCGGAGAAGATGAGATAAACCTGGAATTGAACCAGGAAAAGAATATGTTCATGGACGAAATTTCGGAAGAGAGCTATGAGCGAGAAGTGATGAGTGACTTTACACAACCAAAAAGAACCCTTGAACAGAAATAAGAAATAATCGAAGAATTCGTTCGACTGACAAATTTAGAATCGGAAGAAAAGAGTAGATTAATGGGTATACTGGACGATTATTTGGACGTAGTGTTCGTAGAAGGAGATGAATTAGGACTTCTAAAGGACTATGAACTCTCCCTGGAGCTCGAACCCAGACACGGTCCGGTCTATATCCGCCAATACCGTCTACCTTTTAAATATCACGAAGTGTCTCGACAAGTAGCCGAACTGGAGCAACGCGGTTCAGTGGAACACAGGAATAGCGACTTTAACAACCCTCTGTTGTTAGTTAAGCAAAAGAACAAAAATAGATTGGTGGTAGACTATAGAAACCTGAATAAAGTACTGAAAACATAGATTCTATTTTCCGGAGTTTAGGAGGAAACCGATGGTTCACGACCATCGACTTAGCTCAAGGGTATCATCAGATAGCCTTGGACGAGAAATCGCAGAATTTGACAGCTTTTTCCTCAATAATGCAAGTTTTGTATTAAAATGGCTCTTAAAATGGCTCCGAACGTCTTTAGTTCCATTATGAGCGACTTACTTTATGACTTGTTATAATGTTATAATGTTTCAGACCAACAAAGACCCTAGGATCCACTCATGGCTGGTCTACCTAACTGTGTTCGTAATTGTGTATTGTGCATGTCCTCCGTGGTGGCGGAGGGGACACAATTTTACATGGGTTCCGAACCACAAAGAACATAAGAACATAAGAAATTTTTATAGTGGGCACACTAGGGGCCACTTCGGCCCATCCGAGGTGGCTCCACTATGTAAAAACTGCATCCACATTGGCAACAACCAATTTTTACGAAACTAAACTAAATAATTATCAATTTAAAACTAATTAATTATCAATTTAAAACTAAAGATAGAATCTCTGGATCCAGAGGATCAAGTCATAATAGACTACTATCCACAAATATGCTACACTCTATATCTATTTATAACTGACATACAAATATATCAGATCCAAAGAATCCAGTCAATTTCATTACGGTATCCATCAATACCAGTACCTTGCCAACCAAAAATAAGTCACAGTCCATATCAATTGCGGAACAAGTCACAATTTTCAACCATATACATTACAATATATATACTTAGGAGGGAAAGTGTAGGTGTGGCTGTAAAGACTGTACAGTAATGAGAAATGTGTGTGCACCCATTTTGGGTCTCCCATTTAAAGGTGTTTGTGGGGCAAGTGAAGATCATGAGTTTTTCAATACCTCACAGTACTATGGGGGCCACCGCTCGGCAGAGGAATATCTTTAAATGGGGTGTGTAAGGATAGAGAGTATCCACTAACCTAAGATGCTGCCTCCCTATATCCCACAACACTTGTGTTGAGCTGTGGGATCTATCACCTAAATGTACACAATATATATGAAATGAACTAGTACCATTCATGCAATAAAAATGGGCTTAAACACTCTCACCAGATGTCACTTGCAGACATCAAACTATCCAACCTTCTTTTGAAAGAATCAATTGTATCTGAAGTCACCACTTCTTCTGTCAGACTGTTCCAAAACTTAATTACTCCGTTTGTAAAACTATGTTTGTTTTCTTAAATTTGTTCTACATCTTGGCTGAAATAATTTCATACTATGACCTCTAGTCTGATTATTGTGATCCTTAATGAAAAGAGAATCAAAATCTATCTTATCCAACCCTTAATTTTACTACCTTAAACTATACCCAATCTATCAACATATGCGTCTAATCGATTTTTAAACATGTTTATAGACGTGCTACTAATTACTTCTACCGGCAAACTATTCCAGCTATTTACTATTCTATGCGTAAAAAAGTTTTTGGCAACTGCTGTCTCGAACCTTCTACTTGTTAACTTACACCCGTTATTTCTAGTCCTATTATATTGAGATATTTCAAAAAAGCTATCTCTATCTACGTTATCGAACCCATTCATAATTTTGAAAACCTGGGTTAGATCACCCCTTAGCCTCCTAGTCTCGAGTGTAGTCAATTTTAACTCTTTAAGCCTATCCTCGTACGACTTTGACCTAAGCGACGGAATCATCTTAGTTGCTCGTCTTTGAACTCTTTCGATTTTGTCTATATCTTTGCGCATATGCGGATTCCAAAATTGGATCGCGTACTCCAAATGGGGTCTAACTAATGATTTATAAAGAGGAACTATAATATCGCGCGATTTGTACTCAAAATTCCGAGCTATAAAACCTAACACTTTGTTCGCTTTATTGACCGCTGCTGTACTTTGTTTCGCTACTTTTAAATCACCAGTGACTATAACTCCTAAATCTTTTTCCTGCTCTACGCTTATCAACTCTTTCCCTGACATACTATACGCAAAATTACCGTTACGCGAACCTATATGTAAAATTTTGCACTTATCGACGTTAAATCTCATTTGCCATGTGACTGACCAATCAACGATTTTATTCAGATCATTCTGGATTTTACCTCTATCTTCGTCATTAATCGCCCTACCACCCAGCTTCGTGTCATCCGCAAACTTTGAAACTGTACTGACTAGGCCGACATCTAAATCGTTAATATATATAAGAAAAAGCAAGGGGCCCAATACAGAACCCTGAGGAACGCCACTCGCTACATTAGCCCAACACGACTCCGCTCCATCAACGACCACCCTCTGTTTCCTACCTCGCAACCACTCTTCTATCCAATTTATTACTACACCCCTGATTCCATGAGCCTTAGTTTTCTCAATGAGTCTTTTGTGCGGTACGGTGTCAAACGCTTTTTGAAAATCTAAATACACTACATCAACCGCCCGATGACTATCGTAAACGTCAACCACGCTTTGAAAAAATTCTAAAAGATTAGTTAAGCAAGATTTGTTTCGCCTAAAACCGTGCTGCGTATTTCTAACTAAGTTATGCAATTCTAAGTGTTCGACTATACGATCCCTAATTATTGATTCCAGTAGCTTACCTACAACAGACGTTAAACTGATTGGCCTATAATTTCCCGCCGCACCTTTATCGCCTTTCTTAAAGATAGGTGTTACGTTTGCTAACTTGAAATTATCTGGTACGCACCCCTCAGAAACAGACGCATTAAAAATCTTTGTTAGCGGCACAACAATGCTAGCTTTTAATTCTTTTAGTTGTATGGGATATATGGAATCCGGCCGCGGTGATTTACGCGTTTTCATTTTATCAATATCCAAAATATTACTATTATCAAAAGGTATTATGTCTATGACCATAGGGATATTCGTTACATCTTCTATAGTAAAAACTGACATAAAGAATTCGTTTAGCAAGGTAGCCATTTCCTTGTTTTCAGAAACTAGATCTCCGTTAACATTTTTCAACGGCCCCAAGACACTTTTTACTGGATTTCTATTGTTGACGTATTGAAAGAATCGCTTGGGGTTTTCTTTACCGTCACGAGCTATGGAGATTTCAAATTCGCGCTTGGACTTTTTTATTACACTTTTCGCTTCACGCCTTAGAGATATGTAGTTGTTTCGTAACCACAAATTGTCTTTATCGCACTTATGTAGCCTATAAGCCCTATCTCTACTCTTTATAATGTCTCCTACTCTAGAAGTAAACCACAAGGGCTTGTTGTTTACTTTCGCACGCTTAATTTTGTACGGTACACATTCCTCATTTTTAGTCCTAAATACTGTTTCAAACGATTCCCACATTAGTTTTGCGTTGAAGTTCCCTACTACGTTTTCCCAATTGACGTGTGACAATTTATTTCGAAATTTACAAAAGTCTGCGTGCTGGAAATTATGAATTTTAGTCGAGTTAGCTGGTTTCGAGTGACTTACTGAGAGGACAAACTCTACCATACTGTGATCGCTATTGCTTAACGGTTCTATTACTTGAAGATCAGTAATAAGCCTATCATCCGTAGTTATTACTAAATCTAAAATACTGTCCAACCTCATAGGTTCCCCAACCTTTTGAATAAGAAAGCTATCCTCTAGAAAATTAACTAAACGATTACCTTCTGCGTCTCCCTGCATTGTATCATAATTCACGTTGGCGCAATTAAAGTCACCCATAACTAAAGCCTGCTCTTTAGTTCACGATATAACGCTTCGTCCGTATTAGCTGTTTGATTAGGGGGGCCTATATATAACCGCAACAAGAAGTTTGAAATCGTTCAATTTCTGGTCTGCTATAGTCGAATCCATTGGTTCTGGAATTGTGTGCATTACTTCTATAACGTTCGCAATATTATCTTTGATATACAACATAACACCGCCTCCTCGCCTACCTATTTTGTTTTTAACAAAAAATCTATAACCTCTAATTTGATACTCCCCTACAAAGTCACTTGTTTCAATGCTAAGGGACGATTCATTTATCGCAATTAAATCATAGTCTTTACAAGCAATTAAAGAAAAAATTTCGTGTATGTTATTTCGTAAACTACGAGCATTTAAGGATAGAACCTTTAAATTGTTTGCAATTGCGACACCTTCGCGAGCGCAAGGGAAATTTGTGGAGTTTACGCTGGGACCGTTCGAGTTACAGCAGCCTGAAAAGAAGAGAAATAGTCTTCCTAAAATGAAATAGTCTTCCTAAACGCGCAGCTCCAACGTCATTAAGATGAAGTCCATTTCCGAGGAGCAAGTTCCTCCTGCCGTAGGAACTGTTCCAAAAATTCGCAAAATGCACTCCTTCCTGTTGGCAAAGAGACTAGGTTATTGTTAATATAGGTCACCTTGCTGTAGAAATCGCTACGTTGGATAATTCGAGGAAGTATACCTGTTAAAACAATCTTATTAGTTTTTTCCTTTAATCGCTCTAGTAAGTCCCTGTACCTAGCCAGCAGTTCTTCCGATCTAGAATTTAAAACGTTATTAGTACCGACATGAATAACATACGTTGTGTCCTCGGCGGTACCGTCTGTAAAATGGTCAACACTATTAGTTATATCCTCCACCCTTGCACCAGGGTAGCAGTAACGGCGCCTACGACGAGGGTTTCTCCCACAGAATTCCTCGAGCTGCCCTCGAACAATGGAATCGCCAACGAGTCGTATTTCCGGTTCATCAGCATCTTCGAAACTAAAACAGAAAACTTATTGTTTGTTATTACTGGTAGACAAGTCTTAGGTTTTCTCAATGGTGCTCCATTACGCACTCGAACGAAGGGTTGGGAACTAGGGGAAGAGAGAGGGCTATTAGTACTATTTATATTATTAGTAGAAACTGAGGCAGGAGGGGTCGTAACTGGAGTCTCAAGGGATTCTAATTTTGCCGTCAGTAGCATCACGCTTTCTTCAAGTCTCACCCTGGCCTCCCTCTCACGTTCTAACTCGTTCCTCAGGACTTCCATGCTTGAGCACCACCTGCAAACTAACTGTTCATTATTATTATTAGCCATTGTAAACGCGTAAGCGGCAAATTTCCCTTCACAGCGACTGCAAGTACTTGACGTGGGTGCCATGCTTTTAATTAGTTAAAAAAAAAACAAAAACAAAAAACCGAGCGTTTGGAAATTAATAAATTACAACTTAGGTCTACCGCGTGCTTATTGTGCCGTCACCTGCCCAAACCCGCAAAAAGGTTCTTGTAACACAAATTTATACTAAACAAATATATAATTAAGCTACCGACGAAAGATCTGTAAAAGAAAGAGTATTAATAGTACTTATCTGTCCGCTATTCGACCAACTTTTTTCCTTTTTTCCCACGGTGTGTGACCACACTCTACCTGATCTCCCGAAGTAAGGGAAAATCAACTTTATGACTCCTCGTTTTCTGATAGATTTGAAAAACAAACAAGGCAAGCCACGTGCACTAGCCTTGGTTTAATCAAATAATATAGTACTGAGTAAAGTCAATAAATGAAATATATTCGTTAATGAATGATTAGTAACACGAAGTAATTTAGTTAAGAATGCACCAAACACTATTTTTTTTAAAGACACCTCAATGAAAACCACTTATTCAAGTGATAACACTGGACACTCGATAAAACACGTCTGTTCACAAGGAAAGACTGATCATATATATATGAAATACTGATCAAATATATAGGGGAAACAAGTGTACGTGTTCATCGATGTTATACTGATCGTCGGAAGAACGAAGGAAGAGCATGAAGCCAACCTAAGAGCAGTCTTACAAAGGTTGCGAGAAAATAATTTGAAATTTAAGTTAGTAAATCTCAGTTCTTCCAGGAAAATGTAACGTTCTTAGGACATGATATCACCAGGAGTGGTATGTCTCCGAGCCTGGACAAGGTGGAGGCCATAGAGAAATTGCGACCCCCAAATACGGTAAAAGAAGTACAATCGCTATTGGGATTGATAAATTACTATCGAAGATACATTCCCAACGCGGCCGAATTATTAGGCCCAATACTTGCATTGACGCGGAAGAGAGAAAAGTTTGAATGGACGAAGGAGCGTGACGAAGCCTTGCAGAAAGTTAAAGAGATCATTACGGTCGAGACTTTGCTACAACATCCCAAACCTGAAGAACCCTTTTACCTATATACGGACGCATCCGAAAAGGCCAGCGGAGCAGTATTGATGCAAGGAAATAATGAGGGTGAGTTAGTCCCGTTGGAATACTATAGTAAGGGATTTAATGATACTCAAAGGAGATACTTGGTTATCGAGAAAGAAGGTCTGAGTATCATATTAGCCCTAAATCATTTCCGTGCTCTAATATTGGGGTAAAAAATCATCTTAAGAACCGACCACCGACCTCTGGTCAGTTTAGTGATAAATCAGTCATCAAAAAGATTAAACAAATGATTTGTCACATTATTAGAGTTCGATCTTAAAATGGAATACGTCAAGGGAGAAAGGAACTTCGCCGCCGATCTAATGAGTCGGTGTGTGCCGAGTGAAGAAAAATCGGAGTTGGAAGACGGAGATCACATTATAAATGCGATCACCAGAAGTCAGTATCAGTTCTTGATGTACGGTAGACACGAACACATAAGAGAAAAAAGTACGAAACGGTAAGGGAACATTTAGAAAACCAACAAAAGAAAATGATACAGAGAACGGAAGGAAGAAAAATACGAACTATAGAAAAGGGAGAAAGAGTTTATATCAAGAAAACACCGACCCCGGGGACCCCCAGAGCGTTGCAGACTCCATTCGAAGGGCCATGTCAGGTATTGGAAAAAATAAATGACTATACATTCCTGGTTAGAGACCCAACGACATCAAGAAGTAAACGAGTGCATATAAATAACATAAGACCGAAACAACAAACGCCCAATATAAAAGAACTTTAGATGATGTAGAGACCCTGAGCAATCAACCCGATGAAAGAATCAACACGATCCAAAGAGAAGATGATATCCGAGGAATTGATGCCAAAATTGGATCCAAGGAATTGAGAAACGAACCAGCAAAATACCGAAATAGATTTAATAACACAAAGTGTCTGTGGAGGTACACAAGGCCGCCCGACTGATTTTATCAATAAACGACTTTTGTACATAAATGATTCCCATTGCTCTTCGGCATTAAAAAGAATAAGTCGCTTAATGAGAATATAAAGCTCGCTAAAGTAAAACAGTCTTTCATTAGCATTGCGCTTCGGCATTAAAAGAAATTAATTACTTAATGAAAATATAAAGTTCGCTAAGCAAAACAGTTTTTCTCGCTTTCAAGCTTGTCTGAGTCGAAGGATAAGATAGGAGTTTAAATGCGTGTATTTAGGATAGCAAAAATAAACATTAGATTAAGAAAATGAAAACACACATTCAATTAATCAAGGACGATAAACGACTTAACATGCGAAGAAAGATGCAACCAAACTTCATCTATATTTATTCACGGGATACCGATAGGCAGTTTCGGAGTGTAGGCTTTTAGAATGTAGGCATTCACAGGAAAGTGTAGGTAGTGTAGTAACCCGAACAATAATTTCCTAGATAAGCTTTCGTGTTAAAAGTATGAAATCGTGTCTGACACGTGAACCGCGATAGAGAGCCATGACAAGAAACAGGATATGAAGATAGGAAGCGTGGAGTCGTCGACAAATGAACTGACGTCACAGATAAATTTATATTTATTTAGGTTTCAGTTAAATGAGAGAAAGCTATTGAATTAGTTTGTTTTGAACTGTGAGAGTGAAACCAGAGGGATAGTGAGACTTAATAATCTAAAAATTTCGTTACACATAAAATTAATTTTTATCGTTTTATTAAATCTTTTATTATTAAAGGATAATGAAAAATCATAACAATATCCTGCTGAAGGAGATGGTTGCCCTTCTCCTGTTATCGTTTGTAGTCAAAACGGGGGCGCAAACCCTTGTGAACAATGGAGTCCTATTCGAACCTCTGTCTGGGCCCCCTAATATCTCATGGCTCAGTTTATACTTTTAGTGTTAGATTCCACCTGGGACCTTATCATCAATATTTGCAAGCCTTAGATATGAAACGGTAAAACGACGACTAAACAAATCAAAAGGCCCTACGGAAAACACGATAAAGGAATTGGGAATTTTAATAATCACTCTACACGGCGTCCGCGAGCAGATAATAGCGACAAAAAAGGAACTCTTAATTTTCGTTACCACCTTGAATCAAGAACAACCTCCGGAAAGCCCGTCACGACGACGACAACGACGAGGATTAATTGACACAGTGGGAGGACTTATGAATTTCGCCTTCGGAACGGCACAACAGAAATCAGTAGACAAAATCATCAAACGTGTGCAAGCAATTGAAGCAAACGAGGAAACTTTGGCCGGAAGTTTAAAGTCATGTGCTGAACGCTACGATAAACGACGTCAGTAGTCTCCAAAAATACGTGAACTTGCTCTCTGAGAACATCCATTCTTTCGAAGAGACAGTGGGAGTATACCTAGCCAGCTTGCAGGCAGAAATAAAGAAAGAACAGCAAGTAGTGTTTTTGACAATTATAGCACACAGTCTTTCCACGTATAGGGAAGGACTGCACCTACGACTAAATAGATTGACAACGGCATTGATTAACGCTAACAGAGGTAGATTAGATTCATTCTTATTCGATCCCGTTTTCTGTCTTCAAGTACTAAAGGGGGTCGAACTCAAGGTGAGAAGATTGTTGCCCTATATCTTAAATATAGTAACTATTTCCCTTTATTTCAGACTGGGGGAGGACCCGTCTGCAGAGGGTCGCACACGACGAATTACGTATAATCATATTCATCCCCCTCAAAACTATAGAATCACCCACAACGCTTTTTCGCATAGACCATCTACCGATTTAGATGGAAAAGGAAGACTTGTACACAGAAATTGTACCGAAAACCCGTTACTTAGGCGTAAGCCAAGACCGCCTAAACTACTTACTGATGGACACTCGACGGCTGTGTTCGAATAGAAGAAACGTTCCACTGCCCTGTACCAACTTACATTTTAACCAAAGGATCGGAGGACTGCGTAGTCCGACTCTTTCAAGCTGGTTCCTCGACAAATTTAACAACTTGTCGTCGGATCCTCAAAAGAAACTTTTCCCCCGTGTTTTTGCGACACCACCAAGACGTGTACTACAGTGTAGCAAACCCTCTGACTTTGCTCCTTCGCTGTGGAATGGGAAGAGAAAGCAAACATCAACTGGAAATAGAGAGAGCCGGCAAGTTTCTATTATCGGAAGGTTGCGAAATACTTACGGATCACAAGATAATCCCGTCAGTTTCCCTTTTCTCAGATCCTCGAAATTTCACCTTGAAAACGAAATTGCCACCTTTAATGAATGACGCGGAGGTCACCTACATACGACAATCAATTCAGACGGCTGAAGCAATAAAACATTTTAACGCTTCGCTCCCAAAGGGAGTGAACCTGAAGGAGATGACCCGTTACCTAAAACGAGTCACTTTGGAGAAGCGCCATGAACGAAGGTCGCACATCATCAATCTTTCTACACTTGCCCTGTGTCTCTTGCTTGGAGCTATTGGGCTGGGGATCATGATGATACGGAAGTATCGTCGGAGCCAACGCCGTGCGATTCCTGTCGTCAGCATCACAACGCCTACGGAAGCGAGGGTACCTGCCTCGCCTCCTCCGGACGACCTCCCGATGGTACAAGAGCCACTCCGGTTGAGGCGTCCTGCCAGTCCGGAACCAATCCGGAGGCAACCGTCGTCTGTCCGATTTCATCGTCCAATCGAAACCGCGCATAATCCCGAATATGTGAACATAACTTACGAACAACTCCCGGGAGGCCATTAATGAAAGGAAATACCGACCATACTACTAGCCTAATATCTAAATTTAACTGCATGCCCAAACTTAAATGTTTAATATTAAAGGAATTAAAGTGTTCTTTATGGGTTCAGATTTAAAAGATAAGTTAAATGGTAGTAAATAATATAGAATGAAAGTGAAGAAAAGGTGATACCTCAGTGAGTATAAAATAATTATAAATTGTTCTTTCAGACTAGAAACCTAATACACTGGGAAAATGCATATAAACGACCTCCCCACGGAAATGTTATTCCACCTTTTTCGTTATTTGAAGGATTATAAGTTTATCTTAAGGTTTGTTTGTACAAGATGGCGAGACATATTATTGCCTACTTTAAATAGTAAACATCTCGCTTTTAAAGAGCTTCCTAACGAACATCTTTTGTGTATTATACTAAATTATATCCCTTTACTTTTGAATATTAAGACCTTAGAAATTTCTGTACCCATAGGTCGTCGCATCCTTGAAAGTAAAGAGCTAAAAGCACTACAAAACTTTCGACTAATTAAAGCCCTGCATTTGAATAAGGTGAAATTAGTGTGTACATCTGAAAAACTCATTTTCGATTTTTGGAAAGCTTCCCTTATATAAATAAATTACGATTATCAAATGCTATCATACCCTCTGAATTTTTGAGTAGCCTACGCAAAGGATAAAATTTAAAAATCTTAACGTTAAATAATGTTACATTCATCGGTTGTGATCCAACCATGAAATTGATTACGTTGATACACGACCTTGATCAATTGCAGCGAGTGTTCTTGTCACACTTATTCCTTCAAAGGAATATCTTAACCGTCTCAAGAAATCATTTTATCGAAAAGGTTGCCACAACCAAGGTGATAGGAAATAACGAATGTTTCCGGATGTTATCAACGAAAAAACAAAGTTCGGACCGATGCATATTATGATATAAAATTAGAGCCCCTTTCTTCTGCATCAGATGGTGAGGATTTTGACCCTTATGATTGGGCAAGATTTGGGATCATTTAAATTTTAAGAAAATTAGGTTTGTACTTCTACTATACGTTTATCTTCATGTCTGTTTTTCTTTCCTTCCATACAAATAGTATATACAAGTTATCCTTTTAAAATATCAGCTTTCTGCGAAAAAGCTGGGATATGACGTCATAACTTCTGATAAGCGATGTTTTCAACTTAAATGGGTTTATGACTGCATTTTCGTCCCTAATGACTAAACTCTCAGTGTTCATAATTATTAAATTGAGAACTCTAAATATAGCACTTCTTATCAGCGAAAAGCATTGTGCAATGTTCTTTTACAGAAAGACTTTTAGTATAAAATTATTTGGTGTAATATAACACGCTGAGCTTTTAGGATAAACTTACTCAGTGTAATGTTTCGCGCTATTTTCGTTCAGAGAAAATAAAATTAAAGTCACCCGTAAAAAATGCACCAACCCTCGTAACGGGAAAAAGATTAATATTGAACGAACCCGAGTTAATTCGAATAACAAATGTCCCTACGTTTAACAAATGATTCGGTGATAAAATTTAGAATTTTTCTAGAACCACTCAAGATTCTGTTGAAAGATTTCATTACCAGGAAAACACACCGTTTGTACTGTTGCTTACCTTATTTTGGAGGGGTTCGATGTTACAAAGAACCCTTAAAAGAACATTGCATTATGAACAAAAATGTTGCTCTTAATGTTTGTATTTCCTTTCCTCTGCTATTCTTCCTTATAAAATTTATGTAGGGTATTGTGCCATGTGTGGTGAGACACTTTGTGTCAACCTTACTATAAAAAGACACCGACACTCTCCCGATGTAAAACCAAATCCCTTCTGGGAAATGTACTAATTCATGTCTGTTTACTTCATGTGCTTATTACTATTAAATTTTACGTCTTGTGTTAGGGTAAACCGCGAAATAATATTGTGATACATTTTAATATTCCCTATAACTGTCTAAAATACCTTATTATTTTCGTCAAGAGACGAAGACAGTTGTTTGAAAAAAGGTAATTGTATAGTATATTGCTTTGACTATGTATTTATTTTCTAACTTTTTGCTTTCTCTATACGTGGTAACAGGACATAACTGTCGTTTATTAATTCCCAGTCAAACGAGTCAACCTCCAAAAAGACTTCCCCCACGAACAATTAATTAAGTTAACCCCGAATAGAAGTAAATTTTCCCCTTTTTATTACCAAACAAAGAAGGGACGAAGGTGTTCTTCAAGGAACCATCTTCCCTTATAATTCACTAAACAATATCCTTGTAAACCGTCTAAAACAAATCAAGAGGCTTATTATCTATAATTATAAATGAGATCACTGCTATGTGTACAACGTGGGTAGCTATTCACAATCCTGCGAGTATTTCCAACCCACTGCAAATTTTTGAAAGGACTTAAGAGTCCTAATAAAACATTCGATATCCTACATAGCAGTAAATTACCTTTTTATGTCCTTTTTGCACCTTATTGTCTTACACTATGAGTTTCTTTTCCTACTATCCTCTCTTTAAAATAACTTTGAAATTTCTTAAATTTAACATATTATAACATTCACTATCTCTTTACGACAGTGTGCCCTATAAATTGTTTCTATGAACCAGAACGGAAATTCTTTAGTTATTCATACCTTTTATTAAACGAATTCAAAACAAACCCCAAAATCATAATTATGCTAAATAACTATGAGAAATTAACTTTCCTTTCTTCAAGACATAAATCATGTGAAGTTATATTTTAAAGGATATATGTCTACCTAATCTCTGATTTTCGTAAAATGTACAGCTATATTTATATTGCAATTCTTGTTTCATATCATGGATCCTTTCTTTGACAGCTGTTTTATGGCAGTGTTGCAGACTCCTCTGTATTTCATCATTCATTGACGAGAGAATTTTTTTATGAGCCGGCGTGCTCCAAAATCTCTTTACATGTCACCTAAATTTGACAAACATAATGTACCCCTTTCTAGTGTTAAAAGGTGCCCACGAACATTCTTTGGCTGTGTTCAGCGTTTGTATGTGTTTTTCAGTGGTAGCCCATCACGGTGGAAAATTTTGAAAGATGAAATTCAGTGTTCTCTCCATTGTCAGTCTTCAGTCAGTTTTCATTTAATTTACAATTTTTCACATTGTATTGCATACACAAAATTTTGTGGGGATTTTGTTTGGATTTTTTATTTTATTATAATGGACTTTAATGTTATGGTTAGTAATAATTCCTATTTCTATTTGTAAATTTGTAGAGTACTATTTGCAGGTGTCACAGGACTAAAGATAATGGACCTTTATAAATTTTTCAAAAGAAAAAATGTCCAAACTGACAGTGGTTCTACAGAACATGATGATCAAAGTACTGTTAATCCCAGTAAAATTGCTAGGTTACAAGATGAGAATGAAAGTGAAAAATTTCATCAGGAACAAGGACTACATCTACAAACTCAGTTGATAACTCATCATTGGAAAGCACTTCAAATTTCTGTAAGAAATATTTCACTAAAGATTTAATTCTCATATTGAATACTCACGATGGAAGTAGTGATATTGGTAGTGGTGATGATGATGATAATAGTTTTACTGATAGCCATTGTGATATTGATAAGCATGAAAGTCACAAGGTATGGTATGCAAATTTTTGTATGTAGTGAGAAAACTGTAGGCTACATTTACATTATTATTAATATTTTTATTGTTATTATTTTTATTGTCATTTGTTATTATTTATTGTTGACGTTTTTGTATTATTTTCTGTAAAGTGTAATTTTTTTTATTATCACTTTTAGGTCCATACACAAAGTATTATGACAATGAAGCCTGAAGATGAAGAGGGTTGGAAACTCCATGTACTAACCACACCATGGAGTCCACCTCCAAGCTTTAAGTGGCCAACTTCCATTCACAGAAAAAAGAACAGAGATGAAGTTAGGTAAGTTTATTTATATCCATATGATCTAGGTGGTGAAAAGATATATGGTACATTAATGATAGAACAGAAATATCTTGAAGTGTCAAATAGTTTGTTCAATGACATTGGTGTGACACAACCTGCGCTTCTAGACGTCGTTGTTCGAAGCAAACTCATAGATCAAATGTAGCACTAGAAGATCCTGAGTCCTTCTATAAGGTTACACTATTCATTCCATTACTCGATGATATACTGCATAGCTTGAATTACAGATTCAGTGAGCATATTCAGCAAGCTATGAAAATGCGGATTTTTGGTACCTAAATTTATTGATGAAAATTCTCGAGCGAAGTATGATGACATTGAAAGGTCTTACACGTTTTGGAATGAAATACTGCCTTCAGAACACTTCAGCAAGCTATAGGAGCCACATGCACATTCGGGAATGCTTGCTCAATTCCAAGTTCATGCAGTAACTGTAATTGTGCAGATGGTTTTGAACAATTTCTCTCCGCAAAATTGGAAAACTGAATTAGTTCTTCACCATATGTTTCATAGTTCACATCATTTGGACACATTTCGGGAAATTTCATGGCCTCACTTCTGATGTCTTCATCCTCCATTTCGCAACATTTTATCACTACTTTGAACCGATCGTGTACGTTCTTGTATGCAGGCATTCTATTCTCCAACGGTGACTTCATTCGATTTTTCTCAACACAGACTCAGAGTCAGAATCTTCGAAGTCTGACATTTTGAATCCGTGGATACAAACATTAAGTCTCACGCTCAAATTCCAAGTCAGTACCTAACTTGTGTAGACCAACAGATGCTATCTTGGTCTTGGATAAATGTGACAGAAACAGTTTTCGTGTCATACATACTGTAGATTATTACAGGTTATTGCTGCCCAGCCTGTAACGACTGCTACTCATGAGCGATCATTTTCATACTTACGAAGGTTAAAAACCTGGTTACGATGTACCATGGGAGAAGAGCGTCTGTTAGGTTTGGCGATAATGGCTATGAATAGAAGTAGACTCACCTTAGATGATGCCCCTCTTATTCTCAATAACTTTGCCAGGAAAAAAGCGAGGCGCCTGAATTTATTGTTAGCATAATAATGTTAGAATAATATTGTTAGAATAATTCTAAGATCTTATTATGCATTAATAAAACGTTGATGTACGTTATATCGAGCAATTTTCAGTATAAATTTGATATCTTCATACTAAAAAGAGATGCTCTACTGCAGTCTATTTTAACAGGCAGAAAATGTAGTCTCAGCCTAAAACTTCAAATTTTCTAGCAAACGATGTCTCCGGACCTCCTAGAAACTCGTGCCTTCGGCGCTAGCTCTTGCCTCCCCTACTATTAAAACTCTAAAATGGCTTAGGATCCCGAAAACTCTTAATCCGGCCCTGAGAATAATTTTCTTTTATAAAGGTAACAGTCCAAGGAAATGCTTAATCTCGAAATTAGCACTTTTTTATTCTTATGTTAATACAAATCTGAGCATCCTAATTGCGGTTTGCATTGAATATTATGTTACTAATCAGATTTTTATCATAATTTATATATTTTTTATAATATAATTTTTATATTTTTATTCATAATGTGCCTTAGCAGTAGCTAGTTAATCATCTCTAACTGAACGATAAGCTCATCATGAACGTACATAAAAATTATTTATCTCTATTTCAATTATACTTCTACGATTAGTTCCAAGTTCGCCCCCCCCCCTTGGCAAATTTCTGAGTACGCCCCTGTCTGACACACGATGCAGTGCCATGTGGATGCTATTCGTCCAATAGCAATGCATCTACCAGGCATTCTTAAAGCATTAGAAGGCATTTTAGAAACTTCAAGTCTAGCACCTGAGATTCGTTCAGAAGTAATGTCATTGAAAACACTTTAACTCATTTCCTTGCATTGGGTTGCCTACTTTTTGGGTAAAGGTGCTTTCAAACATTGATGAAAGGAATAAGATTATACAATCACGTGGAATATCACTTGATACGGCATTAGCTCTCATCGCAGATGTCTGTAAAGAACTAAGGCAAATGAGGGACAAATGGATGGACATTTTGTCAGAAGCTCGTCATGTTGCAAACAGCATCGGAATTACACCAGACTTCCCAGAGCAGAGGGTGAAAAAGAGAAAACTGTTTCATGACGAAGTCTTGGACTTCATAGAAAAATCAAGTTTATCTGTGTCTAATGAATTAGATGAGAAATCTGCATTTAGAATAAATGTATTTTATGCTACTTTAGATTATGTTGTGAATGATTTGGACCACCAGTTTAAGGCAAACAAGGATATATGTGTCACATTTAAATCAATATTAAACTACATGTCTCTAGATAACGTTGAACTTGAGGCTGCATCAAAAACTTTAGCCCAAAGTACTCAACAAACCTTTCAAGCAACTTTTCTATCGAACTTTTAGCCTAAAGAAAATATTCTATCAAGATACTAAACTACCTCCTTTTATTTTGCTGAATCAAATTTACGGCAAAAAGCTGCAGCCAGTATTCAGTGAAGTTTGCATCGCTCTTCGTCTCTTTTGCTCTCTTCCAGTCACTATTGCTGAGGCTGAACGAAGTTTCAGCAAGTTAGCTCATATAAAAAACTGCACAAGATCAAAAAATAGGCCAAGAGCGACTATCATATCTTTCACTTCTGTTGAGAGGGAGTGCAATTGTCAAGAACATTGATTTCACTTTGATAATTAATTAATGACTTTGCTCAAAAAAAGACAAGAAAAGCCAGTTTTTAAATTGATTTTTGACAATCTATTGAGGTTATATACGAGTATTCGTTAAGTTCGTGTTGTCTTTCGCGCTTGAGTGTCTCATCCCTATTTTCTTTTTTATCTATCGTATGCTGACGCCAATAAATTTGTTTCTACTAGTTTCAATTTAAAGGCATTCTACTATGTTATATCTAAAAATACTTGATAGTTATCGTTTATTTGGTTTAACAACATATAATTTGAGTGAAGAAACAATATTTATCTTTAGAGCTAGGAGAAGGGGGATCGAAGCGTGATGGAGTATCAGGGCTTGGAGGTGCCATACTTGGGCTCTGCGTATAGCCTAATTATGGTTACAGCTATATCGTATTTATAATTGATGAATTCTCCGGATATTTATGGCTTGTATCTCTTAAAAATAAAACGCCAGACGCTGTTGCTAAAAATAGTCTTTTATGTTGAGGGAAAATAGAATCCCAGCCTATTGATGTACAGATTTAGGGAAAGAGTTTATAGGTAGATCTTTTCAAAACAGATGACTGAATTTAACAATAACACTGGTCAACAAGTATTTTTCATCAGATATAATTATGGGTGGGCTAGATAGCTGTTGGGACGCTGATTCCAAATCTGTTTTCGGTTTTCCTCTAGCACGTCTAGTTTTCAAGATGAGACCGATCATAATATATATAATAAATACAATATGTATGTCGTGAACAGACAAAGAAACAGACAGAGAAACAGCCAAAGAACAGCCAAAGGAATTCTTTTCACCGCCATTCTCAAACATCTTGGAATCATCAAGAACCGAAGAACACACGTGGTTTTGTCAAGGACAGAGAAATAACAGGACGCTTGTTGGCGTCTCAAAAAGGCCGCGAAACTTAGCGTCTTAAGAGATTATAAAAGGCTGAGTCCACTGATACACTCACTCACTCCTCTCTCAGCAGTCTTCACTTCCTCTCTTGTTCGTCACGTCTCACTCTCAGCCTTCGTCAGCAGCAACACTGGTCAAGCCACCCTCTCTCCGGCCTTTGCCGGGGAGCGGCCTGCTGTTCCTTCAAGGCTCCCGCCTATCATCAAGTAAGGCCTTCTACAGACCGCCTGCAGAAGCAATCCTTCGAAACCCAGCGCCGTTCGACTTCAGCCGGCCTCAGTACCTCAAGCAACATCTGAACACTACACGAAGCGAATCAACACTTGAGGCGACATCCTTCTAACCCAAGTTTAACTCATCCTTCACCTCAAGTCGATCGGCACCCGTTCAACAAGCTTCAATAGACCCCGCTACCGGTCTCAAGGTCATCCTCGACGTGCGAAATACAGGACGGTCAACTTCACCTCGGGCCTACAGTCTACAAGGTCAACCTTCAGGTATCTCTTCCATCTCCTGGAGGTATTTCAACATTGTCGGTAAGCTTTCTGTGCCTCGTTCTTAAGCAATTCTCATGAAGCTTACACAGTGTAATCGCAGAACTGCGTTAGGCTATACCCATAAGTGTTTTCACTACCGTTCAAACTAACTTTCTCGTTAGAACTGCAGTAGGCCTATTCCAATTGTCATTCCAATACCGTAATTGCGTATCACCCTGTTATTGTGTTCTTTCATGTAATTCATTTTATTTTTGCATCCATTTGTTTATGTGATCCTTTTAAGCATTTCATTATTGACGACCAAATCCACTTACAGTGTACAAAACATACGTGCATTCTTTCTATCATTAAAAGGTTGCAGCATCCATTCTATGTTCCATTTATGCATAACTATCTAGCCTACCTAAACAGATGTACTGTATTACGTAATCCATTCAGTGCACCAAACGTACGTGTATAATTTCTGTTATCAATAGGTTCATAGTTCATGCTGCGTTTCCATTTGTGCACAACCAATTAGCCAAAGCTGGGCACAAACCGTTAATCCGTTAATCGTTAATTAACGAAGTTAACTTTTTCGTTAACGATTTAACTTTTAAGTTAACTTTGAAAATCATTATATATCACCGTGTAACAAAAAAATTTTTTTCTTTGTTTCTGGGCAATAACCTTTATTTTCTGATTCATTATGCTTCAAATCACTGGAAAAAAGCTGTCAGTGATTTTAAACTTCGGGTTTGTTGTCAGTACATCGATTTTGTTGAAATAAGAATATTATTATTTTTTAACCCTATATGGACATCTGCGACAGATCTGTAAACGCTTCAAAATTTACTATATATTTACCGAAACAAGTACATTTTAACTTAAATGACGATATCGTCAAATTTGTAACGGTTCAAGGAGTTTATATCACGAATTGGCAACTCCTACTGCAGAAAACCGAGCTTTAATGAAAAAAATAAGTTAGTGCGTCAGTAGAAGTAAAAGTGTATGGTTACGCAGTTCATTTTTTATTTTTTATTGCTCAATATATGTTGTTAGAGTGGCTGAAGTAATATAAAACAATTCTGATAAACTGAGCACTAGAATATTTTATTGAAACGTAACAATATTGATGGCTCTGACATCCATGCCTTCTTTGCCACGTGGTATAAGGTTGTCCAATTTGTATTATATATATTACATTATATATATTATATATATTATTATATATATTATATATATATTATTTATATATATATTATTATATATATATTACATTAAAAATCACATATTTATGTTCAAAGTACTCTAAATGAATGTTTAATATAGGTAAAAAAATTTTTAAGACAAAAATAAGAATTATGTCCATATAGGGTTAAATTAATCCATTATTTTTACTTTTTCAGACGTGTGACGTGTGACGAAGTTACTGTTATGGCTGCTCGTGGTTGCAAATACCCAGCGGATTCCTTCTGCTACGTGTGCGGCGAGTTCTTCGCAAAGACGGCTAAAAAACACTGCTTGGACAGTTGCACCCGTGCAAAGGAAGCCTATCATGCCTACTTCGGAATGCCAGTCGGTGACCAAGACAAACGCTGGGCACCACATGTCATCTGTGACTACTTCCGCCGCACTCTTGAAGGTTGGTTTAGAGGAAAGAAGAGGGCAATGCGTTTCGCTATCCCCCGTGTCTGGCGTGAGCCCTCAGACCATCTCACGGACTGCTATTTCTGTATGGTGGACCCAACAAAACGAAGAAAGGGGAAGAATGCGCCTCCCATTGAGTACCCTGACATTCCGTCATCTATTGCACCTGTTCCCCATAACGCGACGGACCTACCTGTGCCACAGCCTCCCTTGAGAGATCAATCTTGTCCAGCAGAAGAAGCAAGCTATGATGATTCCGAGGAGGAGCAAGGTGCGTCATCTGCTGCGCGCCGTCGACGCCGGGTGGCCGGTGAAAGGTGCCCCTACTACCCCAACCAAGAGGACATCAACGACCTCATCAGGGAAATGGCCTTGACAAAGTCCAACGCCGAGCTGCTCATTTCCAGACTGAAGCAGTGGGACTTACTGGACGACAGCGTTCGAATTACTTCCCAGAGGAAGCGGCATCGCGGCTTTTCAGTGTTCTTCACTCTTAGAGATGGGTTGTGCTACTGCCATGACATCAGAGGACTCTTCGACGCTGTGGGCATTCCCTGCAACACCTCTGACTGGCGGCTCTTCATCGACAGTTCATCTAAAAGCCTCAAGGCTGTTTTACTGCACAACACAAATCAGTGGCCCTCGATTCCTCTGGCTCATTCAGTGCACATGAAAGAAGAGTACCAGAACGTCAAAATCCTGCTGAGTGCACTGAAGTACGACCAATTCAGCTGGGAGGTCATTGGCGATTTCAAGATGGTGGCCTTCTTGATGGGGCTTCAGGAAGGCTTCACCAAGTTCCCTTGCTATCTGTGCCTCTGGGATAGCCGAAATACAGCCCTTCACTACGAGAAGAGGAACTGGCCCCTCAGGACCGGCTATGAGGTTGGGGCCCATAACGTGAAGCAAGAGCCGCTGGTGGAGCCAACGAAAGTGCTGATGCCACCCCTGCACATCAAATTGGGCATCATTAAGCAGTTTGTTAAACAGCTGGATCCAGAGGGTGAGGCCTTGAAGCACATCCAGGAGCTGTTCCCGAAGTTGTCGGAGGCGAAGATCAAAGCAGGAGTATTTGTGGGCCCTCAGGTGAAGCGACTTATTGACTCCGACAGCTTTCCTGAGAAGCTGTCTGAGGTTGAGCGGGCAGCTTGGACAAGCTTCGTTTCTCTAGTCAAAGGTTTCCTCGGAAACCACAAGGCAGAGAACTACAGGGAAATCGTTGACGAACTTGTGGACACGTACCGGAGCATGGGCTGCCGGATGTCGCTGAAACTGCACGTACTACACGCCCACCTTGATGAGTTCAAAGAAAACATGGGAGACTACAGAAGAACAAGGTGAAAGATTTCACCAGGATGTCAGCTCTTTCGAGGAACGCTACAAGGGACAGTACAATGAAAGTATGATGGAGGACTATATCTGGAACCTTTTGCGTGAGAGTGAACTGAAATAGAATCGCCAATCTCGTAGACAAACTTCTTTTTGATTAAACTATAACGCTAGAATTTTTGTATCAATTCTGTATCAATTCTCCGTAGCAATACTCTTTATCAACGCTCTGCATCACTGCACTGTATCACTGTCTGTGTATTAACATATTATAATACATAATTATTCCCTACTCGTTTCCTTCTTTTTATTTTCATTTCTAAAGACGGGGCCTGGAGAACTTCATTTTTCATCATTGATTTATCATAATAATCGTGTTAACATCAATTAAAATTATACTTAACAGGATTCATTTGATTTAAAAGCAGATAGTGTGAAAAACCCTTAAATTAATAAGCAAAAATGGCAAAAAATCAATAAATCGATCTCATGAACTCAGAACCGAAGTCTGAACTTGGTGACTGCTCATTTTTACTTATTTATGCCCTAAAAAATCAGAAAATAATAGTTTTAACTCATGACAAATTTTGTGTTACACAGTGAATTATCGGACTAATTAACTTCCGTTACATTTAACTTCCGTTAACTCAAGTCCGTTAACCCAAAAAATTCATAAATAAACGTTTAAAAGTTTCTATTATTTTCAGTGCTGAGCAGGTGCGCAATTAATCCGCCACTGTTAATAGTGTTGAACGAATTTCCATTTCCGCAGTGCAAAATCAGGCGATATATTTGTTTCCGTCGCCACAATTTGTGTCTTACCAAATATGGTAGTTATTTATGGCATTGGTTTGAGCAAAACATGGTCGACTGTAAAATCAGGAGGAAAGATTTGCCATTTGAGTTGAATGTTTCAACTTCTTTCAAGAAATATCACGAGCATTTTAAGGCACTTTCAATAATATATATATGTAACAATTACAACAAATAACTACATTCGTTTCATTTGCAGTCTGTCTCTTGCGCAACATGTTTGTGCTAGTGAATATTTAAAAATAATCGTTGTCAAGTAAGTCATGTATATTTATAATATGTCTGTGAGTACCTTATTAGTAGTCTCCTTGATACATTTCAAGAACCATAAAACTGATCAGGTAAGATTTCAATTCTCATGTCACTTTGATGACATAAATTAAGTCAATTGATGTCTTACAATGGGAGCGTTTTCACCTTAACCCTTTATGTCCTGGCGGTACTTCTAGGTACCACATCTTTAAAATCTCCATAATTATTTTTCTACCCGGTTGATCCTGCCGGTACTTTCAAGTCCCAATGTGAATTAGTTTCTTTATGAGATAATAGATGGCGTTGAGAAGTAAATGTGAGCGTGTGGCGCCAGAGGCCATGAAGCAGCAGTCCAACGAAGTGGGCAGCAACAGTGGAGGCAGCAACAACGAGGAGGAGGAGGAGGATGACTTCTTCAGTGCTGTCATCCAGACAAAAGAGAGCAGCAGAAGCCACAGGTCACTCAAGGGCAAGGCCCAGAACTTGGTCAAGACCTGGCTGGAGACCAACTCCAAGGACTTGCTGACAGATGCTGCCTTCTTGGGTGAGCAAGTGTTGGTGGACTTGTTCATCAAGTTCAACACAGCCATCCCCTCCAGTGCTGCAGTGGAGCGTTTGTTCTCTATGGGCAAGGACATCCTGAGGGCCAAGAGATCATCCCTGTCTGATGCATCTCATGGACAAAATGGAGAACGAGAAGAAGAGGGAAAATTAAATTATATATATATTGTTTTTCATTTTCTTTATAATAAAAGTTAACGTTAACGGTTTATCGGTAACTTCCGTTAGATGTTTAACGAATTAACGGATTAACGGTTAACGAAGTTAACTTTTTGGTTAACGGATTAGCGGTTAACGAAGTTAACTTTTTGGTTAACGGTGCCCACCACTGCAATTAGCCTATATAAAATTACTTAACAATGAAGCTGTATAACCATTTCCTTATTTGCTAAGCCTCAGTCATCTTTAGCATAATATAAATGTCGTTATATAATTGTTAATCACTATAACTACTATCATTGCATTTGTTATTCACTGTGAACAAATAACTGATTTATTTTCTTAATTAAACACAAAACAACAAGGTAATTTTTCTAACCTTATTAATATTATTTGGTTGGGTGTAATCGAAGCTGGTGACCTCGCTTCATTCGTATCATTTCATTCAGTAATTATAGTAAGCCTACTCCATTAGCCACACCAAACCGGTTAACCGTAGACCACTGTAAATTGGTAACTCCAGCCTTATCCTTAACAATCAATCATTATCATTATTATAGTGCTAACTTAACGTTAATAACCGGTACCATCAAAATGGTTAATACTAGGCCTACTATATATATATATATATATATATATATATATATATATATATATATATATATATATAATACCTTGTTGCTGTTCCGTGCGTTAGTTTCTTTTCACACGAAAATCAAGCTGGTGGCCCCGCCTCTAGGTCTGGCTTGGTGGAGGAGCGAGTTGCTTTCTTGAGCTCTCCACCGTACATAGCCAGGTACACCCGGCTCATCTGGTACCGTCCTGAGCGAGGCATCTAGTCTTCTCTTGAAGACTTCAACTTTGACCCCTGTAACGTTTGTGAGGTCCTTTGGAAGCTGCTTAGAAAGTCTTGACCCCCCTGACAACCAAACTATTTTCCTTCAGTGTTGAGGAGGTCCCTTGTCGGGCCTTTAATTTGGGAACACTACACATTCTGCCTTTCCTATTTTCCAGTGTTGTTTGAATGGTAATTGGGTTTAGTTTTAGGTTTGGTACCAGTTTTTCGATCATTTTCCATATGTAGATTATGGTGTACCTCTCTCTTCTTTCCAGGGAGTACAGATTTAGTTTATGTAGTCTTCCCCAGTAGTTGAGTTCTTTGCAGCCATCAATCTTGGCTGTGAAATGTCTCCGCGTTTCTTCTAGTTTATTAATTTCTTCCTTTCTATATGGGGACGTCAAAAGTGAGCAGTATTCAAGTTTTGGTATAATCAGTATTTTTTGCAGGGGGAATCATTACCGTCCTCGGGATTACCCTCTTCGTGTGGAATTCGCACGCTGGTTTCTGCAGCAGACAGCGGTGCAGCCTAATTTTCCGGCTTATGTGCTGTTCTCAGATGAGGCCTGTTTAACACGTGAGGGTGTGTTTAACATGCACAATTCTCACGTGTGGGCGCACGCAAATCCACATGCTACACGGGTTTGTAATGCCTGGACTCTGTGACGATGAAACGGATGTAACTGCTGCTCGTGCAACACTCTCCAGACCAGGTCGTGGTTCACACCGAGGATACGTGCAACACCTCGCGTGCTTGCGCTTGGATAGTCCTCAAATCGCCGTAGGATTTCTTCTTCCATGTCAGGAGTGCGCACGTTTCTCTCCCGACCAGTGCCATGCATGTTTGCATGGAATGTTCCAGTTTCTCGCAGTCGCCGATGCAAATGCGCAAACGTTTGGTGGTTTGGCACACGTCTGTTTGGGAAGCGCTGTCGGTACAACCTCACAGCAGCTCTTCCGTTTCCATTGGCAGCCCCATACACCATATGCATGTCAGCCATCTCAGCAGTCGTGAAGCGCTCCATGTTACGCGTACTACGTCCGATTTAAGAATGCCCGCGGCAAGCGCGAGTCTAGCCCACTTCACCTTTTAGCCAATTGCAGCGGCGCCCTCTCGCGCCGAATGGTGACGTCAGCGGACATACACTTATAGACGAAAAGGGTTTGTCTTGGTGTTGCCTATCCCCCATTACAATTTGTACAGAAAGTTTTCAAACACCCTGTATATATATATACACACAGTGGCGGGTTCAAAGGGGGTCTGAAGGGGCTCTAGCCCCCATTGATAAGGATGTTTTGCGAATCGTAACTTAAGTGAAAAAAACCATATATCCGCAAAGTGAGGCTCCAGCTCATGGACATAAGTAGTGTGGGCACAAAATGGGATAGTGCAATGCAATGTTGCAAATGTTGATCAATGATGCAAAGGGGAAAGGAATGTTGCAAGAGGTTATGCAGCAAGGGGGGGGGTATCCCGAAGCTGCAATGAAAGGGGGAGAGGGTTACGCAACAAGTCAATGCTGCAAAGGGGAGAGGAATTATCCCCCAAGCTGCAATGAAGGGTGAAGGGAGCTTTGGGGGAGAAGGGAGGATGACTTCCCCCCAAAGGAGTAACCTTAACCTAAGAGAGGGAGAGAAAGGAGGAGGAGGGTCTTTGGGGGAGAAGGTGGGATGTCCTCACCCCCCAAAGGGAAACCTAACCTACGCCTTAACCTAAGAAAGAGAGAGGGTTGTTCGCCTGGCTCGAACCAGACGCATACTGAGAGTTCATCCGAGCGCCCACTCTCTTATAAGGTGTAAATCAGCCAGTTGGCTTAATCCGCCAGTCGGGTTAGAAGGCTTAATCTGGCTTAGAAGGCATAAATGGCTTGTACAGTTGTACATTATTAGGGTTGAGTTGCCAGATTGCGCTATTTATTTAATTAAAGAATATATTCTTGACAGTTGGCTTAGAAATCCGCCAGTCGGTTCAGAAGCCGTAACCAGCCATTTGGTATACATATAATTAAATAATATCATTGATATATATATATATATATATATATATACAACCAAAATAATTAAATAAAACACCATTACATCATTCTGTTTATTTAGACGAATTATTGGAATCAATTTTATGAAATATATAGAAAATAAATATACAATCCTATACAAACGATGGAATATATATGATCAAAAAATAAAATAAAAAATAATAATAGTATAAGAAATACGAACGAGGAATATATATATATATAATTAAAAAAAAAAAAATAATATAAAATACAAAACGATGGAGCATAACCATCAATATAACAGTACAGGAGAAATATATATGTACAGTTAAATTAAATATTAAATATATTGAAAATAAATATACATCAAAATACATTCGTTCTATTGCGCTTAACTAAAACACTAAACTCGCACGTTATCGAGTCTATAGTCACATCAATATTGCTTTGCACTACGCAGTAAATACGATTTAACATTATTTCACCGCCCAAGGTGTGCGGGCGCCTATACTCGATGTAAATGGCCTTCATATCGTTCAATACTATTTTTGTGCCCACTTTATATTCGGTTGGCAAGTTATCTTTACACACGGATGAAATACATTCAAAAACACGCACAAAGAGGTCATCGTTAGCCACAACATCATTATTAAATACAAGTTTATAAACACTCCTTTCCAATCGATGTTTTATTCTTACCGATCCGAGCTTTTCAATCGTGAACTCATCTTCACAATGCATAGTGGCAGTTGAAATAAATTTCTAAGTCGTAACGACAGCTGCTCATTATGTAAAGAAATAGTTCTTCAGGGTGAAAGGTGTAGGTGAGCTCAGCCCTGTACCGCTCAAATGTTTTGTACCAAAGTTCATGATATTTCAAAGAGTCTAAACCTTTTAAATAAGTATCCAGCTCTAGACCATTCTCGCCTTGTTCAGTCCTACACTCGGTAAACCCGTCGAGTGGTGTATGCGTATTCAAGAACCGTATCAAAATAAAGCATATCCGTAACACGCGCGTCTAATATAGGCTTCAGCTTGTGGAAACCGACGATTTCAAGCATTCTGTCGAGGATGAATCGGTTTCACGTAGGGACAAGAACGTTATTATCAGAAGCATTCTTCCACATCAGTCGTATATCAATGCATGGCTGATCGTTATTTATATACAACGTACAAACAATGGCGTATGAGGAGGTATCACTAATCTGTTCTCTTCTTGTACCTACACCTGCAGGTATTTTACAACGATCCTCACTCCACTTCTCAACTACCACGAAGACTCTATTCATCTCCTCAACACTTAAATAAACAACATTCCGTTTACCAGAATTTGTTTGTTTACAATTCGTTTCCAGTGCATAGTTAATACCACCGGTTTTACGCCTGAACACGCGCAACGACTTCGTCACGGACACATCGTACACGGCATTGAGAATGCTGCTCAAAGGAAGTTCCATCGTATTTGAGGAGTGCACATCCAGTCGGTTCAAGCTCTGAGATGACTATGAGCCACAGGTGGGCGGATCGGCTCAACGGGAGGTGAGTCACACCATAAGCTGATGAATCGTGTACGGTGTTGTTCCAACGTGAATACTTGTATCCCATTATACTGGGTAGCTGTTTTGAGAAATTTTCCGATACATGAAGCAATACCGGTTTTAATGTTTTATCACTCCCACTCCCCAGAATACGCACCAGACATTTTCGTTCAGGGGGATTTTCACGAACTAAACACATTTTATTCACACTCCGGCGCACTATTTGAGAGAAACATATAACCATATTTTTCCTTTTAGAATAGCAGGCGATACTCATCTCTAACGTCTGTTAAAAACTCACGCAGACCTTTAGCCACAACCTCACTACAAACCTCGTCATGATATATATTAATGTAGTGGTAAAAATACTTCAGATTCTCCATGATTACAAGATTTACATTCTCAGCCGCAGGGTATGAGTACTCGGTATGATGCAACATGACATAATACTGCTTGTCCTACCACTCATCAACAAGACTCACTAACCACAACCGTTACTTCTCTTCTGCACGTGTTGTTTCTTTCACTTCACGGTATATGTAAGCTTTTATAAAGTTTAGTCCTACAACATAGTTCAATACATCGCTTGTACCACGAAATCGTGCAATGCTCTCGCCAGAATAGCCGTACCTCTTGTTCCTTCGCACGATTCAATGTAGCCTTAAAAGTATCAAAGAAGGGTGGAATAGGGAGCCATTCAGTAACCTTATCTTCACACTTTTCCGAATACCACTTCATAAACGTCGAACACGCAATATTAAAGGTAGCAATTACTATTTTTCGTCTATGTAGGGAAATGCACGTCTGAGACCCAGAGCTTACAGCGGTCAACTGAGCACGTAGGGTAGAGATATGCCCAGGTAGTAGCAGGAGTCACGTGACCGATCATACAGGAGAGAGGAGCTTAGAACTTTCTCCTGTACATAAGCTGGGCGGAGCTTAGAATTTTCTAATGTACATACGCACACACGCACACACACACACACACACACACACACAAAGGAGAAAGTGAAACGCTAATTGAAACACGATTTATTTAATAAACGAAATATTCAAGGTGTATATATATATATATATATATATACACAAATACATGTAATAAATAAAATAAACATATCGTTAACAATAGACATATATAACAATCAAAGATTATGGTATCCAAAGGGTACGGTATCATAGGTACCAGGCACCTGGTAACGTTTCCTATTACGGCACAACTTCGTACCCCTAAGTTCCTTCACGCCCCCCAGCTTCTGCTCCCGAAAATTGTGGGTCCCTACAGTTAATTGGGATGGCTGGTCGCCCTCATCATCATCCAAGCACACTAGATCCTTCAACGAATCAAAGTTAACGACCCGCCGATTCGCCTGGTTGGGTGTGATACCCTTAGCCTTCACGATATATTTCATATCCTCCTCCACCCTCACCCGTACCCCATAAGTTTTTGGTCCTGTTGAAACAAAAGCGTCGACGTATGCGATGTCTCCATACTCATCCTTGATCTCATCAGTTAACTCCCAGAGGAATTCACCAATAGGAGGCATGTGCTTGTATTCACCCTCCCTCGCTGTGAATATCACAGTATCTGTATCGGCTTACAAAACCCTCCGACCAAGGGAATCCAATAGGCCCCAAAGTTTGATGCGTGCGTAGGCCGTTGTGAAGCTGGCTACAGGTATGTTTGTAACCCGTGAGGTATCTGTGGCCAATTCGGTATTGTACTTGATTATGTCAGTATTACCTACATTCACGATTTGCATGACCTCTTTATCGGGAGCGTTGGCATCATCCCAGACTTCACTATAACTTTGAGCTAAATGAACGTTCCCCTTGCCAGTATTCTGTGCAAATTTTTCCCCAAAACTGTTTAGACACAACTTTGCACTAAAGCGCTTGCCTGGGTTCTTTACAATTTGGGAACGGTCAAGCTGTATACCTTCACGGTCACGGTAACGTTGAATATAAGCCGATTTTTCATCTTCGGTACCAACTCCTCGCGGATACCCTGATGCGTCTACCTTATCCTTCAAAAAGTGTTTATATATGGCGTGAAAAGGTTGGGTAGCTTCTGAAACTTCCATACCTCATGCCCATAACTGCGGGGATTGTTTCTGTGAATGACGGCTAAGGTGTCTTTAGGCATGAAGTTATTCTTGAACACCGTAAAACATAATGAGGCAATCGTGGTTGCGACTTGTAACGGATCGCATTTGAAACGGTCTATGTACATCCTTGTAAATGCCTGGAAACATACTCTAAGCACACGCACATCATTCACGCAATAGCGCTCACATTCATCAGCTATATTATAAGGATTAGATTAATTAAAACTGTTGTATTAGCGGTCAAAATCTTTACGTTCATCTGTACTCATACATTCATAGTTAAAGTAATGCTTGGGTGGAGGTAGTCCTACGTAATTTAAAGTTTCGCTAGTGAAGAATGTGTAAAGGAAATATCCTTTTGAAACTTCAGCGGCTACCCCATTGACCTTCGGTAGCTCTGCTAATTTACAAGGTGTGAATAATAAAGTGTCTTTAAACTGTACATTACCTCTTATTTGCATCTGTATAAGTTTGTTTCCTCTTTTCAAGGGATCACCTGTAAATATCTCAGATGACTCGTGCTCAAGCAGCTCCTTATAAAGGAACTGTGTGTCAAATTTTGCCCCTCTGGGCAAGAATATACCGTTATTTTTTTTTAACTTGTCCGCTAACTTGACAATATAGGACACAAAGAGTTTCACAGGGCTATCGTGGGCAATCGTTTTAAAAACGTATGTTTGTTTACCACATTTGTGACACTCATCACATTCGATCTCCATACACTCATCACAGATAGTCTGGCTTACAAGTAAATGTGGAATAACCTCTTTGGTTTCAGCGTTCGTGTATGTTTCTATATCGTAGTACACAGTTACACAAGGGCTATTTTTAGGCTTAGCGTCTTTCATATAACATACATGCTTTACTTCAACCGCCTTATATTTCTCATGGCATGTAGAACAGTGAATTTCATCACATTCATGCTTGAAATCCTCCCAATTATCCATCATATGAAACATACCACATTCACTATTTTCATTTTTCTGCACGTGCCAATTGACTTATGGAGCTCAAAACAGTTATTATTGAAAAATGTGCGTCTGCATACATCACAGTCCCTCTTCTCAGCTTCAACCACACAGCTTTCACATTTGGAGCTTTTACACTGCGCACATACCATGTGGCAATCTTTACTATGTTTCACTATATCATCCGCAAACTCGAAACACCCCTGACACAAATCATGATGTCGTCCATATTTTCGACTTATCATAACTCGCGTAAAGGCCCCTTATATTACGGATAGGGAGATAGGTTGTTCCTGACAGTCCTAAAATAAGTAGGGGTCTTGTACGATCTCTTACACAGCTTTTAAAAACATACACAGTCCTACGACGATCATCCATTCCAAATACAACTATACGAACATTCATTTCCTGTTCTACCTTCTCAGCTCTTCAGGACCCATATTACAGTCAAACTCAAGTTTACAGTCTACAGCTAGTTTACGGGCACGCTCCACTACCGTAGGCAACCAAATTTTTTGGTCCGTGTATTTAGTACAGTAAACATACGAGCTAAGACTACTGCTATAAAATCGCAACCACGATCGACGTTTATATGCCGCCTGTAAATAGCCTGAGAATTGAAGTTAAGCGTATAAGGTGTGGCACTATGTCCCGCAACACGGAATACACGGTCAATATCTATCGTGAAGTTGTCCATATTGAAGGATGTACTACTGCATTATACGGCCTAATATATACTCTATATCTACTGTACAGCTGCCAAGCGTCTGAATGGTATTATTACCCAAAAATCATCTACATATCCGTCATCTGACCCTAACCCGAAGGGCAGCCTAGTCATGACTTCACGTTCGTCGCGGTTCTGAAGGGCAAACTCTACAATACGTTCAACTATACGTCGTAGTCCGTGTTCAACACCATTGTTATACATGGATCTAGGATCAACCCTGACTATATACCGATTTCTAGTCAAGGCTGAGGTCGGGGTAGCGGTGCGCACCAACTCAGATGTTATGCCATCCTTTACAGAATGAGAAGCTGCTGCTGCTGCTGTGGAGGATGTACCAGGAATTGAACAGGAATAAGGGGGGTATATTTGAGGAAGGCACTATTGTGGGGGTTGTACCGTAAGACGTAGAGGGTTGGGGCTCTATTACTGGGGTCTAACAACCGGCGCAATCCTGGCACGCTTTATACCTGACGTGGAGGGCTCTTCATCATGCCTCCGCTTTGAATTGTCGCGTGCTACAGTGATCACAACTACACTGTCGTCGGGGTCATTTGTAATATCGATGATGGGGGTGCGGTACCTCATCGTCATTCACCGTTCTGTGGGAGAAGAAAAAAACAAGACTGCAGAATATAAGGAACATCACTTAAATATTTATATTTTGTAAATGACCCACTTAGGAGTGTGACGTGTTAGAAATGGATTCTGTAGAAAAATTCAGGTTCAAGAGCCCATCCACATGCATTATATCTGGCACTCAGTGGCGGTTCCTCATATGGGCAATATGGGCAGCCGCACAGGGCGGCATTTGTGGAGGGGCGGCATGAGCGCCTGCAAAAAAAATAAAAATAAAAATAAGAATAAATAAATAAAGAAATAAATAAAAATAAAAAATAAAATAAAATAAATAATAAAAGATCAATAAATATATTTTTATTAATAAAAAAACATCTATTGCATTTTCCATAAACCTTCCCATAAAAGACCTAAACAATGCAAAATGCTTCCAGATTAATATTATTGGGAATAAAGGCCCATACTTTAACATATGTAATGTTATTTTTCTGGGTTTGGTTAAATAGTGAAATGTATATTATGAAGCATCTGATGAGCCCTTGATTGATGCTTTGAAGAAGCTGGAGGTGACATTTTTCAATGCAGTGGTTGATGCTGCAACATCAGCCATTCAGGAAAGATTTTCCACGTTGGAAATTGTGGGAGAGAAGTTTGGAGTGCTGACACATTTCCAAAATCTCACATTTGAGGAGCTGACAGAACAATGTGTGAACCTTAGTACTACACTACACTTTAAGGGACAATCTGACTTGGATGGCAGAGAGCTTGCACAGGAGCTGAAGAACTTGCCTGACTTGCCATCAAAGACCATATCCTTGCTTGAACTGCTGACATTTATCCATGAAAGGGAGCTCTCTGAAATATATCCAAATTTGTGGACTGCTCTCAGAATTGGTCTTACTCTTCCAGTCACTGTTGCTGAAGCAGAGAGGAGCTTTTCAAAGCTGAAGCTCATCAAATCCTACCTGAGGTCAACTATGTCACAGGAACGCCTTACCGGTCTGGCCATCATCAGTATAAATCATACAATTGCTGAGCAGATTTCATATGATGATTTAATTCATGACTTTGCATCAAGGAAGGTAAGAAGAGTCAGGCTTTAGATGGCAGTTGTGCTGTGGTGCAATTTATTTTGTTTCTTGTTCAAAGTGTAGCATAATAATTACCCTCTCTTAAGTGTCTTATTCTATTTATGTGATAGAGCATTTGTACAATTTAGAAATTTGATTCTCTAGTTTATTTATGGCAGTTGTGCAATTTAATTTGTATTTTTCCTGTTCATAGTATCATAATTACATTCTCTTAAGTGAGTTATTCTATTTACGTGATGAAGGATTTGTAAAATTCAGAAATTTGAGTCTTTGTTTTGGTTCTGAAGTTCCAACAATTAGTCCAAGAAAAAGTTATTTTGTGAAAGAGTTATGTCTGTCCTTTATTTTGGGGGGATTCGAATGTGTGTGTTGGCGAACAGGGGGGGGGGCGCTGAAGGTGAGGTTCGCCCAGGGCGTCATGTAAGCTAGGACCGCCACTGCTGGCACTACAGGATGTGGTAAAACTGTGTTCAGAGATGTTCTCAAAATTTGTGCATAAAGTTATATGGTGCTATTCAAGGTATCAAACAGTGTTCAACGAGTACCAAGATGATATTTTTTTTCAGAAAGGTGTATATGACGTTAATTCGTTAAAGGGAAATGAACATACACTCATTGTAATTAACAATCTTATGGAGATGGATAAAACGTTTGCCGAGACATTTACAGTATTCTCCCACCATCTTAACATAAGCGTGTTCTTCAACAATCAGAATCTATTTTTCAAAAATAGATACATGCGCGATGTGTCGTTAAATACACAATATCTAGTCTTATTCGCGCAACGTGGAGATGTATCACAAATTGAGGTATTAGCTAATCAAATGTTCCCGAATCAGCGTAAGGAGTTTTTGGAAGTTTATAAAGAAGCTACAAGCCAGCGTTACAGATATTTGCTTTGTGATCTTCATCTGCGAAACACGTTTAGGGTGCTTCTAAGAACGAATATATTTCCAAACGAACCTGAAACGATGTATATTCCAGAATGCCAAAGAGGCTAAAGAAATACCACGAGTTAATGAAAATCTATCATCGACTGACCCGGGCAATGCAACAGATGTTTGTTAAAAATATCGACTCCGACGTTTTAAAATGCATTTGTGAAATCTGTCTTAACGTTATAAGTTGCAATGTATCAATGAAACCCCCCTAGAAGGCTCGCCTACGCCTACGCCTACGCTGTGGAGAAGAAAAAGCGAATTATTGTACAAAGAGGAGGGTCATTCCTCCCCATCTTATTTTCAGTTTTGGGACCTTTACTGACTAGATTAATATGATGAAGAAAGTGGTAGTGATTCCGCACGAGGTGTATGCTTCACTGCAAAGTTCAAAGAATCCAGACACGGTTCTAGAACCCCATAAAAGCAGGCTTAAAAGAATGGAAAACGAATTGTTAGCCCTATTAAACAGTGAAAAAAACACCTGATGAGAAAAGAATCTTATACCAAGAAGCTCTGCAGAAATTTCTTCACGAGTACGAAAATTATAAGAATCCAATAGAGATCCCCGTGGTTACTAGGCACAGCACGAACAACGATAGGCATGCTGATATAGGGCCTGTGTCCGACGATAGAGCTGACCAACCAAAGACTAACGGCTCGGCCACACAACATATCGAGTATGTATTAAAAAGCATCCTCCCACATACATACATACATACATCTCTTGAATGAGGATCCCAACATACAGTGGACCGATACAGGTGAGATCATTGTGGAAAGAGCAAAGGTACAGGGATCGAATATCGTAGACATCGTCCATGATCTAGTGAGAAAGTGGAATAGGCCCTCACCATAAAGATGGAAGCATATTAAAGCAAGACTACAACAGATAAATATAAATATCCCCAAAGCAATGATAGGAAATCTGAACAGGTTAAAAGACTTGGAACATGCATCGCACGTGCCACAATTGAAACGCCATCACTCCCGACGGTAACACCTCTGAAGAGGAGAAAGAAGAGGTTAAACAACGGTCAACCCTACCCACGTGCAATGTTCCCTCTAATTTTGTGCTGCTTATGTGCGCATTTTGTTTCTTGTGTGCAACATTCCCAATAATGTTATAAAATTGTGCAAACTTTATAATTTGGCATCATTCATTGAATCATCAAAAAAATCAATAAAGAGGAGGTAGATGATTTTGAAAGATTAACAATTGTATCATTATTTTAAAACATAGCACCATATTATACTTTTTAAGGAGACAATAAAACTATGAGTAATGAAGTTTACATTCATTTATTCTATAAATAAATATATTTTCTATAAGAACATCCAAATTAAAAATATTTTAAGTAAAATTAAACAATATATTGAATTTTAATGGTTTATACTAGTTTCTTCTTACTATTGTTTTTCTCTACGGTCTTTCAGATTTGCCCATCTTGAATATACTCTTTCAAGGTTGATTGTTCCTCCATCATTTAGGTAACTTTTCACACGCATAAGCATATCTAAATGATTTTCTTGTAAACGGTTTCTCAGCTTATTTTTTATCGAGTTCATCAAACTGAAACCACGTTCACAGTCCACACTAGATGCTAAAAAAGTTCCTCCTATGTCCATCAATATTGCAAGATCTTTAAATTGTTCATTTTGGAGGACAAAAACCACCATATCAGCATAGTTTTCAATAAGTTTCACTTTTATTTTTTCACCTCTATAATGACATCCCTTTCATTTAGAAAATCGACATATTTGGAACACAAATATTGAATTTCTTCAACTCCAAAGCCAAAGTTGCATTTTGCAATTGCTGAACAATCAAATAAAGACCATTCTTTTACTTCGTTCGTAGGAAACCGGTCTTCCATGTGAACACAAAGCGTTTTTATGAAATTCAACAAAGAACAAGTATCAACTTCAATATTTTCTTCATGAAATTTGTTAAGGAGTGTTTGTACATGTTTACTCCATGAAATTTTTTCACCAAGATATTGTTCTTTTATCTTATTCAATTTACCATGAACAAGATGATTTGCATCTAGTGGTGTTAGATTACGCTTCTGTAAAAGCTTAGACAAGGAAGCCAAATCACCCAAAACATCATTCAAAATTTCCAAAGCTATTCGATACTCAGGGTTAGTTAATTTTGTGTGACAATAATTTGAAATTGGATCATTTGATACATCCTGCTCAAAATACACTATTAAAGAATCATAATTTCTAATTATTGCTTTCAGTGCAAAATGTCTCGACAACCACCGTACTTCATTAAGAGGTTTGAAGGCAACCGACTTATTTTCAGAAGCAATAACAATCCCTTCGAATTTGCTCTTCTTTGTTGTAGATCTGGAAAATAATGTATATATGGTCCTAATTAAAGTTTCGATGTTCCTTATCAGCTTGAATTCTTTCCAAGTATCACAAATACCCAAATCTTCGCGATGGGCAACACAATGTTGTACAACTAAATGAGGAATTTTACGCTTCAGTTGCGCAGCCACGCCATTAAGCCGACCCAACATTACCGAGGCACCATCAGATGTGAACATAACCATTTTTTTAAAGTCAAGATTATGTTCTTCATAAAACTGCTCGATTGTAGAAACAACTGTAGAAGCATCACATGCTTGTAATTTTACTATTCCACCAAATGTCGTTTTATATTCAGTAGAATTTTGAGCTCTATATTTGAAATAAAGTACCAACATTTTGTTGACGGAAATATCCGTGCTTTCGTCAAGAGTTAACGTATGAAACGTTGCTGAAGCTATTTCTGTCATTACATCATTTTGCACAATGGCGTTAATATTCTCCAAAAATTCAAATGCATAATTTTTACTTCTCCAATTATCTGGAATATTAACATACTTTGACATATGATCATTAATGTCCTGAACAGAGAACATGGAATTATTCATTTTAACAGCTAAAATAACATTATCAATTAAAACTTGAACTTCTTCTTGATTTGAACGTTTTCGCTCGCAAAACATTAATTTTCTTTGTCTTTCTTCAGGACTTTCATGCAACATTCTGAGCAGACCTTTTGCTGGTAATGAAGGATTTTTATTTCTAAGTTTCGTTACACCGTCTAAATGAGATTTGCTTGATAAATGACGCCTTAAAAAGTCAAGTTTCCATACATCACCCCACATCTTTCCACATGCAAATTCCCCTACTACTTTTGCATCTCGACAATAATTACAAATCACTCCAGTATCGGAATTGAAAGTGAATATGTCTCGCAACTGCACGCGCAAATCACTATCAGATTTTGGTGTTGCTGTTTCTATATATACTTCCATCCATTCTGTCTTAAAGAAATTTGCAGCTCTTTTCCGTTTAGCTCCTTTATGCATTGGTGTAATGGGTTAATTATAAGATGTAATAACTTCTAAATTAAAGAGTACGAATGTTTCATTACATGCGCACACCAGTATTATTTGAGCAAACTTATAACACTGCAATTACCGTAAAAAGGTAACTTGTTATTTTACTGATAAAGACATGCTGAATTAACTATAGTGTCGGTTCATTAATTTTAAAATCTGAAACAAAAACAAACAATTATCATAAAATTGTACCTATATTTATGCTAAATAACGTAAAATGATTGCATAGCAAAACATATTATTATTATATTGAACATAATATTAACCTATTCGGGCCATTGGGTAGATTTGGACTCATACATTTATATATATATATATATATACATAATGTACATATACACATATATATAATTTATATGTATTCTTACTTTATATTTTAGAATAAGATATAGTTCACAGAAAACGCGTTTGATTGAATTTACCTTCCATAATTAGAGAAAATACTATATTCTAACGCCCGCGGTACCTAATTTATTTAAATCGAAATGAAACTTATTGAGAAAATCGTATGCAAACATAGCTGAAATTTCAGGTTTTTAGCGGGTTCTGTCACACAATCATTATGAAGAGTTGTGGTTCAAAAGGTTAAACATAAAATGTTTAATAATTAAATTAGTAAAATTTTATTATAAAATGACCACCATAAAACATTTTTTTACGCCTGGCAGTGACATACTCATGCAACATGTCGTACGGTACGACGTGTGGTATATTTTTCATCATAATAAACTAATAATTCAGCGAGGGGCTGTCTCCTTGTAATTTACCCTAATAATAGTATTATTAAGAATTTATGAATGATTTAAATAATAATAATTATAATAATTATTAATAATATCCGATAAATTAAGAGTAGAAGCCGATACCTCCATTCGTAAATAAAGATTAGAGTATATAGGCAGCCTAGGCCTTTTTCGTCTGCACGGATGAATACATTAGAGACGGATAAACCGAAGAAAATTATGGGAATAGGCCTTATATTGATTTAACCTAACCTAGGTTAAGTTAGGTTACAATTCCTTTGGGTCAAAAGAACCAATTTTAAAGAAAGTAACATTGCAACTGGAACACGTAATCCCGCACACGACAGCAATACGCGCAATAAAGTTGGTCGGTTTATACCGAATATAAATATCTTTTAGGCACTTTCCTTAATATTATTAGTTTACTCCCGACATACCGTAACGGTACTCCGTAATGAACTAGTAAATATTACGAAAGCTATTGTCGTATATTTTGGAAAATGAATTTGACTATATATCAACAAACTATTGGTAACAAATATTTCACTATACACCAGCTACGCAGAACGTTGAAACTCCAGACAATAACTGAGTCAGCTCAGCAACCGTGACTCATTCAAATGATTCAGTATTTATGTCGTAAGATATAGATATAAGGAGCTGCCAATTAGTAAATGAAGATAACATAAACAGTTGTGTTTCTCGTGTTGAAAAAGTTAAGATAACAGAAAACTTAAGCATTTGAAAATAATTTTTGTTTATGTCCAATTAACTTTAAATTTTTGTGCGCATAAAATTTGGCTGTGTGCGCGGCAATAAAACCCCATGTGCGCGCGCACACGCGCACACCTTAGAGGGAACACTGCCCACGTGCCTCTAAAATATGCAAATGGCTAACATATTAAGAAGACGCTATTATGACATTTCTAGCCCAGCCTCCTATGGAGGCGTAGATAGACTGTACAGAAGTGTTTACAATGATGGAGTAGGGAAAAAAGATGAGAGGTTTTTGCTGGAGTAGGACGCTTATACACTTCATAAGCCTGTGAGAAAAAGGTTTAAAACAGCCGAGACAACAGCGGCATCGATTGACTCCATTTGGAAAGCAGATTTAATAAACATGCAAAGATATTCAGTGTATAGCGATGGTTACCGCTACATCCTATTCATAATAGATGTATTCTCTAGATATCTGTGGCTAATTCCTCTGAAATATAAATCGCCTGAAGCAGTTGCTAAAGCCACCAAAACGTTGATGTTGAAAGAAAGCAGGGTTCCTTGTTATTTTTGTACGGATATGGGGAAAGAATTTATAGGCCGCCGAGCTCTTCACAACATGCTGACAGAGTTTAATATCAGCTACTACGGGGCTCCAATAAACCTTAGTCTCCGCCCACGCCCATGGCCTAAGCCATTAGAGGTACAGTAAAACTAAACATACCTTACAAAAGAGAATTTAATCCTGCATTTAATGAGAAACAATTAAAACTTGGTGTTCTCGCCATTGGCTTCCAAGAGAGCCTGAATTCGCTTTGGGTAGCTTGCCAAAAGTGACGTGAATAGATCTTGATCGTTACGCAAATTTGCTAAAACAGTTTCAATGTGTTGCGTCATTGTATCCTTCGAAAATCGATTTGCTGCAGGTTCTTGAAACAAGAGACATTCAACCTTGTCGTTTATAACTGATCCAATGCGTTCACAGACGTTCAGGTCAGGAGAATTTCCTGGCCATTCCTCATTTCCAGAGAACTCGATCTCATGGTTCTGCAACAACTGTTGAGTGGCTAATGCTTTAAAGCAGGGGCCCTTATCGTGCAGAAGTGTGACCTGATCGACATCCATAACATTGTTTGGGTTTCTTAGAAAAAGAATGACATGCTGGGATAGAATAATATCACGAAAATACTGTCCATCCCAACTCTGACCATTTGGCTTCAGCACCCACATGAGCTTCTTTGCAGTGAACAAAACAAACACATCAACACAGTCTGGACTTTTTAATAATTCGCGATAATGTTCATTGTTATCGATTTCATCTGGTGTTGTGGCCCACACTCAATCATTTTGGTAGTTAGACCGACGTGTTACGTAAACAAAAAATTTATTGGAGACAGCTAAATGTATGAAATCATCCACATCCCAATCCTCAAGATAATGGGCAAACCACATTCTGTCATCGATGTTAAGTTGAGTTTTTCTTGGCTTTGGAAGTTCATGCCAAGGCTTTAAACCTTGCCTATGACGGTACAGTCGAATGATCTCACCACTAACGATCTTTCCTCTGAACACTTCGATCTCTCTAGAAAGTTTAGCACAGCTGTTTTCCGCTTACGCGTACCGCTTTCAATGATGTCCTTTGTTTCCTGAGAGAGTGGCAAATTTGGGCGCCCAAATTTGGTTGTATCCATTTCACATTCATCCAAAGTTTTATTCCAATTTCTTTTGACGTAGTCCTCACTTCTTTGCAACTTTTTGGTAACCCATGAACGTGTTATAAAGGTGGCTCCAGCATCACGAGCTTCCCGAAATGTTATTGCTCGTATGCGATCTATCACACGTTGCCTCTCCGAATCACCAATTAATTGAGAAGCCATTATATTATCACTTTATCAGCTAGAGTAATTTTAATACCTGCAATAAATAAAGAATTTTATATATTTTTATAATAACTAAAAACTATTTCGATATAAGTAAACATGTAAGCTGCAAATGGGGGGGGGCTGAGGTTTTTTTGGAACCCCTTAGACTACCAATTCTGTACATAAGGTCTCTTTAGCTGAATGAGTTCAACGTACCATAAAGGAACGCATGCATCGCTATTTTACACATAAAAACGCATACAGATATATAGACATTCTGGAATCATTGGCCTCATCATACAACCGCTCACATCATCGCACGATTGGGCAGTGGCGGCCGCTCATTATGTGCTAACGTGCTACAGCACATCAGTTTTTAAAATACTTAAATAGCTAAATAATAAATTAATAAAATTACTTATAATATCTTCTGTAATTTCCAATTTGATCTAAATTGTTTTCCGATTTACGAAAAAACGAATTAACTGCGCATTCCCTGCATTTCTATTTTCGTACTTATGTGCTGTCATCAGTATAGCACCCAAATCGAGTGAAATCAGACAAAGCGCATGCGCAGACGTGTCTTTCGGTCCAGTTTCGGATAAGGCGTGAATGTGCTACCAGTCGCTGCAGCACTTGTCAATGTGATGGACGCTCGGTCGATTGCGTTTGATTTTTAAACTTTTTATGCGTGTGTATGTGTTTTTGTTTACTCAAGTGTTGTATATTAAAGACAAAGGGCTGTTCAAAATTATAACCCAGGGGCGATATCGATCAGCCTTCCAAAGAGATACCTTTCACAAGGTAAAACATGACTTGTCCAGCCTAATTTATCAGATGAAATTGGAGAAATTGGTTGCTGGCTATACACCCCGAGACATGTGCTATATTTACAGCAATATAGTGGAGCACCAGTTTGTTGAGGATACCCAGGCACGCCTGCTAAGCATTGCTCACATTCCCAATCATAGAGGGAAGAGCTTGAGTATTACATATGTCAGACCCAATTATGTGAATGTCGCAACTAACTTTAAGTGTTTTTTTTAGGGCTCCTTTAGGTTTATCTCCAGCCAATATGTCTTCTGCCGTGTTAAGACCTGATTGTAGCGCTTTCCTCCCGAGGTATCTGACACCCCTCTTCAGCAAAGGGACAGCCGTACGTAGTATGGTTGAAAAAATGGATCCAAGTCCACTACCACGGTGGTATCTCACAACTCGATAGACTGTGAAAGGCTTTCTGTCCATTATAACTCAGTGCGTCGAAAGTGCAGCTTCAATGTTAAGCTCCCATCATCGAACGGAAATTTTTTTTCCTCAATCGTTCTTATATATATTGACATAATGGTTGTTAAGCCATTATGTCAATATATATAAGAACGATTGGATCCATTTTTTCAACCATACTACGTACGGCTGTCCCTTTGCTGAAGAGGGGTGTCAGATACCTCGGGAGGAAAGCGCTACAATCAGGTCTTAAACGGCAGAAGACATATTGGCTGGAGATAAACCTAAGGAGCCCTAAAAAAAACACTTAAAGCGTACACGGGACGAAATCGTCAAAGATACAAAGAGAAAAATGCGTGGTGGTGGGAAGAAGAAGAGGGCTGTCTGGAAGAAGGGATTACCACCACGTGGCATTAAACGCAAAAGGATATCAAAAAAGAAGTGTTCTAAGCGAATGAAACCTATGGTTGACCATTTTTTTGACTAATATAAGCTAAGGACATTGACCTCATGAATCATAGTTTGTTTACTACTTGTCGAGAGAGGAGGCACTATTTCTAACTCGTTATGGCACGCCTCATCCATCCGTGTAGTTCACAATGTTGTAAATCGGAGCTGTCCCTCTTTGACATGCCCCCAACTCAAGTTTCTATTGAGCACAGTGACTTTATTAAAATCAACACTTTAAATAAAGTTAGTTCCCCGTGTGCTCCAACAGAATTCGTGATACCCAGCTCAGGCCCTTACTTTTTTTTTATCCAAACTGTGTGCACATGTACGCTAAAGTACGTATAGCCCATTCAGATGGAACGAACTGCGATGACAAATATGCTGTATACCCTGAAACAAACTTTCTGCACTCCATATTGAACCAGTGTGACATATATTTAAATCGGTTCAACATATCGGCAGGAACGGGGTACTACCACCTACGAGCCTATCTGGAAAATGTGCTGAACTTTTCCAAAGAAGCAAAGGATACCTTTCTAAGTGCCGAGGGCTATTATCAAGCTAAATACGAAAGTAGTATAAAGGACAAATTTAAAAATTCTAAAAAGAAGATATATGAGTGTTTTAGACACCTGCATACAGACCACATTCCAGGAGAAGTTGCTTGTGAATGGGGTGGATATGAAAATAAAGCTCACCCGCACGAATCCTGAGATCTGTTTAAATCTGGATGCTGATCAAGAAGAGGGAGCAAAACCCGTTGTGATTCATATTATGGAGACATACCTCCGCGTACGACGAGTGAAATTAAGTTCGCCTGAACAAATAGAAATTGAGAAAAATTTACTACATGCCACAGTAAAATACCCAATTAACAGAGTACAGATCAAACTATACACGGTGCCAGCAGGGTTTGCATCGAAACAGATAGAAAAATCGCCCTGGGAGTTCTATCTAAAAGGATATTAATTGGAATGGAAGAACACAATTCGGTGAATGGAAAATATAAAAAGAATGCCTTTAAATTCGAGAATTTCGGCGTTAAAAATATAACTCTATACTTCAATGGCGTTGCGTTGGGGGGAACATTGGATACGGATTATTCATCAGACGCTGTGTTCCCGCTTTGCGCGAGAGTCTACAGTAATCTGGCCCATATTGCAGGTGATTGTGATGAGCTCAGGATTGGGGTAACGCAGAAAGAATTCATCGATCAATTTAACCTTTATCCGTCTGACATCACACCTGAGTTATCTGCTAGTGTAAACACACACTTAAGTCCACAACAGAGTGAAAACATCTCAGTCAGATTGGAATTCGGCAAGCCGATAGACGCGCCTATTAGTGTACTAGTATACCTCGAGTCACAAGCCATAATAGAAGTAGACAGATTTAGGGGCGTTGTCACTGACTTTTAAAATGGACGCGAATACACTTCAGAGAGTAATGATTAGTGAATGAATCACACGTTCCAAATTTATCGGTGTTTGCGAAAAATGAAACACTGAAATTGCCAACTACGAGAGATTGTGGTCGTCTTTTTGTGAACATAGATATTACTGGTAGTGAAGGGATTCATTGGTTTGCAATCTATTTTAAAAATAGTGACCGCATGTACTATTTTTATTCACTCGGGACTCGGCCCTGGACTGAACGTTTTTGTAAAATTTCTCGAGCAGATGCATATCACCGAAGTTGTATGGAATCCCTTCCGGCTACAAAGATATTTATTAATACTTGTGGGATGTACTGCCTTTCATTTTTCATACATATGTCACGTGGTAAGGAATTTGTAAATTTTTAAAAATTATTCGACCCGTATCACACTCACCGAAACGACGAAATGGTATGCAGACAGAAAAAAAGCCGTTTTCCGATTGTGCCACTCGTTGTATAGTATGATGTTTTGTTCGTATATACGAGGGTAATTCAATAAGTATCCACACTTTTTATTTTCACAATTTTATTTTCAAATCTGATAGATTATAAACACATCACTTCTGAACATAGTCTCCCTGTTTCTCAATACACTTAGTCCAGCGATCTACAAGCTTCCTAATGCCATCACAAAAGAATGTTTTTGGCTGTGTGCGTAGCCAGTCATGCACCGCCTCCTTCAGGTCATCAACGCCTTCGAATCGCTGACCTCTCAAAGCGTCTTTTAGTGGTCCAAACAGGTAAAAATCCAAAGGTGCCAGGTCTGGACTGTAGGCTGGATGGTCGAGAACTTCAAATTTAAGCTCTTGAAGGCAGTTTCTAGGCTGTGCAGCCGTATGAGGGCGCGCATTATTGTGTAACAGAATAACACCTTCCGGCAATCTCCCTCTCCCTTTTGTGCGAATTGCTTGCTTTAACTCATTCCGAAGCATGTCAGAATACGATGTACTTGTTACTGTAGTTCCACACTCTAGATAATGTTCAAGGATAGGGCCTCGTATATCCCAAAACAGTGTTAGCATAACTTTACCTGCTGACGGCTGCGCTTTGAACTTCCTTGCAACGGGAGATGTTGGATGCTTCCAATGCATGCTTTGTCGTTTGCTTTCTGGTTCATAGTGATGGATCCAGGTTTCATCTCCACTGATAATGCTCTCCAAAAAGTTTTCACCTTCCTTATGATACCGCGCCAAAAGACGAGAGCAGACGTCCATACGATTACGCTTGTGCTCTTCTGTCAACTGTTTGGGCACCCATCTTGCACAAACCTTGTGAAAGCCAAGAATGTCGTGAACTATCGAATAGGCCGACCCTTGACTGATGTCTAATGAAGATGCAATTTCTTTTATTGTTAATCTGTCATCGAAAATCATGGCTCTGGCTTCTTCCTGCTTATCACCACCGGTTGATGTTGATGGTCGTCCTGAGCGCTGAGCATCTGTCACACATGTCCGACCTTCCTTGAACATTTGAATCCATTCGTACACACTTCGCCGTGGTGACGCATTATTCCCATACTGAGCAATAAATGCGTGTGAATTTCAGCTCCTTTCATACCTTCTGCCCACAAAAGACGAACCATGGATCTCTGTTCTCCAGAGTGCAAATTGAAAGCGGCGCAGCCATGCTCACGACTCGTACGATATGTGACAGCTATGAGTAGCCTAAATAAGCCTATACTGTTGCTAGCCTAAGTAAACCTATAGACCTCAGTTTGGCTCGTTTGTGAAATGAACGAGGATGGTAGCGGCTGTGTCATCGTCGGTGGATGTCCTTGAGGTCCACTGCGTGATTTATCTCCTATGGATCCCGTTTCCCTGAACTTTGCTACGAGTTTGCCGACACAGCTGTGTGTTATCGGCGCGCGGTCCGGATGCAATCTGTTAAATTCTTCAGCGACCTCCCTCTGACTCCGATTTCCTACGAGTAGAATTACCTGGATGCGTTCTTCCTTACTCAAAGACATCATGGGCACTTGCACAAACGGAAAAACATGAATTACTTATTTTACCCTATGGTTCCAGACTTATGGGACACCCTGTATATTATCACTAAAAAAAAGTGCGGATACTTATTGAAGTACTCTCGTATATATATATATATATATATATATATATATATATATATATATATATATATATACAATTTTAAATTCAGTTTACCTTTACTAGCAACAGTAATTTTAATCAATTCCAATTGTTGAGTATTTCCAAAGTGCGTGTGTGTTAATTTTGAAAAAAAATGTATAATAGTAATAATAATGGTAAAAATAATAATACGAGTGGGAGGTGATGGATCGGAGTTTTTCGGGTGAAAGTCGTTATCCACGATATTTCGTGGTTTTGAAGTAGCCTCTGGCAAATCACGTGATGTGTGCGAAGTTTACCTCGATGTACATTTTTGCCCAGAAATGTTTTCAAAGAAAGGTTTGAAAAAAGTATGTAGACACTTAAAATTTTATTCTATGAGAATATTTATAATGTTTATTGTCATATTTAATATACTAGCATGAAAGTGCGAATTAATTTTAATTAAAAACAAATGAATAAAGGATTCCCCTTCTTTGATTTCGCGGAATTTTCTTTATAAAAAAATAACAATTAATTTGGGGTTAAAGTAAATAATCTATGTTTTTCACTCTACCTTAGACCTACAGTATACACAATAGGCACACGAGGAGCGTATGTTTGAATGTAATCTATGTTTTTCACTCCACCTTAGACCTACAGTGTACACAATAGCCACACAGGGGGCGTATGTTTGAATGTAATCTATGTTTTTCACTCCACCTTAGACCTACAGTACACCATGGAAACATGATACGGAATCCACTACTAAAATTTTTAATTTATTTGTGTAGCAAATAAGATACACGTATCTTTTGAACAAATTTAGGTAGTATTTATATATATATATATATATATATATATATATACACATACATACAGCGTTTAAAGTGTGTATTGTTATTTTTTGCTTGTATTTTCTGTCATTTGTTTTTTCATTCATTTCGGATTAATTAATGTTTTTTTTGTTAATTAAAATAATATAAAAGTATATATAAAGTGTACTTTTAGCTTCTGTGGTCAATTTGGTTTTTCATTTATTTCGGATTAATTGTCAAGTGAAATTCTTTTAAATATTGGGATTCGTTTAAATGTGTTTGAATTACATTGGTTTCGCTTAAATTTCTTTATAAAAAATAATAGGCTTTTCATTTAATTCTTTTGGTTGTACATATATATAAAGTGTATTGTTATTTTCTTTGGTCAGTTTGGTTTTTTATTTCTTTCGGATTAATTTTCAAGTGAATTTCTTTTAAATATTGGGATTCGTCTATTAGTTAACTGTAATGAGAAGACAGAGGAATGACAAAAGTAAATAGACACTTTCAGAGAAGTTCTACAGAAGATCTACAGAAGCTAAGGCTAACAAAGACCCTAAGATCCACTCTAAGGCTAGCCCGAGAGAAAGGAAAGAGTAGGGGGTTAAGAGAAGAGAAGAGAATAAGGGGTTAAGTAAGGAGCAACACCTATCATTCGTGGGTTAACATTCATTCAGAAAAAGAGGAAAAAAGTCTCACCATCATCATCCGCCGGCCACTGCCGACAAGTCAGAAAAATAGTCGGAGAAAATAGGAGGGAGGTGAAAGATGAAAAGTAAAATAAGAACGCTTACAAACCATGCAAACACAGTCTTAACTCACTGTCATACCATGCAAACTACAAACATGCAAGTAGTTACAGACATGCAAAGTAAGGAGTACGAGAAAAAAAAAAAAAAAAAAAGTAGGTACAGTTAAACAAAAAGTGGGTTAGTTTACGCTACGATCTACATCAACGTTCGTGTTAGTCTAATTTTTTTTTTTTTTTATTGCTGGCATCACACGCTGGCATGTCACAAGCTGGCATTCTTCGTCAACAGACTCATCCTCGAGCACCACCACCAGAGCTCCTGTTGTTAACTTTCTTTTTTAATTTTAAACAACGTTAATATTTTTAAAATGTCTGTCAAGACGGTTCTTAAACATATTAACGCTGGTAGAATGAACGACTGACGCGGGAAGATTATTCCATTTATCAATTACTTTAAACGTAAAGATGTTTTTAGCGATATTAGTAATGAAGCGTCTGCCACGCAACTTAAATCCGTTATTGCGAGTATTACTATTATCGAAAGTGAACAATTTGTCAAAATTTACGTTATCGATGTTATTAACGATTTTGAAAACTTCAATAAGCTCCCCCCTTAATCTCCTAGTTTCGAGTGAATACAAGTCTAACTCTTTAATCCTATCTTCATAAGGCTTATTGCGCAATGACGGAATAAGTTTCGTGGCACGAAGCTGAACCCTTTCTAACCTATCAATATCCTCACGCAAGTACAGGCACCAAAACTGAACTGCATATTCTAAATGAGGCCTGACTAGGGACTTGTAAAGGGGCAATATAATATCCTTCGAGTTAAATTCGAAATTACGCGCTATGAAGCCTAACATCCTATTCGCTTTTGCGCAAGACTCCAGGCACTGGTTCCTAACCTTTAAATCCTTAGATACGTGTACGCCTAAATCTACTTCCTCGTCAACGCTCGCTAACTCCCTATCATCCATCGTGTACGCGTAATTATTGTTGCGAGAACCTATATGCAAAACTTTACATTTATCTACGTTAAATTGCATCTGCCACTTATCTGTCCACTCCATAATCCTATTTACATCGTCTTGAATCCTATTTCTATCGTCCTCGTTAACAACCTTACCGCCTATTTTAGTATCGTCCGCGAATTTTGAAACGTTACTAGTCAATCCTACATCTATGTCGTTAATGTAAATTACGAATAACAATGGGCCTAACACTGAACCCTGTGGGACACCGCTACCTACATCTAACCACCCCGATTCACTACCATTAACTACGACCCTCTGTCTCCTAGCACGAAGCCATTCTTCTAACCAGTTAGCTACCTGACCGCGTATACCGTGCGCTTTAACCTTCGCAATTAGTCTCCTATGCGGAACTGTATCGAACGCCTTTTTAAAATCTAAATGAATAACGTCAGCTGCCCTATGCCTATCATATTCGCGCACTATTTCGTTATAAAATTCTAACAAATTAGTTAAACAAGACCTGTGGCGTCGAAACCCGTGCTGACTACTATTAATCAAACCCCTACTTTCTAAGTGATCGATAATACGATCCCTAACTACGGATTCCAAAAGTTTACCGACAATTGACGTTAAGCTAATGGGCCTATAATTGCTAGCTACCGCGCGGTCGCCTCTTTTAAAAATAGGCGTGACGTTAGCTAATTTGAAGTCTTCAGGAATAATCCCAGTTTCGAGTGACTGATTAAAAATCTTCGCTAAGGGGCCTACGATAACGTCTTTCAAATCTTTCAAATGTCTGGGATAAAAAGCGTCAGGGCCTGGAGCCTTGCTAACTTTTAGCCTATCGATATAATGCGCAATGTCAGCCTCGTAAACAGTTATTTCATCTAAAATAGTCTCGCTACTAAATGGAACGATATCGTCAACGTCGGGGACATTATTTACGTCTTCTACGGTAAAAACTGTCGCAAAAAAGTTATTGAAAATACCCGCCATCGCCTGAGCATCAGAAGCCAAAGCGCCATTTACATCCACTAGAGGCCTATGTTATCTTTTACCGGCTTACGATTATTTACGTATTCAAAAAACTTTTTGGATTATGTTTACTATCCGCAGCTATAACTATCTCGAAATTACGCTTAGCATTCCTAACTGATCTTTTAACCTGACGTCTAAGCTCGATATATCTATTAAAATTAGCTACCTGGCCATTGCGCTTGTTAAGTCTATACGCTCTATTACGCTCGTTTATGAACTCGCCTACTTCCCTAGTCCACCACTTCGGCCTACCACGATTTCTAACGCGCTTGGGCCTACGAGGAATAAACTCCCTCTCAATATTCCTAAAACTTTCTTTAAACGCCACCCAACGCAAATTTGTGTCATTACCCATAAATAAGTTATCCTAGTCCACTACTCTCATCCTATCAGCAAAACTATCAAAATTAGCCCTACGAAAATCAGGGACTTCTATTACGTTACTATCCTTAGTGTTTTCTATCAATAACTTAAACCTAAGAATTTGATGATCGCTACATCCTAAACTCTCGCCTACTTCTAAACCTTCGACTATATTCTCGCCGTTCGTCATCACCAAATCTAAGATATTATCACCGCGCGTTGGTTCGGTAACTATCTGTCGTAAAAAGTTATCGTCCATAAACTCAACCAGTCTCAAACCCTCTTCATTACCCGTAAAATTCTCGTAATTAACATTAGGGCAGTTAAAGTCTCCGACAATTATACTATTCCGATTGTCAATAAAATTACCAAGAAGTGAGTAAAATCTAGTATCTATATCGAGGGGTTGAACGGGAGGTCTATAAACAACAACAAAATTAAAACTAATACTACGCGCCCTAACTTCAACACAGATCGCATTAATTGCTGCCGGAAAATCTAACTTAACCTCGATAGCCCGAAGGGAATTACGAATGCACAGCAAAACGCCGCCTCCAAATCTATGTAACCTATCATTAGTAAAGAGTTTAAAACCCGGTATATCAAGTTCCCCCAACAAGTCCCGAGTCACGGTATTTAACCAAGTTTCAGTGATAGCAACTATATCATAGTTGCCGGAATAAATTACCGCCTTAAATTCATTTAATTTATTTCTAATACTACGTGCGTTGCAATAAAAGACGTTTAAGTTATTTTTTACCACGGGCCCGCGTTTTAAACTATTTATCACGTCGGGCCCGCGTTTCCCGGACCCACAACGTTTAAAGAAGGCTTCGACCTATACAGCTTTCGCACGTTTTCGTCTATTAACCTACCTAGCCTAGCATTACCTATTTCATTAAAATGCACCCCCCATCTTTTATAAAAAGGCTAGGATCATTGAATTCGGACCACAGCTTTACGAAGGGTACACTTTCCTCAGCACAAATCTCTTCTAATTTGTTATTCAAAAATATTGTTTTGGACGTAATTCTAAGACCCAAACCGTGCATAGGGGTAATACCTAGAACTAAAGACCTATCTGACCTCGCCTTCAGGGACCTAATTAACCCCCTATATCTCTCCAAAAGGTCAGGCACTCTCGTATCGGGCCTATACGAGTCGTTGCCTCCTACCATCGTCACCAACATTGAGTGACGGGAAGCAACGTCAACCCTATCCACTTCGTCTCTAACTCTGTCAACCCTGGCCCCCTCCTCCTATTGGTTGGATTCCGTTTAACGAACTCTTTGTCCATGTGGCGCACTAAAGAGTCCCCAATTAAAATAGTTTCCCCCTCATTCACGTCCCTTTCCAAATGGGCGAAAGGGTTCGAAACCTCGATAGGGTGGGGATTCCTATCACCTAACGTACGCGGCCTAGCTCCACCCTTAACCTCTCTAAGTCCCTCGCTATCTACTACTCTCGGACTAACCTTAACCCCTTCCTCAACTCTATCTAACCTTCCCGACAAGCTACCTAAACTAGAAACTAAGTTTCGCACCTCACCCTTCAAATTACTAACGTCTTCAACGTTAGTATTGGTTCGGCTTCCGTCAACCGTAGCCCTAACCCTGCCCTCATCAAGTGTTGCAAGTCTATCCGCTACCTCACGTACACTGCGTTTTATGTCAACTAATTCCTCCATGAACTCGCAAAAGAAACAAACTGATCTATCGGTAATCGCCATTGGACCGCCGTTATAATCCTTAAATTCCGAATACCACCGGTTAACCCTACACCTAACACACGACGCTTTCTGCGACTCCATCGCGGAGTTAAAAATTTAAACCGTCACAGGTATAAGTTAAATTAAGCCGGCACGCTATGTAAACTTCTAAATCGCTAAAAACCACTAAATCAATTACTTAACTATAACAACGTAAATTTAAACGCAAGTATATAAAATTCAAAACTATCCAAAAGTAAAATTCTCAGCAATATATAAAAGTAGATGCAAAATCAGAGAGCTCAGGAAATGCGTCCGTTCAGTACAGAGTCTGGCTGATGAATGAATACAGAGTCTGGCTGACGAATGAGTACAGAGTCTGGCTGACGAATGAGAGTCTGGCTGACGAATAACTTTTTCTTTTATATATAAAAAGTGTGTACTGTTATTTTGCAGGCCTTTTTCTTTTATTGTTAATTAAATAAATAATGTTTTAATTAGTTCGAGCAAAGTAAGGAGAACGTCTCTCTTGCCTTTAATAAATAAATAATATAAATGGTGCAGCCTGGTAACCTTGCATATAATTAAATTATATAGGAGTCTCTGGAAACTCATCTATAAATAAATAATTAAAATGGTGGTATCTGGTAACCCTCCTTATATAAATAAATAAATATATAGTGCTCTCTGGTAAACGCTCCATATATAAATAAATGGTATCTGGCAACTCCAGACAATCTATATAACAGATGCTGGGGCCCAGGACGCTCATTATGCGTCTGGCTGGAGCCAGGCGAACACCCCTCTCTCCTTCTTAGGTTAAGGCTTAGGTTAGGTTTCCCTTTGGGGGATGAGGACATCCCACCTTTTCCCCTAAAGACCCTCCTCCTTCCTCTCCCTCGCTTAAGTTAAGGTTACCCCTTTGGGAGGAGGTTATCTTCCCTTCTCTCCCCATCCCAAAGCTCCCTCCCCCCTTCATTGCAGCTTGTTGCATACCCCCTCCCCCCTTTGCAGCATCGACCTGTTGCATAGCACCTCCCCCTCCATTGCACTTTGATTAGTGCACAAAAGTATTAGTGTAATCAAGGACCTTGTGGCAGTAATAAAAGTTGTACAACATAATAACGAATTGTTAAAGAGGGACAATGCAAAGCTGGAATATAGAAATATGGAGCTCGAAAAAAGAGCATTCAGTGTGCACACGACGAGATAAAGGATCTTAACTCTAGTCTAAACTCGCTTGCTAAAAATAATCGTAGCATGGAGATGTTAAAAAACGAGCACGATTCAATTAGGAATAAATTAAACAGCCTAGACGGTAATTCACGTGCCAATAACTTAATCATAACGGGGGTATCTGAAATGAATAGAGAAACAAACGGCGAAATGAAGAAAAAGGTGGAGGACATAATAAAAAATAGACTGAATTTGGGGAATATTAAGATCAAAAGTGCTTTTAGATTAAAAAAACAAATTCCACCACAAAAAACAAATTCTAGAGTTAATGACTGAATCTAAGACGCCCACTTCAGCTATAAAAGTAATATGTGAGGATGAAACTCACAGAGATTTAATACTAAAAAACAGAAGAAAGCTGAAAGGATCAAAAATCTTCGTCAATGACGACGTATGTGAGGAAACGTAAAATTCGTAAAGAAAAGCTCCCTGAACTCAAACGAGGAGACTCGGGAAAGTTGCCTACTTTCTTCGAGCGAAGTTAATTACTAAAGAAAGAGAGACTCCTCCAACGCGGAACACTTCGGTGAAAGGAGTTCCGCATACAATCTGAACAGTCGACTTTCCCATTCTCGGCTCAACTGTGCGGTAACCCCTTATTCCCGTATTCTGTATTTAGTGAAATTGCTTGAGAACTACTGTTAAATGGCTTTCATCGATAAAGACTTTCATAGTATATGTGCCGATATTATTGTTACGGCTTTAGAGGAGCAATCAGTGATTGGCTTAAAAGTTATGTCCAATAGATATCATTTTGTATCAGTAAATAAGGTTTGCTCAACTAAAGCGCTTGTCAAACATGGTGTGTCACAGGGCTCAGTTCTGGGTCCACTGTTATTTTTATTATATATAAATGACCTTCCCTGTTATTTTTATTATATATAAATGATCTTCCACGCTAAGCTGGGCACTTGCGTTTTTTTTGCGGTATTGCGGTACTGCGGTACTACCGCACTACCAAACCGGTACCGCATAACGCAGTACCGCAAAGGATCGCTGAAAGTACAGCAGTACCGCTACCGCATTTTTTGCGGTACTGCGTTATGCGGTACCGGTTTGGTAGTGCGGTAGTACCGCAGTACCGCAGTACCGCAAAAAAAACCGCAAGTGCCCAGCTTTGCTTCCACGTTCATCTAATATACTGAACTTCATAATGTTTGCAGATGATACAACTGTCTCTTTTTCTTGCAAAGATGTTAATACAGCTAAGAATATATTTAATTCAGAATTCATCAGTGTAATGAAATGGTTGACCACCAATAAACTCTTCCTAAATACCAGTAAAACAAATTTCATGATTTTTACTAATAAAAGAAATGTATATCTTGATGAACTTAGTGTTAATGAAATCGCCATAAAGGAGTGTACTGTAACAAAATTTCTTGGTGTAATGCTAGATAAGAATTTGCAATGGAGTGATCATGTAAATTATATCGCGAAAAAGATTTCAAGGAGCGTTGCTATAATGTTTAAACTTAGAAATGTAGTCCCTAAACCAGTTTTATTGACTCTTTATCATACTCTTGTTCTTCCTTATATAACATACTGCACCCTTGTTTGGGGAAACTCCGCTAACAACGCATTAAATGGTATCTTTGTCATCCAAAAACGAGCAATAAGGTTATTATCTGATGCTGATTTCCTTGATCACTCTAGTGCATTATTTAAAGAGCTAAACTACTAAAGCTCAACGATATAATCAAACTGGCACATTTTATTTTTATTTACAAGTGTAAGAACAAAATCATTAATTTGCAATGGGTAAATAGATATTTTGTAACTCATCAAGAAATCCACTCGTTATCAGACCAGAAATAGATCAAAGCTTGTTATGCTTCAATTTAGATTGTCTTCATCTCAAAAACTACCCATTTTCATTGGATTGAAACTATGGAATGACTTGCATGCCGATATAAAAAATATTTTGAATGTAAATTTGTTTAAAACCAAGTTGAAAGCCCGATTACTAATGGCATACTAACAAAAATCTTGGATTAATGTCCACTAGTATTGTTTAATATTGTCCATTAATATTGTTCAATATTGTAATACATGTTTTAACTATTAATAATACTTATTTACTTATTTATTTATTTATTATTATTAATTTATAACAACTAGCTGCTTATTTTTAATAAGAGCCCAGTAAAGCGAAAGCTTAAGGGCCAAATTAAATAAAATAAATAGTCGAGCTTCACAAGTATTCATGTCATTGTAAATTGAAAAAAATTATTTATTTTATTATTATTAATAAAGTTTATTGTACCTATTATTCTATCTATTCTTTGTTGCATAACTTCCTGCAACATTACCCACCCCCTTTGCAACATTGATCGACATTTGCAACATTGCATTGCACTCTACCATTTTGCGCCCACACTACTGAGATAATACCAGAAAAAGTTTGTGAGATCTTTGTTAATAAGAAAGATCATCAGATCCTCCTAAAGTAAAAAAAAAAGACCTTTAACAGTTTCAGTAAAGATCCATTGGCACATCGACACATTTGTTTATAATGTATGTTTCAGACCAGCATGATATAATTTACAGTAATTTTCTTTTTGATTTATTAAATAATCAGAGATTTAAAGTAACATATTCAAGCTACAGTAAATATTTGTATTTGTGGATGTATTTTTCAATGAATTTTCTGGGTCTTTTGATAGGTTGGACAGTCGGCTAGAAAGTGGCTGTACATTATTTCTATTGTGAAGTGTTTCTGGTTTTGAGTGAGCGTTCCTAATAAGTTGGTAATCATTGAACATTAATCTCATTATCAAATACTTTTATAGGAATGATTGCATAATAGAGAAGACCTAAAATCCATGGAATATTATACCCCAAATGGACAGGAAATTCAGAGAAATTCCAGGGCAAAAGATTTAGAGGTTGTAATGACAGATGATGCGAAATTTAAAACGCAAAATAAGATAGCAGTAAACAGGGCAAAGAGAATAACGGGTCAGATATTGAGAACCTTTAAACGAAGGGATAGGAATGTAATGATTCCTCTACTGAAAACACTGATAATACCCAAATTGGAATACTGCTTGGTCCTAATATCCCCATATAAAAAAGAAGACATTAGACAGCTGGAAGGGATCCAGAGAAGCTTCACAGCCAAGATCAATGGGTGCAAAGAACTAAATTACTGGGAAAGGTTACGCGAACTAGACCTATATTCACTGGAAAGGAGAAGAGAGAGATACACCATTATTTACACTTGGAAAATAATGGAGAAACTAGTCCCTAATCTTACCCTGAACCCTATAACTCCCCAAACAACGGTGGAAAGTAGAAACGGTAGACTGTGTCGTATTCCCAAATTGAGGGCGAGACAGGGAACATCCTTAACCCTGAAAGAAAATAGTTTTGTAGTGAGAGGACCAAAACTGTTTAATCAGTTGCCCAAAGACCTAAGAAACACGAAGGGAGTTGCAGTGGAAATCTTCAAAAGAAGACTAGACGCCTGGCTCAGAACAATCCCCGATGAGCTGGGCGTACCTGGCTATGTGAGGTGGAGAGCGCAAGAATCCAACTCACTACTTCACCAGGCCAACTCGAGAGGAGGGGCGACAAGCTTGACCTTCACGAAATGAGAAATCATCGCGCGAAACCTTTGTAAGGTTGTAAGGTTGTAAGGTAATATTTAAACTTGGTTCAGAATTTCATCCGAACCCAACTAGCATCCCCGAAACAAAAATTCTAGATCCGCGATATATATATATATATATATATATATATATATATATATATATAAAACTTGGTTGAATGGTTTGTTCTTAGGGAAACGTAGCTTACCGAGGAATAGGTGGACGAAGAGATGGTACATGTTTATTTACAGACGTTTCCGAAAAATTCAATTTCCATCATCAGTGCTAAAAAGTTTAAAATCGAATAAAGACAAATAAATATAATGAACAAAAACATACAATATATTAAAATGAACATGCGAAAATTGGCGATAACTAGCGAGAATTAATAATGCAATTACAGTGTACATTAAATTAAAATCAAAGATGAAATGATATAAAGTATAAAAGTGTAAACACTAAGCAAAATATAAAACAGTTAAAAAATAGATCAAAATTGAGGAGGGTCTAACCAAATTATTAAAGTAGTGAGGGACTAATTGTACAGAGGATTGGGAATGGTGGCTTGTTGAAAAAATCCATATTGGAAAGGCTGGAGCCAAGCGGAATGATGACGGATTTCTTTTCAGTATGAGAGTTTATTTGGCGATGTTTAGGTTGAAAGCGGAACTGTAGTCGTTGAGGGTTGGTTGAATAAATAAATGGACTCAAGAATGCGGAGGTCGATTAGTTGGTTGGCTGAATTAACAATTTTGAAATTAGAGGAAAGTAGCGGGTGGTTGTGAACTTGGTAATGACCCCTTATTGCTGATTTGGAGGGTTTGTTCAAGGGCTGCGAAGTTCTAGTGGAAACACCACGATGCTCGTCCACTCTTGTTTGATATTGGCGGATGGTACTGCCAATATAGTTCGCTTTGCAGCGAACACAATTAAAAGCGTAGATAGTGGACGAAGCAAGTGGCTGGGGTTTTTTCTTTATGGTCAAGGTATGATTTCATACTATTATTGTTGGTGAAGACAAAATTAAATTTAATTTGAGAGTAAAGCGGAGTAGAAGGCGGAGTTCTGAAAGTATTTTGTGGCTGATGTGGTCGTAATAGGGAAATGAAAAATATTGTACGTCTTTTTTAACGGTGGGAACTTTAAGTGGGGGTTGATAAATATTATTAAGAAAGTTTCTGGTTGAAGATTGTAACAGATGCTTTGGGAAGGAGTTGTTAATGCTGAAATTGTGAATGAATTCTATTTCGTGGTGGAAGGATAAGTACGAAAAGCAGAGATGATAGGCACAGTGGATTAAAATTTTGATACTGTTTATTTTATATAGCGAAGGGGCGTGGCTTAGGTAATTAGTACCTAGGCCTGTGTACGTAGGTTTTCGATATATGGAGGTGCTGAATTTGTTGTTTTGTTTTGTTATTGTAATATCTAGGAAGGGTAGGGTGTTACTGGATTCATCAAATCATACCTTAACCATAAAGAAAAAACATCCCAGCCACTTGCTTCGTCCACTATCTACGATTATAATTGTGTTCGCTGCAAAGCGAACTATATTGGCAGTACCATCCGCCAATATCAAACAAGAGTGGACGAACATCGTGGTGTTTCCACCAGAACTTCGCAGCCCTTGAACAAACCCTCCAAATCAGCAATAAGGGATCATTGCCACGTTCACAACCACCCGCTACTTTCCTCTAATTTCAAAATTGTTAATTCAGTCAACCAACTAATCGACCTCCGTATTCTTGAGTCCCTTTATATACTCAGTATTCAACCAACCCTCAACGACTACAGTTCCGCTTTCAACCTAAACATCGCCAAATAAACTCTCATACTGAAAAGAAATCCGCCATCATTCCGCTTGGCTCCATCCTTTCCAATATGGATTTTTTCAACAAGCCACCATTCCCAATCCTCTGTACAATTAGTCCCTCACTACGTTAATGATTTGGTAAGACCCTCCTCAATTTTAATTTATTATTTAACTGTTTTATATTCTGCTTAGTGTTTACACTTTTATACTTTATATCATTTCATCTTTGATTTTAATTTAATGTACACTGTAATTGCATTATTAATTCTCGCTAATTATCGCCAATTTTCGGATGTTCATTTTAATATATTGTATGTTTTTGTTCATTATATTTATTTGTCTTTATTCGATTTTAAACTTTTTAGCACTGATGATGGAAATTGAATTTTTCCGAAACGTCTGTAAATAAACATGTACCATCTTTTCGTCCTCCTATTCTTCGGTAAGCTACGTTTCCCTAAGAACAAACCATTCAACCAGGTTTTATATATATAGTCGCGGATCTAGAATTTTTGTTTCGGGGATGCTGGTTGGGTTCGGATGAAATTCTGAACCAAGCTTAAATATTATGCAATCATTCCTATAAAAGTATTTGATAATGAGATTAATGTTCAATGATTACCAACTTATTAGGAACGCTCACTCAAAACCAGAAACACTTCACAATAGAAATAATGTACAGCCACTTTCTAGCCGACTGTCCAACCTATCACAGGACCCAGAAAATTCATTGAAAAATACATCCACAAATACAAATATTTAGCTTGAAGATGTTATTTTAAATCTCTCATTATTTCATAAATCAAAAAGAAAATTACTGTAAATTATATCATTCTGGTCTGAAACGTACATTATAAACAAATGTGTCGATGTGCCAATGTGCCCGACCCGATTGGGTAATGTACTACTCGATGATACCCAACCCGATCGGGTAATTGCTAAAAAATCGGGTACGGGTAGTAAAAACCAAATTCTAATTTAATTTTAATTTTATTGTTTTGCAGGTTTTCTTGATATATTTTTGTATAATATTTTTTAACAAAACATTCAAAATGGCAAATCGTAGTACGGTTTGGGACTATCGTGTCATTGATAAATTAGATAATAATAAAGCCACGTGCTTGAACTGCACACAGTTAATAAGTCGCGGTACTAAACCAACAAATTTTGGAACGTCTTCAATACCCGATCGGGTATTACACTTCGGGTATCCGTACCCGATTACCCCGTAAAAGCGCTACCCGTTGCATCCCTAATATATATATATATATATATATATATATATATATATATATATATACAGTGGCGGCTGGTCTATAGGTGCTGCAGAGCTGCAGTCCCTCCTGAACTGAACTGCCAAACGTACGATGCTACTACGATAAATGTATTTTTGAAGCTAAATTAAAGTTGTTTCATCCCATGTCTAGAAATTACTTTGTGATACATTATTTATTAAATAAAAAGATTATATTTTCAAAAAATAAAACTAAGACCCACTTCAAACATTGCAAATCTTAACTGGCGTGAAGTGAAAATAACACTACGAAACTCGATTCAGAGCTGCGATTTTTGCAGCTCACCAGTTACCGAGGCGTGTTTGTTGAGAAGAGTTGTTGTGTATATTTTCGTTATTAAAGTAACAATTTTGGTGAAACGAGAACTCGTGGAAAACAAAGTGAAATACTTGCGAAATGTAATTTTGTTAGAAAATCTAGAAGAGGAAGAGCCATTGTTGTCCCAAGGCGATATGATGACTAAGCTGATTGATGCAGCATTGCTTGTATATATTAAGTTAAGGTGTATGTATATATATTATATATATTATATATATATATATATATATATATATATATATATCCATCTCATAATTGTAAGGTTAGTGAAAAATTCACTTAATTTAGAGCTACCATTTTTGGGCTCTTGTGGCATCATTGTTTGGGCACTCTTGTGGCATCATTTTTTGGGGGCACTGCGCGTCTTATAGAGAGCTCTCTTGCAATTCAGTCTGGTTGTTTAGATACAAGATTGTTGCATCGTGCAATGGTGCAGGTTGTATTGTTGTTGCAAGGTTTAGAAAGAAGACCATAAATAGTGCCCCTTTTGTTTTTTATCTTAATTTTATGCAACTGAGGCATAAGGTAGGCCCACATCGAGTCAGCAACCCTGACGTAGGACCTAATAGGACCTCCAAGTCCGTAAGTTTTTAGTCTAGCTTAACTTGGGCTGTAGGTTAAACTGGCCCTTCAGAGCTTGGCCGTTCACGGCTCAGCTGGGATTCTGAACCCAATAAAATAAAAAAATAACATGGTCCTTCGGAACCGGATTCTAGCCCAAGACTGAGTCAGTGACTATTTTTCGGTAAAGTTCTGATTTTGCAAACTGTAGCCCAAGTTAGGCCTGGATGGGTTAAGCATAATTGAGTTAAGGTCCCAGGGTAGAAAGTTTGGTCGCCCAATTGCGAAACTTGGCCACTAGTCTGTCGTTGTTTTGGGCCTACATTTTTACCGGTTTGGTTAATTTTGGCTTATTATTCGTAGGCGAATGTTGCAGACTTCAGTGCGCCAGTTACTTGGGTGGAAAATTTGCTATTTGAGTTTGATCAGTTTGGTTAAGTATTTTTGCCAATTCAGCTTATTTGGCATTGAGCCCAATTGTTGTTTGCATTGAAGATGAGTGCAGCTGAATTGAGCAAGTTTAAAAAAAGGAGAAGCACATACAAAGGTCTAATTACAAAGGTCATTCAAAGTCATTGCCACTATAGATTCTGCCATTGAGCAAGAGGACTTAAGCTTAGTGACTGCGCCGCTTTCCATATTAGAAACTAAAAAGGTTGCTCTAAGCGAAGTAAATGTTAAAATTGAGGCTCTTATAGAAGAGGATGAACTAGAAAATAACATAATTTACTTTGAAGAGATTATTGATGATATAATTAAAGTATGGCACAGAGCAAAAGAGTTTAGCAGCTCAGTACAGTTAGAGACCAGGTCTAATAAATAGTGAAACACAACCCTCAACAAATGGTGTTTGTGAAGTTAAGGTTAACAGATCTGCAGTTCAATTACCGAGGCTTGTACTCAAAACATTTTCTGAGAGTATTCAAGAATGGAAAGGATGGGCAGACAGTTTTCAATCAGTAGTTCATTCTAGTCAAGTGTTAAATGCGGTGGAGAAGTTTAATTATTTGCAGTCCCTCTTGGAAGGCGAGGCAGCAAAGACAATAGCAGGATTAGCATTAACAGAGGCTAATTATAATGTGGCTTGGGATATATTAAAGAAACGGTTTGGTAAGCCAGAGATCTTAATTAAAAGCCACCTCCGTGAACTTTCAGCTATACCTCCTGTTAATAATCCAAATAGTGTCAAGGAGTTACGGCAGTTATATGATGATTTTGAAGTTAGAACTAGGTCCATGGACAACTTGGGTGTAGGAATGGAAAGGTATGGTATAATGTTGGTCACTATACTGGAGTCTAAATTGCCTAGCTGAATTTTGCTTGAATTAAGTAGGGGACACTCTACAGAACAGGTGTACATCCCCCTTCAGCAGATGTTAAGTCTTTTAAGCACAGAATTAGCAAGACGAGAGGGAATTGAGTTTGCACAGTGGGATGTTAAACAAGGGGACAAAGGCAGGCACAGCACCAAAGTTTCTACCAAAAGGAATAGCCCAGGTACAGTGTCAGCTCTACATGCATCCTCTGAGAATAAATTAAAGGGAATCAAGGAATGCATATTTTGCGAAGGCAACCACAAGTCATATAAATGTGAGGTGGCTGAGTTTTTACCTTTTGAGGAGAGAAAGGACAGGGAAACTAAGTCCACAGCATGTTTTAAATGTTTTTTGAAAGGTCACAGAGCAAGGTTTTGTAAGTTTAAAATTTTGTGCAAAAAATGCCATGGCCGGCATCAGCCATTATTGTGTGAAAACACTCCTAGTAGGCCTACCCCCGAAGTAGAGACATCAGTGGCACATGCCACTGCTATGAAAGGGAGTAAAAGTAAAGGAGGATCATTGCAAACAGCTGCAGCATTATTAATTGGGAATGATGGAGAAGCTACTGTAAGAGTGTTGTTTGATAGTGGTAGCCAGTGTAGCTTTATTAAGACCAGAATTTCCAGAAAATTGAAGTTTAAAGAACTTAAGAGGGAAAATTTAAGAATTTCCGGGTTTGGAGGTTCCGTTCAAAACCGAACCAAAGTTAAGAAGGTAGAAGTTCTGGTTAAGGGGTTGTTCCTACAAGGTCCCACTATCAAGGTCCACGCTGTAGAGATTGAGGAACTTTGTGCTCCAGTCACTACTTGTTTTGATATGGCATGTGTCCAAGAATTGCTAGTTAAAGGAATTAATATGGGCAATAATAAGTTTGAAGGAACAGAAGATATTAGTCTTTTGACTGGAGCTGACTATTACTGGGACTTCATCACTGGTAACATTGTCCGCACATCTCGAGGTCCAGTAGCTATTGAAAGTAAGCTAGGCTAGATACTACATGGTAGGTATTGCAATGAAATGGAGGTTAAAGCTCTTTTTGTTAATAGTGAGGAGGACAGCCATGGTTTGGAAAGGCATTTGAAAGCCTTTTGGGAACTTGATTCCATTGGCATAAAGGACAAACAGGAGAAGCAGGCAAGTACAGTGAACAGTGATGTTTTAGAGCAATTTGAAAGAGGGATTGGGTTTAGAGATGGTTGCTATGAAGTTGGCCTCCCTTGGAAGGATTCTTGCAAACCCTGTTCAAACCTTCAGCTAGCTAATAGGAGGTTGGAGACTTCATTGCACAGGCTAAGAAAAAATGAGGATTTGTTAAATGAATACAATGTGGCCATCCTAAGCTATGTAAAGGAGGGCTATGCTGAAAGGGTGCAAGGTGAGCTGGTGAACCAGGAGGCACATTATCTGCCACACCATGCAGTGGTATGGCGAGACAAAACTACCACCAAACTGAAGGTAGTTTTTGATGGCTCAGCCAAGGACAAAGGTGGTGTGTCCTTGAATTTCTGTTTGGATGCTGGACCAAATTTAAATGCAGATTTATTTTCTTTGGAACAGAGATTCAGGTTTGGTAGAGTAGCATTGACTGCAGATGTGAAGCAAGCCTTTTTGCGGATAAAGTTAAAACCAGAGGACAGAGATGCAGTAAGGTATCTGTGGGTGGATACGAAAGACTTGTTGGAAAATGAACCTAAGGTTCAAGCATATAGAATGAAGTCAGCGTTGTTTGGCCTCAGCTCTAGTCCATTTCTGTTGGCAGCTACTATGCAGTACCATTTTAAGAAATATTCTGGAGTCTATCCTGACACTATTGAACACATAAGGAAAAATTTTTATGTTGATGATTTGCTGTCTTCCGTGGATAATACAGAAATGGCTAAACAGATATTCATGGAGGCTAGAGCTATAATGAGGGAGGCTGGCATGGAGCTTAGAAAATGGCAGACCAATCATTCTCAGTTACAACAGTTTATGAGTCAGTCCTGTGTAGTACCTGATGCAGCAGAAAGTATTGAGGATTCTGGTATTAAGGAGTTGTGGGCAATGGACACAAAGGTGCTAGGCATTGTTTGGCAGCGAGGAGGGGATTTGTTTACCTTCAATGGGAAATCTTTAGTAGAGCTGGCTGAGAATGAAACAAGGTGGACTAAACGTACAGCTCTCAGTTTGGCTTCAAAAGTCTTTGATCCTCTTGGATTCCTGGCTCCATTTGTGATAAAGTAAAAAATTTGGTTTCAGAGCCTCTGTGAAATTGGACTTGGTTGGGACCAAGAGTTACCTGATCATATGGTGGTAAGGTGTGACTAAATCGCTCTTATTCTACAGATGAGGAGGTGGAGTTGTGTCCAGTAGTTCAAAGAAAAGGACACACATACTCAGGGGAGTAACACTTTCTTATTTGAATTGTTAATACATTACTTTCATTGTGTTATTATTGTTACAGGTGGTGGTGCATATATGCCCAAAGACAGGCTCGCATATATAAATAAGATAGAGATTAAATTAAATAAATAAACGAGATAATAAAGACCCTTTCTAAACAAGGGGGAAAACTGAATAATAAGAACAAAGAAGAAAGAAGAATCAAAAGAAGCGCAAGATCATCTATTGCAAAGAAGAGCTAAAGTATTATTTCTAAGGGGTACCTAGACCGTGGTATTTAGGGGATAGCCAGCTGTTCTGGGTATTCACGGGGTGGGGGTACTTTCTTAAATACTAGCGAGAATAAAGCGAGGAACATCTTAAATATATTGAAGGTGAGAAATTATTCTACTTTTTATCACTGGTAGCAGAGCGTGGCTCGAATTCGACAACATGAGCAATAAAGACAGTGGAGACTGGAGGATGAGAAGAGGATGTCCACATTTCAACGGGAAGCAAGAAGAATTTAGAAGTTGGAGAGGGAAAGTAGAGGATTGGTTGATCGTGTGCGAAGAAGTGGTATACCCTGGTTTGGAAATAAGGATGAATTTAGGAGGGAAGGCATGGGAGGTGACCGAAGATATTAGTCGAGGAAGTCTTAAACAAGAAGGCGGTGCAGCAATTATTTTGTCAGTTCTGGATAAAGTGTATAAAAAGGAGACTTTGATGGAGAATTATGAAAATATGAAGAAGTATTTCAAGATCAAGAGGGAAGTGGGTGAAACGATGAAGGACTACATTTTCCGGTATGAAAAAAACGCGAAGGACTGTAAAACAACATTAGGTAGAGAGATGTTTGAAGGAGAAGTGAAGGGATTTCATGTGCTGGAACAAGCGAGCCTGTCTGAACAACAAAAACAATTAGTTTTATCAGCATGTGGAAAGGAGGAGATGAAATATGAAACGGTGACACGAATAATGAGGAGGATATTTGAAACCTTGGAGGAGGAAGCAAAAGGAGAGGAGTGGTTGGAACATGACCAGATGAATCGTGGATATGGTGGAGGAAGAGGATTAAACAATAGAGGTGGAGGTCGATGGAGAGGAAATTGGAGCAGGAAAGGAGCCGGAAGAAGAAACCCGATGAACCAACAGGGAAAGGTAACAACATGTACAATCTGCAAATCCGAATGGCATTGGGCCTATGATTGTCCAAAGCATTATAAAAACAAAGGGATGGTTAGTCGATCTGATAATGATAAAGAGAAGAAACACGAGGAACAGGAGGAGGAGAAAGAAGAGAAGATTTACGTGAGTGGGGTCATAACTGAGGAAGAAGAATGGGGAGATATTGAAGCTATTTTAGACACTGGATGCAAATCAACAGTATGTGGAGAACTATGACTATCAAAGATAGTGATGGAGTTGGATAAGGAGGAGCTTAAGAGAATGAGGGCAAAGACTGTAACATCAAAAAAGGTCTTTACCTTTGGGAAGACGAGCTTCCCATCAAGAGGCATCATGGAAATTCCTGTCAATATAGGAGGACAAAAAGTGTATATAAAAACGGAAATACTGAAAGGAGATGTGCCCTGGTTAATAGGGAAGGAAACTATGTGTAAAATGGATATGAAGGTATGCATGAAGGAGGAAAAGGTGGTGATAGGAGATATGAATAACGTAGAAGTGACGCTTAAAGAAGATAGAAGAGGACACCTGAGAATTGGTTTGATACCACAAAGGAGAAGAGAAGAAGTGTGGACAGAAGGATGGAAAGAAAAAGGAGATAAGGAGATTAGTGCAGCCATAAGAAAGTTACATCTACAATTCGGACACGCTAGTGGAGAGAGAATTTGGAGGTTGACGGAGGATGCTGGATGGAGTGAGGGACTGGAGGAAGAGCAGAAAAAGAAGATGAAAAACAGATTATTGGAACAACTAACTGAGTGCGATATTTGTAAGAGATATAAGAAGAATCCACCAAAGCCAGTAGTGGGTTTGAGTTGGAGTAAACAATTTAATGAGGTGGTAGCCCTTGATCTGGGAGAACTTGAGGGACGAAGATTCTTAGTAATGGTAGATATGGCGACAAGATATTGTCAAGCCAGGTGGATAAAGGACAAGACACCAGAGACTGTGATGAATGGAATGATGGAGGGATGGTTGACTATTTTCGGAACACCGGCAAAAATACTGACTGACAATGGAGGTGAATTTCAAAACGAAAAAATGAGAATTATGTGTGAAAAATGGCAGATAAAAATGATGACTACACCAGCAGAAAGTCCATGGAGCAATGGACTGTGTGAAAAGACTGTCGGATTACTGAAGGAGAGTTTGAGGAAGATGGCGGAAGAAGTAAACATTAAGATTGCTCTAGGATGGGTGGTGTTGGCAAAGAATTGTCTGAGTAATTATGGTGGTTTTTCGCCAAACCAATTAGTGTTTGGGCATAATCCGATACACCCGAACCTTCTGAATGATGGCTTCAGCATTGGTGGTGTTGTAGAAGGAAATGAAGAACAGATGGTGAGGGAAAATCTACAAGCGATGCATAAGGCAAGAGAAATATTCATTAAGAATGAATCTTGTTTAAAAATAAGGACTGCTCTGAGGAAAAATATAAGGGTACATAAGATAGAAGATGTGATTATCAATGATGAGGTCTACTACAAAAGAGAAAATGAAAAAGAGTGGAGAGGACCAGCAAAGGTAATTGGCGTAGATGGGAAAACTGTGATTGTGAAGCATGGGGATTCATTAAGGCAAGTGGCGCGAGTGCATATCACTCGGATTCAAGGAACAAATGAAGTCATGAAAGAAGAGAGAGAAAGAGGTAATGAAAAGGAAGAGGAGATCGATAACAACAACTTTGACAGAGAAGAAAGGGACATGGTTATGGTGAGAAGAGATGGAGGAGATCCAGTGTGTGATGATGATGAGGCGATGGAAGATGAAGAGGAATCAGAAGATGAGGAAGATGAACGTGAGGAGGAGGTAGAGAGAGAGATTATACCTAAGTTGAAAAAAGGAGATAGAGTCAGGGCCCGGCATAAGGAAACAGGCGAACGAGAAGAATGGAAGATTTTGGGTTTAGCTGGAAAAAGATCGAGTAAAAAGTGGGGAGACAGCTACAATATACAAGAAATAAATACCGGCAGGAAAGATTGGATTGATTTAAGAGAGTACGAAGAGATAAGGAAGATAGATGACGAGGAGGAAGTCCTGCTCGGTTTTGAGGATGAAAAGGTAGAGGAAGCCAAACGAAAGGAATTACAAAGCTGGCTAGATAACGAAGTGTATGAAGAAGTAGAAGATGTTGGTCAGAAAAGTGTGTCCACAAGGTGGGTGGTGACTGAAAAAGTGAAAGCAGGTAAAAGGATTTGTAAAGCAAGATTGGTGGCGAGAGGATTCGAGGAAGAAATGGAAGACTGGGAAAAAGATGCACCCACTTGTAACCCAGAAACTTTAAAATTGTGTCTATGCATAATTAATCAGAAGGGATGGAAGTGTCATACTTTAGATATTGCAACTGCATATTTACAAGGAGAAAGAATACAGAGAGTAGTGTATGTCAAACCACCCAGTGAAGTAGAAAGTGGTGTTCTATGGCAGTTGAAGAAAGCAGTTTACGGACTTAAAGATGCGGCAAAAGCATGGTATATGAAGGTGGTGAAGGTGGTGGTGGAGCTTGGAGGAGTTAAAAGCAAACTGGAACCAAACGTGTTTTATTGGAAAGATGATCAAGGAAGTGTAAGTGGAGTCCTATGTGCACATGTAGACGATTTTTGTTACGGAGGAGATGATAATTTTCTTAAGACAGTTATTACGAAGATGAAAGAAAAATTGAAGGTGGGAGATCAAGGAAGGCAGAATTTCAAGTATATAGGAGTTCACGTAAGACAACAAGAAAAGAGAATACTCATTGAGCAAAGGAAATACATCGAGAGTATACAAGAACCCGAAGGGAAGCTTTATCAAGGTCTTAGAGTCCTAAAAAGGAAAGAGTTGACTCTCTATCGATCAATTGTGGGACAACTGAATTGGATATCACAACATATCTTACCCGAAATAGCTTATGATGTAAGTGATCTAAGTAGAGCGTTTAAAGAGGGAACGACACAGGATATGAGAAAATTAATAAAAATCGTGAAGAAGGCAAAAAGATCAAGGGGAGAAATCGTCCTAGAAAAATTGGATGAAGAGAAAATATTTTGGGAAATATATGCAGATGCCTCGTTTGGAAATGTGGAGAACGAACAAACTCAAATCGGATACATAATATCATTAGCAGATGATATGGGAAGAAAATGTCCAATATGGTGGAAGTCGAGGAAGGCAAAAAGAGTGGCAAAAGCTACAATTGAAGCTGAGGCACTGAGTGTTGGAGAGGCTATTGAGGGAGGAATTTACTACAATCAACTATGGAAGGAGATAGTGGGGGGCAGAAAGATTGAAATAAGAGTGAAAACTGACAGCAAAACACTAATGAAGGCGATAAAATCAAATACTGGTGTCAGTAGTAAACGGCTGAGAATTGATATAGCTGCAATTAAAGAAACTTTGGAGAGTGGTGAAGTGACAGAGGTGGAGTGGGTGCGAGGTCTGGAGCAGGTGGCGGATGTGTTGACCAAGAGAGGAGTCGCCGAAGAAAATATAAGAAGATACGTGGGAGGAGAGAGTTTGAAAAAAAACTGAAGGAGGAAGAGAAGAGGATAAGAGTGACTAAATCGCTCTTATTCTACAGATGAGGAGGTGGAGTTGTGTCCAGTAGTTCAAAGAAAAGGACACACATACTCAGGGGAGTAACACTTTTTATTTGAATTGTTAATACATTACTTTCATTGTGTTATTGTTGTTACAGGGGTGGTGCATATATGCCCAAAGACAGGCTCGCATATATAAATAAGATAGAGATTAAATTGAATAAATAAACGAGATAATAAAGACCCTTTCTAAACAAGGGGGAAAACTGAATAATAAGAACAAAAAGAAAGAAGAATCAAAAGAAGCGCAAGATCATCTATTGCAAAGAAGAGCTAAAGCATTATTTCTAAGGGGTACCTAGACCGTGGTATTTAGGGGATAGCCGGCTGTTCTGGGTATTCACGGGGTGGGGGTACTTTCTTAAATACTAGCGAGAATAAAGCGAGGAACATCTTAAATAAATTGAAGGTGAGAAATTATTCTACTTTTTATCAAGGTGGAAATATTGGTTCAAAGAATTGGCACATCTTGGAGACATTGAAATCTCAAGATGGTACTTTGGAGAGTTGAACAATAGTCCAGACAATTTGGAGCTGCACATCTTTTGTGATGCAAGTGAGGAAGCCTATGCAACTTGTATTCATATAAGAGGCACATTCAAAGAGGAAGTAGGTTGCAGGTTGGTCGCTGCAAAGAGCAGAGTAGCACCTTTGAAAAGGCTTCCTATTCCGAGGTTGGAATTGATGGGTGCAGTTATTACTAGTCAGCTTGCAGTTACAGTGCAAAAGTCTTTGGGTCTCTATGAAATTCCAAACTATTATTGGACAGACTCCACTATAGTTTGGCACTGGTTAAGAAGCCAGGCAAGGAAATGGAAACCATTTGTTGCCAATAGGGTGGAAGAAATTCAAGCACACACAGATCCCAAGCAATGGAAGCATTGTCCAGGCACCCAAAACCCAGCTGATTTACCAACACGAGGAATTTCAGTGAAAGATCTTGAACAGTCAAGTTTGTGGTGGAATGGGCCAGAGTGGCTAAAACGTCGAAGTGAAAACTGGCCTTCTAATCACCCTATTGTACTATTGTAGGAGAATGCCAGGCTGAAGAAGAATGGGTGAGTGAGATGAGAAAATGCACTGTGAACAGTTGAGGACATTAGCAGTCTGAAAAGGTTGTTAAGAGTGACATCATCGGTATATAGATTTATAAACAACATTAAGGAAGAATCATGAAGGGAAGGAATTCTGAACAGTAAGGAGATTCAGCAAGTCAGGCAATACTGGGTGGTATATGGACAGAAGAAAAAATTTGGTGAAGAGAAAAAATTGCTCACCAGCCGTCCATTACAGGTTCTACCAACACATTCTGCTCTCAAGGGTTTGGATGTGCTTTTGGATCAGGATTTATTGAGAGTATGAGCAGTGGCGGTCCTAGCTTACATGACGCCCTGGGCGAACCTCACCTTCAGCGCCCCCCCCCCCCCTGTTCGCCAACACACACACATTCGAATCCCAAAATAAAGGACAGACATAACTCTTTCACAAAATAACTTTTTATTGGACTAATTGTTTGAACTTCAGAACCAAAACAAAGACTCAAATTTCTGAATTTTACAAATCCTTCATCACGTAAATAGAATAACTCACTTAAGAGAATGTAATTATGATACTATGAACAGGAAAAATACAAATTAAATTGCACAACTGCCATAAATAAACTAGAGAATCAAATTTCTAAATTGTACAAATGCTCTATCACATAAATAGAATAAGACACTTAAGAGAGGGTAATTATTATGCTACACTTTGAACAAGAAACAAAATAATTGCACCACAGCACAACTGCCATCTAAAGCCTGACTCTTCTTACCTTCCTTGATGCAAAGTCATGAATTAAATCATCATATGAAATCTGCTCAGCAATTGTATGATTTATACTGATGATGGCCAGACCGGTAAGGCGTTCCTGTGACATAGTTGACCTCAGGTAGGATTTGATGAGCTTCAGCTTTGAAAAGCTCCTCTCTGCTTCAGCAACAGTGACTGGAAGAGTAAGACCAATTCTGAGAGCAGTCCACAAATTTGGATATATTTCAGAGAGCTCCCTTTCATGGATAAATGTCAGCAGTTCAAGCAAGGATATGGTCTTTGATGGCAAGTCAGGCAAGTTCTTCAGCTCCTGTGCAAGCTCTCTGCCATCCAAGTCAGATTGTCCCTTAAAGTGTAGTGTAGTACTAAGGTTCACACATTGTTCTGTCAGCTCCTCAAATGTGAGATTTTGGAAATGTGTCAGCACTCCAAACTTCTCTCCCACAATTTCCAACGTGGAAAATCTTTCCTGAATGGCTGATGTTGCAGCATCAACCACTGCATTGAAAAATGTCACCTCCAGCTTCTTCAAAGCATCAATCAAGGGCTCATCAGATGCTTCATAGGAGAAGTGCCGCTTTGTGGACCTCAGCCGTTTTTGTTTTAACACAGCCTCCACATTCATTTGTTCACAGATATCTGTGGCTGCCATTTGTGCAGCCACAAAACCTGTTGCCCTGTAATTGCGGAGACCTCTCTCTGTTTTTTTAGGAGATTTACTGCAACATCAACGTGCATGCTAGGAGACTGCATCTGCTTGCTCACATGCTGAATTTGGCACAACAGGTCATGCCACACCACTGAACAAATGGCGAAGCGGTATGACCCAACCTCCTCTGACAGAGATTGAGCCTCGACCTTTATTACAGAGTCTTTGGTGTGGTCCCTCACCTCGATCAGTGCATCTCTCACTGCAGCTGCCTGATATCTCAGGGGCTCCACACTCTTGATCTTGCTTTCCCACCTTGTATCAGACCACATCTTCAATGTGATGTTCACATGTTTTTTCAAAATGGCCCATCGTTGTGTGGAGGCTGAAAACAAGTTGTAAAGCTTCTGCAAGATGCCAAAGTAACTTGTGGCATCAATAGATCCCTTAGCAGCATCGGCCACAAGCAAATTCAGAGAATGAGCCCCACATGGAACAAACAGAGCTCTGGGATTAATTTCTAGGAGCCTGGATTGAACACCCTTGTTTTTTCCCCTCATGTTGGCCCCGTTGTCGTATGATTGTCCTCTACAGTCCATGAAAGGAACTTTTAGCTCCTCCAGTCTCTTCAGAATCAGAGATGCCAAATGTTGACCAGTGGACTCCTCTGCCTCCAAAAAACCCATGAAATGTTCCTTTATATGGGGCTTCCCCTCCAGTGACACAACCCGAATCACAACTGACAACTGTTCAGTGTGGCTGATATCTGGAGTGCAATCTAGAATTATTGAAAAAAACTTTGATTGTTTGATGTCGCTCACCATTGCTGAAATGGTCTTGCTGCTCGACAAATCAATGAGTTCGTTTTGTATGTGGTGGCCGAGGTAGCTGGTGTGACTGGAGGTCCCTTTTTGGACACGGTTAATGTGCTCTTGCATTATAGGATCAAATGCTAGGATCCTGGCTAGTGGCAGAGGGTGTTCCAAAATATTTCAAAAGTGCCCCTGCAAATAGTAAAATAGAACATAACAGACCAATGCATGAATAGGCTAGTACAATTAATTTAACATGTTATTAAGCACAATTTATTAAACTTTTAGAATAGGAAACAAATGAATAATACAACCTCCTTGGTTAATGGCTAATTATATACATAATAGTACACTTCAAATGACTCAGAAAGCTATATCACAAAATAGCAGTGCAATATAGCAGTGAAGAGTAGATGACATAGCTCTATACCTTTATCTTTTGCTCGTTTCTCCTCTTCTTCTTTCCTCTTTTTTCTAAACTGAGCACCTGATAGCTTTGACCTCTTCTTATCCATTTGCGGTTATTTGACAGACCTTAGTGGCTTAGTGTGAAGATTCGTTCTGTACTAAATAATATACATTTCACTATTTAACCAAACCCAGAAAAATAACATTACATATGTTAAAGTATGGGCCTTTATTCCCAATAATATTAATCTGGAAGCATTTTGCATTGTTTAGGTCTTTTATGGGAAGGTTTATGGAAAATGCAATAGATGGTTTTTTATTAATAAAAATATATTTATTGATCTTTTATTATTTATTTTATTTTATTTTTTATTTTTATTTATTTCTTTATTTATTTTTATTTTTTATTTTTATTTTTTTTGCAGGCGCTCATGCCGCCCCTCCACAAATGCCGCCCTGTGCGGCTGCCCATATTGCCCATATGAGGAACCGCCACTGAGTATGAGGTAGACTACAGTTTTCTGGGCTTCAGGAGAAAAGACATCCAATTTTGCTACCTTCTGGGGGGCACTTTGTGGAACTTTTGATCCTGGATACTCATCATAAGTTGTTACATGCTAGAGTTAGAGGAGTGATAATAGAGATCAGACAACAGTTTTGGATTCCCAAAATTAGACAAGTAGTAAAAAAGGTCATGCATAAATGTGTGGTTTGCAAGCGTTGGAGTGCAAAGCCTTATTATGAAAAGGTGGCTCCACTTCCAAGAGAACGGTGTGTCTATATTGCCTCATTTGATGTAGTGGGAGTAGACTTCGCAGGTCCAGTCTAAGTGTATAAGCAAGGGGAGTCTAACAAAGGTTATATATGTTTTTTCACATGTGCTACCACCAGAGCAATCCATTTGGAGTTGGTAAGCAACTTAAGTAGTGATGTATTTCTTTTGGCCTTTAAAAGGTTTGTGAACAGAAGGGGTTTCCCAAATAAAATCATATGGATAATGCAAAAACCTTCGAAAGGGCTGCAAAAGAACTCCAAGAAGTTTGGTCCTTGCTAAAAGAGGCGGGAGTTTATTATTGAGAGAGCACCATGGCGGGGAGGATTTTGGGAAAGGCTAATGAGAAGTGTAAAGTGTCCATTAAAGAAACTTTTAGCTAATGCTCATTTGAGCAAAGAAGAATTCTGCACTGTTTTGTGTGAAGTAGAAGCAATGGCAGTGGCGGCTCGTGATAAAATAAAATGGAGGGACTGCAAGCTTCACACAACAGTAGGGTACACAAATTTGACCTACCTCAGGTATGAGTTGATGTCCACGGATTTCCAGAGCATGGTAGTAGTAGTGGTGGTAGAAGGGATGGTTCGGGTGGTAGTGGTGGCGGTGGGGATGGCTGAGGTGGTGATGGTAGTATTACTTGAAAACAAAATCGGTGCGTCGGCTCTTCGATGTAGCAAAATGGTTGATTACTTTTTCATTAAAATCGTTCATTTCTGTTATCATTTTATTTTCAATGGATATCATTGCTAAAGCAGACAGTCTGTCATTCACCATGGTACTGCGCAAAAAAGTTTTTATTCTCTTCAAAGTTGAAAAGCACGCCTATATCGAGGAAGATCCGATGATACTCCTATACAGGACTCAGAGCCTTTAATGAAACAAAGTCCGGCGCCAGGTTCGAACTCGCAGCCTTTACTGCAGATAGGGATCGAACAGCTATCCCGCAGTGAAGATCTAGAGAGGCACCTTTATCATTGAATACTACATGAAGTCCGAGCTGAGAGTCGATCCCAGAACCTTGAAATTAACAAACAGCTTAACCACTATAGTCTACCTGGCGGGTGTGAGTGACCATGAATGCGGTATTACGGAGTTCCAGGTGAACAAAGACCCTAATATCCACTTAAGGTTAGCCCAAGAAGAAGTAGAAAAAATAGAAATAGCAAATGAAAATAAATAATACTGAAAACTTATACCATGCTTACACTTATAGACGAGTAAAGCTTTTTCACAGGAATAGTAGTAGGCTGATAGTAAAGTATAGAATAGACAAGGTTAGTAGTATAGCCGCAAAAGGTTAGAGTGCAGGAATGTTGCAAGTGATTAAGTAATGTTGCAAAGTGGGGTGGGGTTGTCGCAAAGGGGGTGGGGGTTGTTGCAAAGGGGGTGGGGTGTTGCAAAAAAAATAAAAAAAAGGTAAAAAAAAGGAAAAAAAGAAAAAAAAAGAAAAAAGAGTACTGCCCTTTGTTGCCAACCGGGGTTGCAAGGGGCATGCAACTTGGAGGCGGAGTTCTCCCCCAAGCTATTCCCCCAAAGGGCCAGAAAGGAGAGAAAGGAGGAGAGGTGTTCACCTGGCAGGAGCCAAGTGCATATTAAGACTTCAGCCGAGTAGGCGTTGTTTTATAGGCTCCTAATCAGCCAGTTGGCTGAATCAGTCAGTTGGCTGAGCCAAGGGGGGGAGGGGTACACCTGCAGGAGAGAGAGAGTAGGTGCCTTTGATTGCAAGGCATGCAACTTGGAGGCGGAGTTCTCCCCCAAGCTATTTTCGTTTACCTAACCTAAGAGGCCTCTAAAGGGTTTTCCCAAAGGGCCAGAAAGAGAAGGACCAGAGGTCCTTGCTCGGCTGGGAGCCGAGCTTGTAATGACTCCGTCAGTCGTCTCTCGGTCTTTTATAAACCTCTATTCTGGCTGAGTTGCCAGATAGCGCCATGTATGCAGTTGCTGAGTTGCCAGATATCGCCATGTATGCAGTTGCTGAGTTACCAGATAGCGCCATGTATGCAGTTGCTGAGTTGCCAGATGGCGCCATGTATTCCAGATAGCAATATTTCTTAAATTGTACTTGTATATATAATAAACTAATGAACCACTCGTGTGCACAAACCATAGAAAATACCACAATATATGACGGTAGATGAATCCAATTAAGTTCTGTTTATTAAATAAATAATTTTTACACACTTAATTTTTATTATAAATATTTTAGTCACGAATAACGAAACGAAAAGAAACTTTACGAATATATGCGATACAGTTCAAAACACACGACCCTCATTCCCCCCAAATTCCCCCACCCGGATATATATATATATATATAATAAACTAATGAATCACTCGTGTGCACAAACCATATAAAATACCACAATATATATTTATATAGTTAATCAATTGGAAGATTCAACCATATAAAATACCACAATATGTATATATAGTTAATCAATTGGAAGATTCATTTAAAGTTGAAATTAGCCAAAACACAATACGCTATAACGGGGTCGGACGACTAATGACATCTTTATATTTTCTCCAATAGATTTAATGATCGTATTACCCCGCCCCCATTCCCCCATGTGTGTTTATATATATATATAGAAAGAATCATAATAATCGTGTCTATTTTTCAACCCCTTATATATATATATATATATATATATATATAAATTGAATTTCGCCGTGGCACACCATGTTTGGCAAGCGCTTTAGTGGAGCAAGCCTTATTTACTGATACAAATTATATCTATCGGGCAAATAACTTTTAATTCAATCACTGATTGCCTCTCTAAAACCGTAACAATACAATTTATTAAGTAGAATATTATGGTCTATTACATCAAACACCTTACTCAAATCCACCGCCAATACCCTCAATTTAGAAGTGGAAGATGTGCACAAGGCTATTTATTTTGCTCTTTAGTAATAATAACAACTAGCTCACACACACTATATATATATATATATATATATATTATATATATATATATATATGTCTATTTTGTTTTGGTAAGCCTTTCACGCGTTTCAAAAACAGAAAAAATATTACGCGCTTTTCACCTTAAAGTGAATTAAAACAATTTTACGAAAAAGAAAAGGAATTTCAGAATAAAGTTTATTTAGTCTCCTTGTAGAGACAGAAGAACAGCCCAATGATAACCTATATTTTTAATATAATTAAATAATTTTCTTTTTATCATAACCCAACCGAGCAACGATGTTAAGCGACGTTGGATCTGGGTAGTAGTTGGATGGAGGACCGTCCACCGCAACAGCTAGTTTACACTCGATGACGGGGATGAAATAAAAGGTAGGATGCGAACCTACATTTGTCAAAATTAGCTCAGACGAAATATACACACAAATCTTTCAACTTACCTTTTATATATATATATATATATATATATATATATATATATATATATAAATGGACTTTCACCGAATTAAAACAAATCACTAAGCAGTTAAAAGAATTCGCTCTATTATCATATTCACAAATCTACACACACACACACACACACACACACACACACACCTCTGTATATATTACGAAAATCAGAAAAAATGCCAAACGTGTATTAATTTAAATGAAACTAAACGTATATTAATTTAAAACAAATGAATTTTGTCCCTTTAAGAGAATTATTTATTATAAGAATTTAATTACTCAATGTAAGAAATTAATCATTAAACGCACGCGAAACACACGTATTTGTCCAAGGCCTTTTGAAAGGGGCTAGCGGTAGCGAAGGATTTTTGGTACGAACTTGCTCTTCTAGCTTTCCGTGCCTTTGACTTGTAATTAAAAATGATTTTATTAAAGGCGATGGTTATTTCTCTTGCAAACTTGTATGGCATCAGTTTCTTAGTTTATTGAAATGAATGAATAAAAATGGAAAGGTATATTATTATTATCATTATTATTGTGCATTTTCAAAATTAACACGCAGATTTTCGTCAGAGAAGATATGGGAAACAATTCAAAACGCACGTTCGTCATTCCCCAAACCGGCTATATATATATATATATATATATATATATATATATATATATATATATATATATATATATATATATAATAAACGAATAAACAAGTGCACACACACACACACCACACACCACACACACACACACACGAGGAAAGGCAGAAACTAGGTCAATTCGAATCGTGTCCCAAGAGGATTTTCTGCCCATAATTTTACCTTTCTTGAAGTCACATCAACCAAAAACTCTCCTGACTCCCTTTCTTAGCGAATTGTGAAAAATTACTAATAAATTGTAAGTAAAAATAAAAACCGTTTTGGAAATCATACAATGTTCTGCATTGTATAAAAAAACATTGCAACTGCTTGTATGCACTTATTTTTTATTTAATACACATGCACATTTAATTAATATCGTCAACACTTTAAACCATCTCTGAAAAATTCTGAGCAGTTATGTCTTACACTAACCGCAGCATCTAATATGAATTAAATAAAAACATTACTTCATTCGCATGTACATGGAAGTGTTACTCATGAAAACCAATTAAGAATTTCTTTTTCAAACTTTTTACGAAAAACGAAAAGGAAATTCAGAGCTTAAGCTATAGATTGTTGAGGCGAAATTTTCAAGTTGATCAGCCGAATGTACCATAGCCACAAGCTATATATATTATATATATATATATATATATATATATATATATATAGTATATATAAAACCTGAAAAGTAAGTACATAGTAGCAAAGTGGTAAGGTATTTAAATTGTGCTGTTGACAGGCACCTATAAAAGTCCTACAACAATTATCATAAATTCAAGATCTACAATTATTTATTGTCTACATAACATCTGATTAGTTCACTGTATACGTACCTTAAATTGTCATTCATAGGCTCTTGAAAAATGTAATGAATTTAAAATTAATTACTTTAGATGCCACAAATACAAATTTAAGGTACGTATATAGTGAACTAATCAGATGTTGGCTAAAAATTTTATTTGTTTGCTTAACCATGCTGAATTTTGAAGAAAATTTAACTTTGTAATCATTTTAACAGAATAACAAACATTTTGTTTTGGATAAAACCTTAAGTCTAAAACTAAAGAGTATGTGGAACATGTCAAAAGTAAAATATACTTATAATTTTCATACAATGATTACATGAACTAGAAAATTGTAAAGAACGATGATCCTAATGTGTGAAAAACACACACACACACACACACACACACACACACACACACACACGCGCCCAAAATCTATAATAATAATAGCTACCTGAATGTAAAAATTAAAATGGTATGGCCGACAATTCTCTCAATATGTATATGTACTTTCCTCTTACATTACATTGCATTTGGAAAACATGAAGCCACTCGAGCCAATCCATGTCATGAGCTACATTTTTTAATAATAATAATAAAATCTTGCAAGAATACAGCTATTTATTATCACCATAGTAGCCTATATAACTGAAGCAATAGTAATGAGTAACTTATATTACAAGCATTTTGGGTTCCTTTCCTGACAACAAACTAAATACAGTATATATTAAACATGTAGAAACATTTGTAGAAAAAATTGTCTTTTAGTACGATATATTAATTATTATTATTTCTAATGAGACATTAAGTTCCACTGTGACTGAAAGGGTTAAACTTATTTTTATTAAGTCTGTTCCAAACTCCTGCTCTTTCTTACCTAATATGGCACTTGGATTTGAAAACTGTAGAGACAGTGCCTGAAACAATATTTTCTATTAAAATGAGCCATAAGAATATTCACTGGAACTGATTTGTATGCTCAAATAAGAAGAATGGTTCAATCACTAATTATGGAGAGCTTTTTCTGGCTTCAACAATCTTGTCAGGTCCACAGCCTACTGTTTGAGGAATGTTCACTGCTGTTTAACTACAATTAACAAATAGCTAAATAAGAGCAGATATATGTCTATTGTTAGCGATATTATTATTATTACGTATATTTGAGCATGTAAATGCATCAGTTAGGAATTCATTTTCTCCTTTGTGTTTCTTGTTTTCCTACATCTTTTTAAGATTTATAAATTCTAAAACCAAATACGTTTGGACTAGGATTCTATCTGGAAAGGGATCATATGAATGTTCTACGTTTGGACTAGGATTCTATCTGGAAAAGGATCATATGAATGTTCTGAAACATTATAACATATAAGATTAATAATTGAATGACAGAGGTACTAAGAACTGTATTAAACTATATTTACGATAAAGACGATGACGTAGCGCAGAAAAGTTATTATATTTGGCTGCATCCGCTGTTTCGGGGGACTCTATCGCACTTTCAAGGCCTGCTAAATGAAAGCTAAAAATGTATAAATGACAAAAATATATAAACGTGGAGAGCTAGATCTAAAGTACAAAATTAAAACTGTTCAATAATAAAAATTAAAATTACAAAGCAGAAACACATAATCCAAAATCAAATCGAAAGTAAAAAAAAAATATAAATTACGTTTAATAGTGACGCGTATAACGTTCATAACATTTAAAATTACAATAAGCAAGTTGTAGAATACATAATTATGCAAGTTGTACCAAAACCCCATTTTCTTTTATAAATAGCCTTAGAACAATTAACATTTTTAATAATATATATATGCGCAAAGAGAGAAATGGCTTTGAGAGTCTTTTTCTCGGAACTGGAAATTGCCAAAACGTAGCCTAGCTTGACTTAAAGGGCTATCCTACTACGCTGTACATTACACTCCTTTATGGCGATTTCATTAACATTAAATTCATCAAGATATACATTTCTTTTATTAGTAAAAATCATGAAATTTGTTTTACTGGTATTTAGGAAGGGTTTTATTGGTGGCCAACCACTTCGTTACAATAATGAATTCTGTATATTTACATTTTCCATAAGATTTAAGTAGCCATTTCCGTTGTTCTATTATAACGGAAACCATATTGATTTGGAGATTTAAGGGTAACAGTTGATTCGACGCCTTTAGAAGGGCGTTCATTTCAAAGCGAGTCGTTGCAAGTCGCAACCACGTTTGCTTATTGCAAAGGGTACACGGATCAGCTTTCGCTCTCAATCATCTCAACAGTAAACTTTGTAGTGGAAATTTGTAGGTCGAGTATCATTGCTATATATATATATATATATATATATATATATATATATATATATATATATATATAAAATAACGTCTTTTCATGCAGTTTTTCCATTAGGATATGTAAACAGTAAGTACGCTTGTGCCTATGGTACATTCGGCTGATCAACTTGAAAATTTCGCCTCAACAATCTATAGCTTAAGCTCTGAATTTCCTTTTCGTTTTTCGTAAAAAGTTTAAAAAATAAATTCTTAATTGGTTTTCATGAGTAACACTTCCATGTACATGCGAATGAAGTAATGTTTTTTATTTAATTCATATTAGATGCTGCGGTTAGTGTAAGACATAACTGCTCAGAATTTTTCAGAGATGGTTTAAAGTGTTGACGATATTAATTAAATGTACATGTGTATTAAATAAAAAATAAGTGCATACAAGCAGTTGCAATGTTTTTTTATACAATGCAGAACATTGTATGATTTCCAAAAACGGTTTTTATTTTTACTTACAATTTATTAGTAATTTTTCACAATTCGCTAAGAAAGGGAGTCAGGAGAGTTTTTGGTTGATGTGACTTCAAGAAAGGTAAAATTATGGGCAGAAAATCCTCTTGGGACACGATTCGAATTGACCTAGTTTCTGCTTTCCTCGTGCGCGCGCGCGCGCGCGCGTGTGTGTGTGTGTGTGTGTGTGTGTGTGTGCACGAGTTGTTTATTCGTTTATTATATATATATATATATATATAGCCGGGTTTGGGGAATGACGAACGTGCGTTTTGAATTGTTTCCCATATCTTCTCTGACGAAAATCTGCGTGTTAATTTTGAAAATGCACAATAATAATGATAATAATAATATACCTTTCCATTTTTATTCATTCATTTCAATAAACTAAGAAACTGATGCCATACAAGTTTGCAAGAGAAATAACCATTGCCTTTAATAAAATCATTTTTAATTACAAGTCAAAGGCACGGAAAGCTAGAAGAGCAAGTTCGTACCAAAAATCCTTCGCTACCGCTAGCCCCTTTCAAAAGGCCTCGGACAAATACGTGTGTTTCGCGTGCGTTTAATGATTAATTTCTTACATTGAGTAATTAAATTCTTATAATAAATAATTCTCTTAAAAGGACAAAATTCATTTGTTTTAAATTAATATACGTTTAGTTTCATTTAAATTAATACACGTTTGGCATTTTTCCTGATTTTCGTAATATATACAGAGTGTGTGTGTGTGTGTGTGTGTGTGTGTGTGTGTGTGTGTGTGTGTAGATTTGTGAATATGATAATAGAGCGAATTCTTTTAACTGCTTAGTGATTTGTTTTAATTCGGTGAAAGTCCATATATATATATATATATATATATATATATATATATATATATATATATATAAGTAAGTTGAAAGATTTGTGTGTGTATTTCGTCTGAGCTAATTTTGACGAATGTAGGTTCGCATCCTACCTTTTATTTCATCCCCGTCATCGAGTGTAAACTAGCTGTTGCGGTGGACGGTCCCCCATCCAACTACTACCCAGATCCAACGTCGCTTAACATCGTTGCTCGGTTGAGTTATGATAAAAAGAAAATTATTTAATTATATTAAAAATATAGGTTATCATTGGGTTGTTCTTCTGTCTTACAAGGAGACTAAATAAACTTAATTCTGAAATTCCTTTTCTTTTCGTAAAATTGTTTTAATTCACTTTAAGGTGAAAAGCGCGTAATATTTTTTCTGTTTTTGAAACGCGTGAAAGGCTTACCAAAACAAAATAGACATATATATATATATATATAGTGTGTGAGAGCTAGTTGTTATTATTACTAAAGAGCAAAATAAATAGCCTTGTGCACATCTTCCACTTCTAAATTGAGGTATTGGCGGTGGATTTGAGTAAGGTGTTTGATGTAATAGACCATAATATTCTACTTAATAAATTGTATTGTTACGGTTTTAGAGAGGCAATCAGTGATTGAATTAAAAGTTATTTGCCCGATAGATATAATTTGTATCAGTAAATAAGGCTTGCTCCACTAAAGCGCTTGCCAAACATGGTGTGCCACGGCGAAATTCAAATATATATATATATATATATATATATATATATATGGGTTGAAAATAGACACGATTATTATGATTCTATATATATATATATATATAAACACACATGGGGAATGGGGGCGGGGTAATACGATCATTAAATCTATTGGAGAAAATATAAAGATGTCATTAGTCGTCCGACCCCGTTATAGCGTATTGTGTTTTGGCTAATTTCAACTTTAAATGAATCTTCCAATTGATTAACTATATAACATATTGTGGTATTTTATATGGTTGAATCTTCCAATTGATTAACTATATAAATATGTATTGTGGTATTTTATATGGTTTGTGCACACGAGTGATTCATTAGATATATATATATATATATATATATATATATATATATATATATATATCCGGGTGTGGGAATTTGGGGGGAATGAGGGTCGTGTGTTTTGACTGTATCGCATATATTCGTAAAGTTTCTTTCGTTTCGTTATTCGTGAAAAATATAATAAAAATTAAGTGTGTAAAATTATTTATTTAATAAACAGAACTTAATTGGATTCATCTACCTTCATATATTGTGGTATTTTCTATGGTTTGTGCACACGAGTGGTTCATTAGTTTATTATATATACAAGTCAATTTAATAAATATTGCTATCTGGAATACATGACGCTATCTGGCAACTCAGCAACTGCATACATGGCGCTATCTGGCAACTCAGCAACTGCATACATGGCGATATCTGGCAACTCAGCAACTGCATACATGGCGCTATCTGGCAACTCAGCCAGAATAGAGGTTTATAAAAGACCGAGAGACGACTGACAGAGTCATTACAAGCTCGGCTCCCAGCCGAGCAAGGATCTCTGGTCCTTCTCTTTCTGGCCCTTTGGGAAAACCCCTTAGAGGCCTCTTAGGTTAGGTAAACGAAATAGCTTGGGGGAGAACTCCGCCTCCAAGTTGCATGCCTTGCAATCAAAGGCACCTACTCTCTCTCTCTCTCTCTCTCCTGCAGGTGTACCCCTCCCCCCTTGGCTCAGCCAACTGACTGATTCAGCCAACTGCTGATTAGGAGCCTATAAAACAACGCCTACTCGGCTGAAGTCTTAATATGCACTTGGCTCCTGCCAGGTGAACACCTCTCCTCCTTTCTCTCCTTTCTTGTGGCCCTTTGGGGGGAATAGCTTTGGTGAGAACTCCGCCTCCAAGTTGCATGCCCCTTGCAACCCCGTTGGCAACAAAGGGCAGTACTCTTTTTTTTTTTTTTTTTTTTTTTATTCCCCCACTTTGCAACAACCCCACCCCCTTTTGCAACATTACGTAATCACTTGCAACATTCCTGCACTCTAACCTTTTTCGGCTATAACTACTAAGGTTCTTCCCCTCCTCCGCCAGCCACTGCTGACAGAAAGTAGTGGTGAAAGAAGATTTATAGGAAAGTAGGAAAAAGTATAATGAAGAGAATTGCCTCAGAGTTCATTCACACCATACGTACACTTATCTCCTGTACTCAATTATGCATCAGGAGACAGCGGTAAATAAAGGCTAGTATGAATACTAACCTCCTTAATCTAATCTATAATCTACACCATGAATTATTTGAAAGAAATTTTTATTTATTTATTATGTACAAGAAGAAGAAAATGGAGGTCGAGAGGTATATGGAAAAGAGAAGAAGGGAATAGGGTTAGAGTCTCAATTGTAAACCATAGGTTGCATGAAGAAGCCAAACGAGGGCTGATAAAAGACCTCTCTCTCTCTCTCTCTCTCTCTCTATATATATATATATATATATATAATTTAGTGGTAGACCGGATATCCACATCCGCATATGCGGATATCCGCGTCATTTTTAAAATCCTCATTCGCATCCGCACTTCTGACTTTGGATGTTATGCGGATATTACCTCTAATAAATTATGCAATTTACAATTAAATTAGCTAATAAAGTAGCTTATAAGGCCCACTCATGCACATTTCATGTAAAGTATTAATAATTATTAATGAACAAACAAATATATAAACCTCAAAATATAAATACCTGGTAACACAGAAAATTGAATGAAACTTGTTTCATTGAATTTTCTGTGGCTGAAACTCTTGAGAAAGTTATTATTTTTATCATAATGAAAATATTAATATTAATTTTAATTCTTATGCATTGCCTGCCATAATAGTAATATCATGAAATTTGAAAAATTGTCATATATTCATAATTCTATATTATATTGATAGATTAACTAAATATCCGCATCCGCATATATTGAAAGAAAAATCCGCATCCGCATCCGCAGATGTTGAAAAACTGACATCCGGTCCATCACTATATATATATATATATATATATACAGGGTGTCCCATAAGTCCGGCATCGTAGGAGAAATTCATATTTTTCTATTTCTACAAACCATAAGTCATATTTTTCTCTTTCTACAGGCCATAATGTCTGTGAGCAAGGAAGAACGAATCCAGATAATTCTACTCATAGGAAATCAGAGTCAAAGAGAGGCCGCTGCTGAATTTAACAGACTGCATCCAGACGCGAGCCAATAACACAGTTGTGTTAGCAGACTGTTGCAAAGTTTAAGGAAACAGGATCCATAGAAGATAAACCACGCAGGGACCTTCAAGGAGGTCCACTGACGATGATACAGCGACTGCTATCCTTGCTCATTTAACAGAAGTCCCAATAAGTCTCTTCGGCGATTGTCTGCCGAGACAGGAGTGTCGAAAAGTAGCATCCATCGCATTCTTCAGGCTCACAAATGGCATCCATATAAACTTCAGATCCTACAGAAATTAAGCGAAGATGATCCCGACCGGCGGATGGAATTTTGTGAATGGGCTACGGAACAATATGCTCAGGATGCCAATTTCCCGTCCACCATTCTGTTCAGTGACGAGGCTGTTTTTTATGGAAATGGTGAGGTAAATCGACAGAACGCCCGCTACTGGTCTCAAAACAACCCTCACTGGTATACCTCTTCAAAGGAACAAGGTGCATCTCGGGTGATGGTATGGTGTGGCATTTGGAAGGATCGCATCATAGGCCCCCTCTTTTTCGATGAACATGTCACTGGAGGCACCTACCTACGTATGCTCAAGGAAGAAGCATTTCCCAGTGTCTCGAACGAAGAAGGAAATTTCCAACATGGTTCCAGCAAGACGGCGCTCCTGCACATTACAGCACCCAAGTAAGGGAATACCTGTACCAACAATTCCCTGGTCATTGGATAGGACGTCGAGGGCCTGTGGAATGGCCAGCTAGAAGCCCGAATCTCACGCCACTAGATTTTTATCTCTGGGGCCACTTGAAAGCGCTGGTATACGCAGAGAAAATTATGAGTGTTGAACATTTGCGGCAGCGCATTATTGGGGCATGTAACACAATTACTCCTGACATCATTCACCGTGTGCTTGCTGACTGGGTATCACGTCTGAATTTGTGTATTGAAAACAATGGTGGACATATTGAGCACGTTCTGTAAATAAAAGCTTTTGTTTTGCCTTTTTTTATTATTTTTCCTATGATGCCGGACTTATGGGACACCCTGTATATATATATATATATATATATATATATATATATATACTGGTGTAGGTCTTCCTCTTGCTTTGATTTCAGTCTTTTCATTTAATGTCAGCTGTGAAAAGTTGATGCTTTACAAATACTTCACTCGATTTTCCATCGTCAAAGAGTAATTAAAGAAAGCACGACTTAACCGCACCGTCCACACACAATGTAAACACGAGACTGAGCTGCACCGACTGCAGCTCATTTTTTCCTGATGTGGCACCCATTAATAACAGACATGAATCGTACAGCAACTATGAAAGTAACTTAAATTTTGGTCTGGTTTTAATGAAAATTCACTTAGTAACGTACTGAAAATAACGTGTAATGACTTTTTATTACGATATATTTGTTAGTAGAGTATTATTCTGCTGTGTCTGAAGGAATCATACGCCTGGCAGTGAGTGTCTGGGGGGGACTGCAGCTCTGTAGCTCCTAGGCACGAGCCGCCACTGAGCAATGGTGAACAGTAAGCCTATCACTTTTGTTTATAACAGTATGCAGGATGCAGAGCCATTGACACCACATCATTTTCTTTGTGGTAAACGATTAACATCAATCCCCAGTTTGCCAGAAGACTTACAGCCTATCCAGAGCACTCAAGAAGAGTTAACCAGAAGGTTCAAGTACCTTGAAGAGCTACAAGATCAGTTATGGAAGAGGTGGCAGATAGAATACTTGCCAGAACTCAATTATTACTCATCAGGCAATGTAAAGGACTCCAATGCAAATTGTATCAAGGTGGGAGAAGTGGTAATGATTGGGGATGAAAGACCAAGGCAACGCTGGAAGCATGGCATAATTGAAGAGTTGTTTGTTGGCAAAGACAATTTAGTTAGGTCTGCACTGCTAAAGACTTCAGGAGGAAAATTAAAGAGACCTGTACAAAAACTCTATGCTTTAGAAATCAGCAAATACACGGATAGTCAACATGAAACATTTGATTTATAGTCTCATGGAGAAAGCTTGGCTAAATTTGCAGAAGGTAATGACAATAATGCCTCTTCGGTGGGGAGTGTTAGAAAATCTAGAAGAGGAAGAGCCATTATTGTCCCAAGGCGATATGATGACTAAGCTAATTGATGCAGCATTGCTTGTATATATTACGTTAAGGTGTATATATATCCATCTCATAATTGTAAGGTTAGTGAAAAATTCACTTAATTTAGAGCTAGCATTTTTGGGCTCTTGTGGCATCATTGTTTGGGCACTCTTATGGCATCATTATTTATTTGGGGCACTGCGCGTCCTGCCTACTCGTTTGTTGAATGCGGCACTTACAGGGCGTGGTCTTATAGAGAGCTCTCTTGCAATTCAGTTTGGTTGTTTAGATACAAGATTGTTGCATCGTGCAATGGTGCAGGTTGTGTTGTTTTTGCAAGGTTTAGAAAGAAGACCATAAATAGTGCCCCTTTTGTTTTTTATCTTAATTTTATGCAACTGAGGCTTAAGGTAGGCCCACATCGAGTCAGCAGCCCTGAGGTACGACCTAATAGGACCTCCAAGTCCGTAAGTTTTTAGTCTAGCTTAACTTGGGCTGTAGGTTAAACTGGCCCTTCAGAGCTTGGCCGTTCACGGCTCAGCTGGGATTCTGAACCCATTAAAAAAAATAAACTTCAACAGATTAACACTAAATGAAAAACTTGCAGTTAAAGATAAAGGGAAACCAACACCTAACTTAAATATTCAGCAAAGTAGCACAGGTCGCAGTACTAGGAATATGTACGTCAGTTTAATAATAAAATTTATGAAAAATGTGACTGGATCTGTGGATGTGATGAAACAAATTCGTTATTCTGCTTTCCATGCTTACTCTATGGTGGAGACGAATTATGGACAAAGACTGGTGTTAGAGACTTGAGACATCTGCCACAGAAAATCAAAAAACATGAACAATCAAGTAAACGGTTCTAGGACAGTTCATACCAGGACAGCTCATACAAGGACAACTTATACCCAGACAACTCATACCCGGACAACTCATACCTAGGACAACTCATACCTAGGACAACTCATACCTAGGACCAGAAAAAAAAATGAAAAATTAATGAAAACATTTATTTTGTAAAATTAAAATTTAAATTTAAACATTTAGAATTCATGCAAGTTATTAATGAAAACATTTTGAAATGAAAACATTTATTTTGTAAAATTAAAAATTAAATTTAAACATTTAAAATTCATGCAAGTTATATATATATATATATATATATATATATATATATATATATATATATATATTAATATATATGCCCAGTTAGGTTCATTGAATGCCCGGTTAGGTCAACTGAATACCCGGTTGGGTTCATTGAATGCCCAGTTAGGTCAACTGTACGCCCTTGACGATTGGTTAGGTTTAGTCGTGATATTTCGTTAAAACTAACGAAAATATCACGACTAAACCTAACCCATCGTCAAGGGCGTACAGTTGACGTAACCGGGCATTCAAATTTTATCCTATGTAAATAATGGTTCTCTATTTATTATATATTTGCAATAAATAATAAATTTGTTGTTACTGTTTTCTTATCTTATTTTGGTTAATTTGTAGAGTTTAAACTTTCGGGGTGGATATAGATGAAAAGATCAACATTGGGGTGGTAATTGATGAAGAGAGTATGAGTTGTCCTAGGTATGAGTTGTCCTAGGTATGAGTTGTCCGGGTCTGAGTTGTCCGGGTCTGAGTTGTCCGGGTATGTGTTGTCCTGGTATGAGCTGTCCGGTCACGTCTTTAAATATCCCCAGAGATAATAATCTAAGGGAGAAAAATCCGGAGACCTTGCGGGCCATTCAACGTCTCCAAATCTTGAGATTAACTCGCCTGGAAACGTTTGACGCAAAACTGCCATGCAGTTCCTCGTGGTATGGCAGGTAGCTCCGTCTTGTTGGAACCAGTGGTTTTCTAGACAAAGATCTCTTAATTTAGGAATAAGGAAATCGGTCAACATTTTTTCGTAGCGATCACCATTTACAGTGACCGTGTTTCCGGTGGAATCCTCGAAAAAGTACGGCACTATGATCTGAGATGCAGTAAGACCACACCAAACAGTTACACGCTGACTATGCAACGGGACTTCGGTAATATTCAATGGATTTTCTGTTGCCCAGAAACGACAATTTGTTTGTTTACAGTTCCATTCAAGTGAAAATGGGCTTCGTCTGACATAATCAAAGTTGCTAGAAAATTGGTGGTGTCATTTACCTTCCGTTGGATCCATTGACAGAATTGTCGTCTTCGTGCGAAATCTCCATCGTTTAGTTGTTGCACTGTTTGAATTTTATATGGAAAGAGCATTAAATTTTGCTTGAATATACGGTGTGTTGTTCCATATCCAACTCCTAACAGCTGAGAAGCACGTCTGATGCTTATGTTAGGATTATCCTGTACAATTTCATGAGTTCTGTTAATGATCTCGTCTATCCTTGCTGTGCGCACTCTTCCAGTTGGTTTTCTTTTTCCAATGCTGCCAGTTAGGGAAAAATTTCTGACACACCGACGGATTACTTTCTTAGAAGGTGATTTTGACATCTGAAAATTTGTCTTGAAAGATCTTTGAGCTGAAACTACACTTCTTCCATGCTCATAATATTGCTCAGTTATGAAACGCAGCTGTTCCACAGTCCATGCAGTCATCTTGAAGGGTTAGTTTTAACTAACACTTTTATTTTGTTTTGTATCTTATCTTGTCTTGTATTGTCAAAACCTATACAATCCTGTACAAACTTGTAACTATCCTCTTTCGAATGATGCGTATGATTTTATAAAAGGACTTATACTTTAAGAGTTACAGGGGTTTCTTTTGGGTCCCATTTCTCTGGATCACCCTTTATATATACACACACACACACACACATATATATATATATATATATATATATATATATATATATATATATATATATACAGACATATATATATATATATACACATATATATATATATATATATATATACACAGACATATATATATATATATATATATATATATATATATATATATATATATATATATATATATATATATACACACACACATGGAACTGTCTGTGTGTATCATAAAAAACTCAGGGGTCCATTCTGAGTTCATTCCCATACATATATATATATATGTATATATATATATATATATATATATATATATATATATATATATATATACACACATACACATATATATATGTTAACCCCTCCCCTCCTTTTATGGCCCTGGGGTGGTTCGGAGTCGACGGGGGTTCTGGTTAGGAGGCAGCAACGGATATTTCTTCTATAACATTCTAATTCTTTTCTCTCGCTATAGGGTCGACAGTTGTTAATTCTTCTCTTTCTATGATACTCTGATACTTTCTCTGATACTAAAATTACACCGGTCTGCATGAAAATCGATTTTTTTATTTTGAGTTGTGATTCTGAAGCAGTCCGCTGCGTTGAATTAAAAAATGCTACCAGTTTTTTCTATCAACCACAGTGTTAAAGTTATTAGCAAAACAATTTTGGGGCGTTTTGTAATTTTTTACCTTTTTTATCTTTAATTAATTTCGTTTTTTCATATTTTTCAGATAGATAATTCTAACATTACGTCTTTAAAATTTTAATAATGGCTTCTAGAGGATGTACCCATAGCCCAGACATATTTTGTTATATTTGTGGTCGGTATGCTTATTTTGGAATTAAATTAGGAGATCAAGACAAAAGTTGGGCTCCACACAAGGTTTGTCTTACGTGTGTTGCGGCACTAAGGAATTGGAGCAAAGGTAAAAAGAAAAGTTTGCCATTTGGGATCCCTATAGTAAGGCGCAAGCCTAGAAACCATACCGACGACTGCTACTTCTGTTCTTGCAATGTTAAAGGTTATAATGCAAAGAATAAAGAGAGCCTTCAATACCCAAGTCTTCCATCTGCAATAAGGCCGGTACCCCATGGTCCAGAAGTTCCTATTCCCCGCCCACCCGAGAGTCTGGATCAACACAATTCAGATTCTGATTCAGCTCCAAATCCAGACAATGATGATGTTTATGAACAGCCAACAGCTGACCGAGATCCTCCTAAACCATTAACCCAAGCCGAACTAAATGACTTAGTCAGGAATTTGAATCTGCCTAAGGACTCTGCAGAACTTTTGGAGTCTAGACTGCAGGAGAACAATTTATTGGCATCCGACACATACTTCGCTTGGTACAGAAATCGTGAGAAAGACTTCGTGCCTTTTTTCGAAGAAGATGGTCCTTTGGTGTTTTGCAAGGACATCACAGGATTAGTGTGCAAGCTAGGCATCGAATACCAAACCAGTGACTGGAGGTTGTTTATAGATTCCTCTAAAACCAGTCTAAAAGGAGTGTTACTGCACAACGGTAACAAATATGCATCAATCCCAGTGGCCCATTCTACTCATTTAAAAGAGACCTATGATAACATGAAACTGCTTCTGGAAAAAATTCAGTATCAAACTCACAGATGGATATTGTGTGGGGATCTCAAAGTCCTTTGCATGTTACTTGGGCAGCAATCAGGATACACTAAGATGCCATGTTTCATCTGCGAATGGGATAGTCGAGCACGTGACCAGCACTGGAAGAGGAAAACTTGGCCTCCTAGAGAGAATCTTACCCCAGGATCAAAGAACATTTTACATGAACATCTAGTTGAACCAAATAAAATCCTCCTACCACCCTTGCACATTAAGTTAGGCTTGATGAAGCAGTATGTCAAAGCATTGAATAGAGAAGGTGTGTTTCAAGTACATTTGTTCAAAATATCCAAAGATTAGCTATGAGAAAATAAAGGAAGGTGTTTTTATAGGTCCTCAGATTAGAAAGTTATTGACAGACGATCATTTCCTGAACACAATGACCAATAAAGAAAAAGAAGCATGGCTTGGTTTCAAAGATGTTGTTGAAAACTTCTTGGGAAACTACAAAAGCCAAAATTATGAAAGACTGGTGGAAAATATGCTTAAAAAGTTTTGCGCCTTAGGCTGCAACATGAGCCTGGAAGTTCACTTCTTATTTTCACATCTTGACCGTTTTCCCGAAAATCTCGAAGATGTCAGTGAGGAGCAAGAAGAACGATTTCACCAGGACATCAAAACCATGGAAAGAAGATATCAAGGAAGATGGCATACAAATATGATGGCGGATTACTGCTGGTGTCTGCAACGAGATCAGCCTAACGCACAGCATAAGAAAACATCAAAGAAGCACCGGTTTAGTCGTCATTAGTCAGATCTGCCTTCGTAGTCTTAAGTCTTTGGAATAAGTCCTGAAATGTTTGCAAGTAAAGAAGGTAAATATATTTTGTTTCTTTCAGTTATTTTTTTATTCTTTCATAAACAAGCAATATGCTTGTCCAAGAGCTAAGAGCTATTTAATTCTGCTTTAATTAGGTTTTACTCTATCACCTAATGATTTTGTGCTACAAGGGGTGTTGTAATACCTCATCTGTCCCCAAATGTTAACCACCCATTGATGGGAGGGGAGAGAGTATTTTGCTGGGAACGGGACTGGTTGTTATATATATTTACCCTACATTATTATGTAAGCGTTACTGTAGTCTATAACAACAAAATTTATGGTTTAGCATGTGCAATCCAATGTTGGTCTCGATAAGATGGTTCACATTTGGGGATAAATGGGGGATTTATGACACACCCTGTAGTAAGAAAACCATACGTGATAGGGAAAAACTAACTATATTTTTGAGATCAGCGCACTCAAATTATATAGAATCACCAACTAGTGTGTAAAAATCGATCGACAAGTTTTCAAATGTGTACTGGTGTTATCGACTTTACTGACTAAATTCCTGAAGAGAACAAGGCTCGAAAAAAAAGATAAAAAAACTTTCTTTGACTGTAATTTACTTCTAAAAATGTACAGGTAGTGCTCTGAATTTACAGGGGTAGTTCGACCTCTTTCGACCATGGCTCAGGCCGGAATCTAAAAATGAAGGAGGCAAGGGGCCTCTGCCCCCTCCTCGCAGCGAGGCTGCTAACAAGGGAGTGTTAATCGAAGTAATGACCAAAGAAGAGTGCAGTAATGAAGTGAAGTTAATTTTACAATTACATGTATCATATAAGTCTAAATTGTTGGGGGAATGCAGTTGAAGGTTAAGTTCCCCCCTTTTAAAGACATGATCAGATGAAAGATTCCAAATAAAAATTTAAAAAAAACAAAAAATTAATCGTATTTTCGCCGAGTATACATTTATGAAGGTGATATAATTTCGTAGTAGTACTTAAGCACAATTTAAGTACATTACTGAGTACATTTCAATTTTGGTTTATTATAATTATGATTACGATTATGGATTAATTCACATTTCACTTACTATCGTTAATTACAATTCCATTTAAATAACATTATTACATACATTATATATTAAACTATTATCATTAAATATGAGAATAAAAACCCACTCTGTCTATTAGAGTGGGTTTTTATTCTCATATTTTGACCTTCACGTAAAAAAAGTGAAGTTTTTTGCATTTATTATCATTAATTACAGTTTCATTAAAGTACATTACATTATATTAAATTAAAGTATTACAGTTAATTACAATTAAACAGTTACTATAATTTTGTTTTGTTTTTTACAGTGTTTCATATTAATAGACAATTAAGATGTCAGAAATATAATACAAAGTACATGGGCACATACGGTATATATTCATATATACATGACACACATGATTTGACATAACGCATGATAATGTGTTATAAATTGAAATTAGAGCGAGAGGAGATTTTTCGTTTTCAGATGTTCGATTTATGCTGATTAGCGGAATTCGATCACTTGCCTAAGCGTTTATGAATATCTTGCGAGAAATTAATTAATTTAAACGAAAGAAATAAAAAGAATACATGTGAACGGATGTACAATTGTACATGTACGTAACGATGTACGTAATCATCAGGGGACATGTACGAATGCAGAGGCGTACCAATACTTTTTGCCGCTCGGGGCGAAAATGCCAACGCCGCCCCCCCCTGCAACAATTTTCAATTTTAAAAACAATTCCTTTACAAAAATACACTTCTAAACAAAACTTTTATTGGAAGAAAAACTTAAATAAAGCAACTTCAATTTTAACAATACTACATAATGTACCGTACATAATACACTACATAATTTTAACAATAACTCTATAATGTATAATGCCTAGTTAAATTTTCGGACTTTCATAACAGAAAATTCATGAATGATTTTTTCTATGTCCATTGTCTCTGCAACTTCGCGTTCAATTGAAATAATCGCCAAATTGCTCAGTCTAGATTGACTTATAGTTGACCTGAGGTAAGTTTTTATAAGTTTCAGTTTCGAGAAACTTCGTTCGCAACTTGCTACGGACATGCATGTAGTTAGACAGATCCGGAGGGCAATTGTTATATGAGGCAAAGATTCCACTAGATCCCATTTAACGATCCACTGAAGTAGTTTTAACATATCCCAGTTCTTTGGATCATCGTCGACGCTTATGCTTTCGAAACTGAGCAAATATCTGCGCAAACGCTTTATTTCTTCCAGTAGACTTCCTGGATTAATGTCATTGTAGATGGAAGAAAAATTATTGACCTTGGTATTAATTTCTTCATCTTTGGACTGATTCAAAAGGTACGAAGGAGACAGAAATTCAAAGCGATCATTCATGTTTTTAAGACAAACTGTGCGTTTTTCAATTTCTGCTAATAAACGATCCATGATTTCAAACATTCTCTGCGTACATCCTCTTGCACGGTCAATCCAGCATCACGAGCTTGCTCTCCAGGCATTCTTCTCCGTCTCCTGACTCTGCGGTCTATACTGATATCCATTTCATTACAGAACTCTTCGGCGGCATCTGCAGCGTTTGATACTACTGCCTCTCGTTCATTAGTTAAAAACACGGATAAAGAGTTCATTTTTAATGCACACTGGTCCAAAGCAAGTCCCTTTCTTTGAAAATATAGCTGAGCATCATTGATTTCTTTCAGCACTGGATCCCAGAAAAAAAGTACACAATGAATATGTATGACATGATGGAGGTCAACAGAGCTTCAGCATCGCCCTTTGTGTCCAGATTTTCGGAGACCCCTTCACTCAGTTCTTCCAAGGCACTAACAACGTGAGTCAAGTTCTTCTTAAGACTAGAAACAGCATCATACTTAGCACTCCACCGCGTATCAGAGACTCGCTTGACAGTGATTTTGGAATGTTTTGTTAAGACATCCAACGATGAGTAGAGGAAGAAAAGTAGACGAAAATTCGTTCAATTGTTCTAAAGAAAGTTACAGCATTAGGACTCAGTCCCGCGGCATGAACTCCAGCCAAGTCCAGCGAGTGGTTATTGCAAGGAGTGAAAACAGCGTGTTTGCTAACATCAAGAATTCTGCATTGAACTCCAAGATGAATACCTGCCATCGTAGCAGCATTGTCATACCCTTGACCATAACAATTCTGGATATCCAGCCCATCCTCACGGAGCTTAGTGACAATGAGATCAGTAACTGCCTCAGCAGTCTTCCCTCTAATTTAATAAAATCAACGAAGGATTCCTTCACCTCTACATTACCATCTTTAATCGACACATAGCGAATTACCTGAGACATCTGATCAATATGCGATATATCTGGTGTACTATCGAAAATTATTGCAAAGTACTTTGCACTAGACACATTATCAATTATACATTTTCGAACATTACAGCCGATTAGTGTGATTAACTCATTTTGAATGTTAGGTGACAAATACGTAGTGGATATCTTGTCAGTCATTCGTATTTTTGTAAGATGTTCCCTAATTACTGGGTCATATTTGCCCATTAGTTTTATTAACTCCAAAAAGTTTCCAGAATTGCCAGCTAGCCCAGCTTCTTCATTTAAGTTCTCTCGGTGCCCTCGGAATGCAAGATCTTGTTTTGCCAAGAACATGATGCAGTCATAAATTCGTCTCAGTATTTCTTTCCACTTAGGAGTAGCATGTTTTATTTGCAACTGATGTGCATTATCTATTGTAGCATTCAACTGAAGGCGCATAGACAACTCTTTCCATTGTTCAAAGTATCGGGTATGATATGGACTGTTTTCATGTTCAGGTACTCTTGGATTCAGTTTCCTCCAGGCAAAAAATCCTTCTTTTCCAAATGCACTGGAGATGTTGTTGAAGAGACGACAGCAAAAGCAATGCAAGCTACATTTTGAAGGTGAGAAGATTAGCCATGACCTTTCAAGTTTTTCGCCATTTTCCAAAGTTTTGAAATACCAAACTTTTGACATTGACCTATTGTTTGAATCAGCTGGAAAGGGTCCATTCATGTTTTTCAAATGTGATGGTCCACGTTTAATGAGTTCGATTCTCAAATTGTCCGTCATTGGAACGGGCCAGTTGCCAGAATCGTTAAACAGACTCTGTGGGTGATGGGTGGGTGGGTGACTTTGTGATATAGATTAGGGTTGATCCTGATTATTTGGGGGTTTACTTGAAGTTGCCGCTTGAACATCTATCTCTAAAGATATATCACATTGCGGTTGATCTCCTTGCTTCCCAGAAGGCACTGAAGGTGTGTCTGAGAATCCCATTAACTGATGAAATCGCTTAGCAGCACGCTTGCCTTCCTCCTCTTTTTTTTCGCGAAGATTCTTGTATGCAGCACCACTCAGTCTCTGTCGTTTGCTCATGTTTGCTAATTCAGTAGGGTATCTGCAAAATAAAACAACCATTAATTATTAACATCAAAGCTCAAAGAATGCAAAGCCTAACCTAACTAATATAGGGAAAGTCTGAAAAATAGGGCTGGCAACCTTTCCGATGTGAAAATTTAACGCAACTATTTGTGGAAATAGTGGCATTGAGGTGGCATATATAGCATTTAATGATGATTTTTCATCAAAACCATGGATATTTTGTACACAAATAACGCGCGACAATGATGAGATATAATTTTTTGGAGGGTTGCATTTTAAAACATAAAAACCCAAAATTGTGCATACTGCGCCCGCCTGACAGTAATTTGCCGCCCCTCGGGAAGTGCCGCTCGGGGCAGTCGCCCCTCTCGCCCCTCCCTTGATATGCCACTGTACGAATGCACAAGTTTTGTACACATATTGGTACATAACACAATAGGTTGTGTGCGTAATATAGACACGCGTAAAATATGGACTGATAGGTTGATAGGCATGAGTAGACAATAGGTAGGACACAACATATAAATAATAACGTATAGAGAATGAAATTTTTTTATTATTATTATTAAAGAATTTACCATACATTGAACATGAAAGATATCGACATACCAAATGGGTGATTCAGTATTCGCGGTATGGAAAACGTGAAGAGAATTAAGTTACTTTATGACATCATAGTTATTCACATTATGTCATACGTACTGTATAAGTCATTATTAGAAAAGATAAATTAGAGAAATACAGTAATGAATAAAGAAGTACAAATCGAAATTTTATCCAAAACTCGCTTAGGCGATTTTGGTTTCTTATGTAAAAATGAACATTCAAACATAAAACCCATACAAACATAAGTACTGCATGAAGACAATGAAACCATATAATGATGGTATAGGAATTGTTCATTGTTCATTTTTACAGTGCCCCCCCCTCTAAAATGGTATTAATTAATACAATAATATAATACAATTAATACAATACAATTAAGAAAATAACACCTAAGTAATTCAAGTTAGATGACGTTTTTTTTTTTTTTTTTTTTTACAATACAAATTTTATACAGAACAAGTGGGTTCGAGTGGTTGGGTACAATGCAAAGTAATCAAATTTTTAACATGACACTTGCTAAGAGGGCTATTATAAAATATAAAAAAATTTCAAAGATTAATACTTTAATTTATGCAAATAGAATAAAATGATTAATACGTTAATTTAGACAAACAATTAAGCTAGACAAAGAATGATATTGTTAAATTTTTAACGAAATTTTATTTTCCTGTGGAAAAAAAATACATACATAATGAATAGTGGGTAAAAGGAAAAAATATAAATTTTAAAGTTCAGGAATTTTTCAAAGTTACCATGATCGTACAATCTAAAAAACCAGTTTTATTGACTATTGTAGGTAAAAATCGAATTACGTAATGGATGATGTATAGACCTGTGGTCAACTGTGTATTTGTGTGTATTAGGTACAAAGTGTGTATCTTATAATTTTGAGGGACAGATTAGGCGAGAGGATTGTTAAATTAACTGAATAAATGCGTGAGCAAGATATATTAGAAAGCAAAAATGATTAAGATTAAATAGCATAGTTAGCACTTACACGCAATGAAATAGTTTATTGTGATATCCAATGATTTTAGCATGAGGTTTGTATATATAGTGTGCATACATGTGTGTGTATGTGTAGGGATTTGGAAGGTTTTTGAATTAACAAAGTTTAAAAATAATGTATAATAATTTAAGATGGGTTTATGGTTATAAAATCTTTTAAGTTTAAGTCAATTATTGTTAAAATCTAATTACAGGTAGTATTAATGATGGTGTATGCATATGAGTTTAATGTGAAAGTGATTTCAAGTACGGAAAGAAAATGAATTCGAATATGTGTCAAAAGTAATAGAATTCAATTAGGATTATCGATTTTACGTAATTAAATCAGTTACACGTATATTAAGTAATAAAAAAAACGTACTTAGAGGACCTTACAAGTAATGAAAGTAAATCTAGCGGTATTAAAAATTAAATTTTGAAGGTGGAATTAAATTCGACTAGTAACATTCCTAGCTATATATGAACTATATAACCATTAACATTAACCAGAAGTATCGGTACGATAATTGAATTAAGAAAATTAAGAATACAAATTCAAAATAGAAATCAATTATGCATTTTAATGAACTAAACATATAATATACTTAAAAATAAGAAACCACAACTTAACACAAATTGAGGTTATGTTCCATAGTACCAAAGAAGAATTAACCATGGTTGAACCATTTCTCTGGTTGACACTGGGTTCAACTGGGGTTGGGGTGTTAAAATAAAATAAAATAAAAAGACAAAGTTTGGAGTACGACATTCGGGGGAATTGAGTGACTAAGCGGGGGGTATATGTCTGAAATTGACAAGACGTCTTTTCGTCCTTTTTTTTTTTAAAGATTGCTTTGTCAGACTGCTTAGAACAAAAATTAAAGAAGGTCTACAAACGGAGGGACGGCATGTTCCTCATATACATTACAATAATTATCAAAATCGTTACAACCTTTGTAAAAACGGTTTTGGTTACAAATAATAAAATACATAACTATATATTTATATATGCAACAACTGCATCAAAAGAAAAAAGACAAATCGGTCAATTTCCTTCTTACAAAAAAAAGGTTAATTAAAGACACAAACCGGTCAATTCAGGTTGAATTTAATTCTTTTTTACAACAACAAAAAAAAGGTTGAATTAAATTCTCTTAAATTACATTTTCTTAAATTAAATTATCTTAAACTACAAAAAAATATTGAATTCAATTGACTGCATTGAAATGACTTGGGATTTGAAAACTGACTTGGGATTTGAAAACTGACTTGGGACTTGAAAACTGACTTGGGACTTCAATACTGAGACTTGAAACTAACTTCAAATAAAACTGACTTCAAATAAAACAAACTGACTTCAAAACTGACTTCAAAACTGACTTCAAAACTGACTTCAAAACTGACTTCAAAACTGACTGAAACTGACTTCAAAACTGACTTCAAAACTGACTGAAATTGACTTCAAAACTGACTGAAACTGACTTCAAAACTGACTGAAACTGACTTCAAAATAGGGATGTACCGGATAGTGATTTTGTCGGATAACCGGATATCCAATATCCGGTCGGATATCCGGTTATCACCGGATACCATGTACTCTACCGGATATCCTGTATTGCAAATAATACCTGATGCATATGTTAAAAGCTCGCTCGTTTTACCTAGTACCTAGTCTTAGGGAACCTTACTATTGTTTCTTACTCCAGGCTGTACATTACTAGTTTTCTTGTTCATTTCAGAAAAATTGTGAAAATATAGACTTTCTAGTCGTTAATACTAGAAATAAAAGTGAATTATGTCTTCTAAATCAAAATCAATTATTTGGAAGTATTTTAAAGTCTGTGGTGTGGAAAATGAACATAAAGCGGATTGCAAATTATGTGATGTTACAAACAATGGGAGGTACATCGTGCGTGGTAAAACACCTCGGTCATATTCAACAAAACCATTGTGGAATCACATTCAAAGTAAACATCCTAGCATTAAGTTCAAAGCACTGCATGAAGAGAAGACCGAGTCTGTAGCCACTAACGATTCAGCATATTCGACATATTACATGTTAGAACGTCTGCATGAACAAAGGCAGGTAGTGACAGCATATGCTGCAGAACAAGACATTCCAACTGTAGTAATGCTTAGTTAAGATTATAAAATTCTGTTTAATTAAATAAGATAATGTTTAATATAAATTTACTAAAAATTGTGATGTTTTAAATTGTTTAAAATGGGTACAATTGGTAGTCCTGAACAGGGACCCAAGAGAGCAGATTATAACACATAATACTCAGTCTTGAGGTAGACGCGATACGCGTAAGATTTAGAGCGATGTGATCTTAAAGTTAAATTGTTTTGTGCCCTCTCCGACCGAAATATATTTAGTAATATTTCATACTCGCATACCCCTAATTAACTAAACCATTTTCGAAATTAATAAAACGTAATAAGTGTTAAATAAGAGTATTATTATACCTTTCCCCCCTTCGTTTTGTAACGGTCTTTTAGAGTCAGGTCTAGGCGCGCTACCATGATATATATATACGATACGGCAAAAAGAGTGTAGAGAAACAAAGCGTTAAATGAAATAAAGAGCAATAGAGATATAGTAAAGTAGGAAGAAGCGTAAGTAAATAAGTAAATAATGAAGAAAAGATAAAATAATAAACCGTTCACTACACAACACTCACCGCTTATAACTAGGGTTTGGTGGAAAATATTATTCGAGTGCTACAACCATTTGAAGAATTGACCAAACAAGCAAGTAAAGACAGCGAACTGATCAGTTTTGTAATTCCAGCAGTAGCTGCACTACATTCTTATCTTTCAAAAAGACAAAAAGATTGTGGGATCCAAACTGTCAAGCAAAACTTGAAAGAAGCGCTGGAAGACCGTTTCATGAAACCGACATGCAGTAAATCTGTAAACCTGGAGCAAAACTGCTTTACGGTGGCTACCCTTTTAGATCCCCGCTACAAGTCGCACTTTCTGAAAGATGCCAATGGGGTGAAACAGCAGCTTGTGGCAGAATTAGTTGAGCACGAAAAACTGCAGAAGAAACATTCTACTAGCCAGGCTGAAGCAGAAGTCGAGGAAGCAGAAGTAGCAGAGGTCGGTTTACCAATGAACTTGCCTGAAGAAACTCATGAGGACATGAGGACATATGGGCTTGCTTCGACCAACTTGTGAAAAAAACTTCAGTGGATCAAGAAGACAGCAGCAGTGCAGACGAATCATGCCAGCTACCCGATGTTTCTCAAACTTCAGACTCATCCAATGCAAAGTGTCCTCTGCTTCATAGGCATTCAAAGGCTAAAAAACTCTGCCTCTTCTACACTTCAGAAATAGATAAGTATCTGTCGCTACCAAACATACACAGGACTGACAACCCAATGAAATGGTGGTGCAACAATGTCAATCAATTTGAAACATTGAAACCAATGGTCCTTAAATATTTAAGTGCACCACCAAGTTCAGTTGCCTCTGAACGGTTATTCAGTGCAGCGGGTCAGGTATATGCAGACAACCGAAGCAAATTATTGCCAGCTAATGCTGAAGAACTGATCTTCTTGATGAAAAATATGAAATATAGTGAATCGTAAATACGTACATTAAGTCTATTTTCATTTATTTTTCAACACATATTGCCATACTATTGATTGCTTGTCTTCATTTTTTCTATAATGTGTGATATCATGATATGTCAATGTTACAGATGTATTTAAATTTTTGATCTGTTTAGCTCAATTAGATCAATTTAATTCTCAGTTTCTGTTTATTATTATTGTGTTAGGGTGGTTGTCATAACCACTTCTTTGGATCCCTTGATTATTAAACTTATTTCTTCTCTCTTTGGGTCGCCATTGTTGCAGATAGAGAGGTTAAAACTAACTAATATATGTAGCTAATAATAAATACTAATACTAATAATAATGCTATTACTTTGTAGGTACCTATAAAAATGTTTATTAAGGATTCATCATCTAAGATATTTAATTAAAATTAAAAGTGCCGGATATCCGGCCGGATACCGGATAGTGCAAAAAGTGCCGGATATCCGGCACATCCCTACTTCAAAACTTACTGAAACTGACTTCAAAACTTACTGAAATTAACTAACTGACTGACTGAAAACTGAAATTGACTGCACTCGAACTTCTATCAAGTGAAGTCTATTATTCTCTGGGTTTTGGTTGTCTCTCTTGGATCCAACTAACTGAAACTGTCTGAAAACTGAAAATGACTGCACTTGAACTCTATCAAGTGGAGTCTACTGAAAATGAAATTGACTTGCACTTGAACTGCTATCAAGTGAATACTATTAATCTCTGGGGTTTGGTTGTCCCTCTTGGATCCAACCAACTGAAACTGTCTGAAAACTGATTTGCAACTTATTTGCAACTAAAACTGACTTGGAACTGATTTGCAACGGATTTGCAAATAAAACTGACTCGAAACTACTTCAAGTATCTTTATAAATCTCTATAAACTCTCTATAAACTCTCTCTTTCTTAATTTGCAAGTCAATTCAATTCAATAATTTGAAAAAAATTGTAAACAAAAATAAAAAATGTAAACAACATTTCACTCGAATGTACGCGAAGGTACGGTACTATTATGTTTGGTACATAAAATAAAATTATTCTATACTATAATAGTGAAAATAACTTAAATTTAACTCTGTGAAAATAAACTTCTGTGACAATTAACTTCTGTGACAATTAACTTCTGTGACAATTAACTCTGTGACAATTACGCTGAAAATCAACTTCTGTGACAATAACTGTGAAATTTAACTGTTTCGCTAAAAAAATGTATCAGTGCCTAAAATGTTCAGTGTTTCTTGTAAATGCTGGCTTGATACTCATTATTAACTGTTAATAATACTGACTTTTCAAATGTTTACAAATTTCTTTAAAAAAAACAACTCTCTACTTAACAAAATTTCTACAGCGAAATCTTTAGAGACGTGTCCTGAAGACGTGTCTTGCTGGCTACTTCTTCTTGGATGAAAACTAGGCGTGGAGAACTTGGTGGATGTTACGAACTGGAAGTCGTGACACGCCGGTCAACTGGTGGGTCTTATTATCTTGGTAGTAGGGTCGTCAAATGTTATCCTGATGCAGGGTAATTTCTATCCTGGCCAAAGAGTGGCCACTTGTTAAAATCCTCTTGTTAAAATCCTTCCTCTATGTGCTTGGGGTGCTAGTTTTTTTTATCCTGGGGAAGGGTCGCCAGACTGTTAAGATCCTGGCTACAGGGTCGCCAGACTGTTTAACCCAATATCTTCTATGGTGCTTGGGTTGTCTCGTATCGACGGGCGTTCTGGTTGGGAGGCAGCAACGGATATTTCTTCTATAACATTCTAATTCTTTTCTCTCGCTATAGGGTCGACAGTTGTTAATTCTTCTCTTCCTATGATACTCTGATACTTTCTCTGATACTAAAATTATCGACTTTACTGACTAAATTCCTGAAGAGAACAAGGCTCGAAGGAAAAGAAAAAAAACTTTCTTTGACTGTAATTTACTTCTAAAAATGTACAGGTAGTGCTCTGAATTTACAGGGGTAGAGGTTCGACCTCTTTCGACCATGGCTCAGGCCGGAATCTAAAAATTAAGGAGGCAAGAGGCCTCTGCTCCCTCCTCGCAGCGAGGCTGCTAACAAGGGACTGTTAATCGAAGTAATGACCAAAGAAGAGTGCAGTAATGGAGTGAAGTTAATTTTACAATTACATGCATCATATAAGTCTAAATGTTGGGGGAATGCAGTTGAAGGTTAAGTTCCCCCATTTTAAACACATGATCAGATGAAAGATTCCAAATAAAAATTTAAAAAAACAAAAAATTAATCGTATTTTCGCCGAGTATACATTTCTGAAGGTGATATAATTTCGTACTAGTACTTAAGTACAATTTAAGTACATTACTGAGTACATTTCAATTTTGGTTTATTACAATTATGATTACGATTATGGATTAATTCACATTTCACATAGTACCGTTAATTACAATTCCAGTTAAAGTACATTATTACATTATATATTAAACTATTATCATTAATTACAGTTTCATTAAAGTACATTACATTACATTAAGTTAAAGTATTACAGTTAATTACAATTAAACAGTTACTATAATTTTGTTTTGTTTTTACAGTGTTTCATTTTACAGATGTTAGAAATATAATACAAAGTACATGTGCACATACGGTATATATTCATATATACATGACACACATGATATAACATAACGCATGATAATGTGTTATAAATTGAAATTAGAGCGAGAGGAGATTTTTCGTTTTCAGATGTTCGATTTATGCTGATTAGCGGAATTCGATCACTTGCTTAAGCGTTTATGAATATCTTGCGAGAAATTAATTAATTTAAAGGAAAGAAATAAAAAGAATATATGTGAACGGATGTACAATTGTACATGTACGTAACGATGTACGTAATCATCAGGGGACATGTACGAATGCACAAGTTTTGTACACATATTGGTACGTAACACAATAGGTTGTATGCGTAATATAGACATGCGTAAAATATGGACTGATAGGTTGATAGGCATCAGTAGACAATAGGTAGGACACAACATATAAGTAAGGACGTATAGAGAATTAAATTTTTTTATTATTATTATTAAAGAATTTACCATACATTGAACATGAAAGATATCCACATACCAAATGGGTGATTCAGTATTCGCGGTTATTCACATTATGTCATACGTACAGTATAAGTCATTATTAGAAAAGATGAATTAGAGAAATACAGTAATGAATAAAGAAGTACAAATCGAAATTCTATCCAAAACTCGCTTAGGCGATTTTGGTTTCTTATGTAAAAATGAACATTCAAACATAAAAACCATACAAACATAAGTACTGCATGAAGACAATGAATCCATATAATGATGGTATAGGAATTGTTCATTGTTCATTTTTACATATATACATACATATATATACATATACACACACACACACACACACACACATATATATATATATATATATATATATATATATATATATATATATACTAGGGTGATTCAAATATGGGGCTAAAAAATTTTTTTTTATATTTTAATGTGTTCAACCCTTTAAATGGTTCATTTCAGCATAAAAACAACTATCCTAAAATATTTTAGTAAATTTTTAATTTTTAGGGGTTGCTACCAGCAATTAAAAATTGACAGAACGACTCAAATTGTCAAATTTTTCCAATATTGTTGTACAGTTTTCCACACCACCCAGGAGGTACAGTACAAGGCGCATTGCTTTTTTTTAATGTGGAAAGCTATCCCGTAGGTCCTACCATAACCACAAGCATGCATAATTAAACTAGCATGATATTTGAGACATTAGCTGTCCTTACTTCATCAATGTTTCTTTTTTTCTATCAGGGTAAACAGCCCTGTAGTTTTTCACTACTTGTAGCAAGAATTGTTTTTGATCTTCGTCATGTGTTATTAATTTATTATATTCATCCATTAATTTTACTCCTCTTTCCGCTATATCATTCACGACTTTCCACTGTTTGATAGATTTCTTAGCGGAGTTATACTCTTCATCATTATGCCATTCTTTAGCATCTTTGAGTAAAAATTTTGAACTAAATTCTGTTATTGTAAAGAATCTTTGAGTATTTGATGTGACAAAATCTTCTAATTTCTTCGTTGGAATAAGTGCAGGTTCTAGAAAAGCCCGTTTTGCAGGAAGAGTTTCTGTTGTATTTTGCAAGGCCTTTACCATTTTGTTTTTTGTTTCAGTAGGCACTTCATCATCATAATAGGCCAAGGCTACCAGTTCTTCCGATAGGTACCATAGGTGACCTAACAGTTTTTTAATAACAACAGATGCAATTGTGTCATTTATTTGTTTGTAGACTACAAGATTCTGTAATAATTCCAGATCAAGGCGAGGGGCGCAAGATGGCACAGGAGCTGTAAACCATGCCTTTACATATGACTGAGTAGCAAATAGACAGATGTCTTTTAGTCCTTTTTTGTCTTTTACTGAAATTTTGAACTGAGATTTGAACATAAAAATTGTTAATGAATATATAATTTTGGCCATCCACCTAGCCCGATGAAGTCCCGCTGGATGTTTAAATTTGATTCCACCTTTTGGTTCACCTCCCACAAAAATAATTAACTGCAATAGTTCTAGGTAATCGTCTCTTGGTTGGAATGTATCTAGTTGATTTGCTGCAAATGTAATTATGTCATCTTTGATGTCATGAATATTTTCATAGATATCTGGATCTGATAATGCTGTTTCGTAGTCTTCCTTATTAATGCTTGACAATTTTTCTCTGAACTTCTTAAAAAGGACTATATCTGGGCCAGAAGATGGTGATAAAGACTTTGAAACAACAGCTTCCAGCATAATTTCAAATATGTGGTGTCGACATGCCAGCCACAATAAATCATTGTCGAATTTTTGTTCTAGAAGAATAGCTGCACCATTTCTAGGACCAGTATTGGCTGCTGTTGTATCAAAACATATGCATTTTATTTGTTCGCAGATGCCCCATTCAAGCGATGTCTGATACACAGCATTTGCTGTCAGGAGACTAGTACCTGAATCCAGTTTAGGCACACCAAGAAGTTGATCAACGCCTTCTCCTGAAACCAATACGGGCAGATGGTCAACAATATGCATTCCTGTAATATCTTCAATTAATTTTCCATCCCAGTGAATTGTTAGGGGCACCTCTGGCTTGAATTCTTCTTTCAGGTTCTCTGCAATTTTCTTTCTATATTTTATCCTCTCTCTACGAATAGAAGAGTAGCTAACATTGTACTCTTCTGGATTTTTTCCTAGACTTTGAATTGTTGGCATTAAAACTAGAGACGCATTTCTGTCACTCAATTTTGCAACATCAAGACTTCCTAATAATTTATCATCAAACAATTTTCTACATTTGCCAACCTTACTTTTCCATGTTGAAGGTTGTGCAGCACAGAAACCAGATTCATCACTTTTACTCTCCTCTGATTCTGATTCTGATGATGTACTGGTGAGTATGACAGCCTCTTCATTCTTCTTTCTTTTGATCTCTTCTTCTGCTTTCCTCTTTTCATAACGTTGTTGCTTTTCTGCTGCTCTTTGCTCTTTTTTAGCAACAGCCTTATCAATGGTACCCATTTTTCCATGACGTCCTTTCTCACGTTGCATTTTCAAGAATTTCTTATCATCTTCTATTTTTATAAGCTGCATAGCATTCTCATGAGCAACGTCAAATAAGTTTTCCAGTTTATCTTTCCATTTTTCTTCTTTATTATTTAAATTTTGCGATCTTTTCAATTTGCTTGCTTTATTTTTCTTAAGCAGCTGCCATTCCTTCAGTATTCCTTGAATTTTATCTACTACATGTATTCTTTGTTTTACTGGTATTCCTGCTTTTTTCCAAACTGCTAGCACATCATCTGCAGTAGAGCAGCATGATTCTCTAATGCCTTGCTTTTTAATATTTCTGTAGTGCATGAAGAGGGCCATCATTTCCTTCTCTGATGGTAATACGGATGTTTTTAGTGCTGCAGAGGGCTGCCCAATTAGCCATACTTCAGTTTCTTTTCTTGTAGAACTTCTCCCAACTGAGCAACTAGGTGATGGTGAGTTAGGCCTAGCTTCCATAATCGATTAATTGGTATCAAAATTACGAGTTCCAAACAACAATTAAAAGCAAGCTAGTATATAAACCATTAATTAAAAATTCTGAAATATAAACAATTAAACATAAAATCATAAGTTGTAAAAACAAACAAATTGAAAAAGAGGGAAATTTTGACGCCTGGTAGCACATAGTAAATTTTATTTAAAATTCACCAAATTTGGCATACACTACTTTTTCTCATAGGGAACAAAAATACAGGTTGAACAATTAAAAAAAAAAACTTTGATTTTTTTGAATCACCCTAATACACACACATACACACATATATATATATATATATATATATATATACATATATATATATATATATACATACACACATATATATATACACACACACACACGTGTTTTATCGAGTGTCCAGTGTTACCAAATGAATATGTGGTTTTCGTTCGTGTCTTTAAAAAGAAAAAAAAATAGTTTGGTACATCCTTAACTAAATTACTTCGTGTTACTAATTATTCATTAACGAATATATTTCATTTATTGGCTTTCTTCATTACTATATTACTTGACTAAACCAAGGATAGTGCCTTGTTTGTTTCCCGAATCTATTACTACACGAGGTTTCATAAGGTTGAAATTCTCTTGGTTGCCTTTTTTGTTTTTCAAATCTATCAGAAACGAGGTTTCTTAAGGTGCATTTTCCCTTCACACTCTACCTGACCTCCCGAAAGGTCACCCACCGTGGGAAAAAAGGAATTAAGTCGGTCGAATAGCGGACAGATAAGTACTCTTAATACTCTTTCTTTTACAGATCTTTCGTCGGTAGCTTAATTATATATTCATTTAGCATAAAATTGTGTTACAAGAACCTGTTTCTGCGTTTCAAGAACATTTTTGCGGGTTTTCGCAGGTGACGGCACAATAAGCATGCGGTAGACGAACGTTGTAATTTATTAATTTCCAAACGCCCGTTTTTTGTTTTTTTGTTTTTTAACTAATTAAAAGCATGGCACCCCCGTCAACTACTTGCAGTCGCTGTGAAGGGAAATTTGCCGCTTACGCGTTTACAATGGCCAATAATAATGAACAGTTAGTTTGCAGGTGGTGCTCAAGCATGGAAGTGCTGAGGAACGAGTTAGAACGTGAGAGGGAGGCCAGGGTGAGGCTTGAAGAAAGCATGATGCTCCTGACGGCAAAATTAGAATCCCTTGAGACTCCAGTTACGATCTCTCCTGCCTCATTTTCTACTAATAATATAAATAGTACTAATAGCCCTATCTCTTCCCCTAGTTCCCAACCCTTCGTTCGTGTGCGTAATGGAGCCTCATTGAGAAAACCTAAGACTTGTCTACCAGTAATAACAAGCAATAAGTTTTCTGTTTTAGGTTTCGAAGATGCTGATGAACCGGAAATGCGACTCGTTGGCGATTCCATTGTTCGAGGGCAGCTCGAGGAATTCTCTGGGAGAAACCCTCGTCGTAGGCGCCGTTACTGCTACCCTGGTGCAAGGGTGAAGGATATAACTAATAGTGTTGACCATTTTACAGACGGTACCGCCGAGGACACAACGTATGTTATTCATGTCGGTACTAATAACGTTTTAAATTCTAGATCGGAAGAACTGCTGACTAGGGACAGGGACTTACTAGAGCGATTAAAGGAAAAAACTAAGATTGTTTTAACAGGTATACTTCCTCGAATTATCCAACGTAACGATTTCTACAGCAATGCGACCTATATTAACAATAACCTAAAGTCTCTTTGCCAACGGGAAGGAGTGCATTTTGCAAATTTTTGGAACAGTTTCTACGACAGGAGGGACTTGTTCTTCGAAGATGGACTTTATCTTAATGACGTTGGAGCTGCGCGTTTAGGAAGACTATTTCATAATACTGTCTCTTCTTTTCAGGCTGCCGTAACTCGAACGGTCCCAGCGTAAATTCCACAAATTTCCTCTGTGCTCGCGAAGGTGTCGCAGTTACAAACAATTTGAAGGTTCTATCCCTAAATGCTCGTAGCCTACGAAATAAAATAAACGAATTTTTTTCTTTAATTGCTTGTAAAGATTATGATGTAATTGCGATAAATGAATCGTGGCTTAGCACTGAAACACGTGACTTTGTAGGGGAGGACTTTGTAGGTAGGCGAGGAGGCGGTGTTATGTTGTATATCAAAGATAATATTGCGAACATTATAGAAGTAAAGCACACAATTCCAGACCCGATAGATTCGACTACAGCAGAACTTAAATTAAACGATTTCAAACTTCTTGTTGCGGTTTATTTAGGCCCCCTAATCAAACAGCTGATACGGACGAAGCGTTATATCGTGAACTAAAGAGTATAATCGGTAGTGAGCAGGCTTTAGTTATGGGTGACTTTAATTGCGCCAACGTGAATTACGATACAATGCAGGGAGACGCGAAAGGTAATCGTTTAGTTAATTTTCTCGAGGATAGCTTTCTTATTCAAAAGGTTGGGGAACCTAGGAGGTTGGACAGTATTTTAGATTTAGTAATAACTGCGGATGATAGGCTAATTACTGATCTTCAAGTAATAGAACCGTTAAGCAATAGCGATCACAGTATGGTAGAGTTTGTCCTCTCAGTAAGTCACTCGAAACCAACTAACTCGACTAAAATTTCTAACTTCCAGCACGCAGACTTTTGTAAATTTCGAAATAAATTGTCACACGTCAATTGGGAAAACGTAATGAGGAACTCCAACGCAAAACTAATATGGGAATCGTTCGAAACAGTATTTAGGACTATAAATGAGGAATGTGTACCGTACAAAATTAAGCGTGCGAAAGTAAACAACAAGCCCTTGTGGTTTCTAGAGTAGGAGACATTATAAAAAGTAGAGATAGGGCTTATAGGCTACATAAGTGCGATAAAGACAATTTGTGGTTACGAAACAACTACATATCTCTAAGGTGTGAAGCGAAAAGTGTAATAAAAAAGTCCAAGCGCGAATTTGAAATCTCCATAGCTCGTGACGGTAAAGAAAACCCCAAGCGATTCTTTCAATACGTCAACAATAGAAACCCAGTAAAAAGTGTCTTGGGGCCGTTGAAAAATGTAAACGGAGGTCTAGTTTCTGAAAACAAGGAAATGGCTACCTTGCTAAAAGAATTCTTTACGTCAGTTTTTACTATAGAAGATGTAACGAATATCCCTACGGTCATAGACATAATACCTTTTGATAATGGTAATATTTTGGATAATACCGTGGTTAGTGAAGGGGAGATAATGCGCTATATTGATAAAATGAAAAGGCGTAAATTACCGGGGCCGGATTCCATATATCCCATACAACTAAAAGAATTAAAAGATAGCATTGTTTGCCACTAACAAAGATTTTTAATGCGTCTATTTCTGAGGGGTGCGTACCAGATAATTTCAAGTTAGCAAACGTAACACCTATCTTTAAGAAAGGCGATAAAGGTGCGGCGGGAAATTATAGGCCAATCAGTTTAACGTCTGTTGTAGGTAAGCTACTGGAATCAATAATTAGGGATCGTACAGTCGAACATTTAGAATTGCATGAACTAGTTAGAAATACGCAGCACGGTTTTAGGCGAAACAAATCTTGCTTAACTAATCTTTTAGAATTTTTCCAAAGCGTGGTTGACGTTTACAATAGATATCGGGCGGTTGATGTAGTGTATTTAGATTTTCAAAAAGCGTTTGACACCGTGCCGCACAAAAGACTCATTGAGAAAATTAAGGCTCATGGAATCAGGGGTGTAGTAATAAATTGGCTAGAAGAGTGGTTGCGAGGCAGGAAACAGAGGGTGGTCGTTGATGGAGCGGAGTCGTGTTGGGCTAATATGGAGAGTGGCTTTCTCAGGGTTCTGTATTGGGCCCCTTGCTTTTTCTTATATATATTAACGATTTAGATGTCGGCCTAGTCAGTACAGTTTCAAAGTTTGCGGATGACACGAAGCTGGGTGGTAGGGCGATTAATGACGAAGATAGAGGTAAAATCCAGGAAGACCTGAATAAAATCGTTGATTGGTCAGTCACATGGCAAATGAGATTTAACGTCGATAAGTGCAAAATTTTGCATATAGGTTCGCGTAACGGTAATTTTGCGTATAGTATGTCAGGGAAAGAGTTAACAAGCGTAGAGCAGGAAAAAGATTTAGGAGTTATAGTCACTGGTGATTTAAAAGTAGCGAAACAAAGTACAGCAGCGGTCAATAAGGTGAACAAAGTGTTAGGTTTTATAGCTCGGAATTAGTTAGACCCCATTTGGAGTACGCGGTCCAATTTTGGAATCCGCATATGCGCAAAGATATAGACAAAATCGAAAGAGTTCAAAGACGAGCAACTAAGATGATTCCATCGCTTAGGTCAAAGTCGTACGAGGATAGGCTTAAGGAGTTAAAATTGACTACACTCGAGACTCGGAGGCTAAGGGGTGATCTAATCCAGGTGTTCAAAATTATGAATGGGTTCGATAACATAGATAGAGAGCGTTTTCGAAATATCTCAATATAATAGGACTAGAAATAACGGGTGTAAGTTGACAAGTAGAAGGTTCGAGACAACAGTTGCCAAAAACTTTTTTACGCATAGAATAGTAAATAGCTGGAATAGTTTGCCGGTAGAAGTAATTAGTAGCATGTCTATAAACATGTTTAAAAATCGATTAGACGCATATGTTGATAGATTGGGCATAGTTTACGGTAGTAAAATTAAGGGAGGCAGCATCTTGGGTTAAGGGATAATCTCTGTCCTTACACACCCCATTTAAAGAGATTCCTCTGCCAAGCGGTGCCCCCCATAGTACTGTGAGGTATTGAAAAACTCATGATCTTCACTTGCCCCAAAAACACCTTTGACTGGGAGACCCAAAATGGGTGCACACACATTTCTACATTACTGTACAGTCTTTACAGCCACACCTACACTTTTCCTCCTAAGTTTATATATGGAAATGTATATGGTTGTAAATTGTGACTTGGTCCGCAATTGATATGGACCGTGACTTATTTTTGGTTGGCAAGGTACTGGTAGTGATGGATACCGTAATGAAATTGACTGGATTCTTTGGATCTGATATATTTGCATGTCGGTTATAAATAGATAGCGGGGCCACCAGCTTGACATCCGTGTGAAGAGAGACCAACGCGCGAAACAACATAAGGTTCATAAGGATATAGAGTGAAACATATTTGTGGATAGTAGTCTATTATGACTTGATCCCCTGGATCGAGAGATTCTATCTTTAGTTTTTAATTAATAATTCACTGGGCAACAAAAAATTTTTTTTTTCGTGTCCCAAGAATGAAAATACCTTATTCTTATAGTATTTTCTGTGCTGAATCCAAATAAGTTTGTAAAATTTCTCTATCAGGTCTGGTTTTTGTGTGACATGCAATTTAATTTTTAAAAACCCATATAGTTACATACTTATTAAAATATGATCGAAAAGACATACCTGTAGTTTTCCATGGGAGAAATATCCTGATGAAAACGCTCACCATGTTCGTCGCTTACCGCACCCAGGTTTTCCGGAAAAAAGTCCAAGTGAGAGTCCAAGAAATGAACCTTTAATGACATATTGCACCCCATTGCTTGGTAAGACTTAAGAAGATCTCCTACTATTTCAGGATAGTTTTCGGCCTTGTGATTTCCCAAAAAATTTGTGCAGACACTTTTGAAACTCTGCCACGCAGCTTTCTCAACTTCATTCAACTCTCCTTCAAATCTCTCATCTCTTAACAATTCTCTGATCTGAGGGCCTACAAAAATGCCTTCTTTAATCTTGGCATCACTGATCCGGGGAAACTTATTTCTCAAGTATGTGAATCCTGTTTGCGCTTTATCCATCGCTTTAACAAAGTTTTTCATAAGTCCAAGCGTGATATGCAAAGGAGGAAGGTACACTTTCTCAGGGTCAACAAGTGAACTATTCACAACATTTTTCTTGCGTGGAACAAGTGAGGTGCGTTTTGGCCAATCCTTCTTAACGTAGTGGTTTTGCTTGTCCTTACTGTCCCACTCACATAAAAAACAACAGTACTTAGTGTAACCTAGCTGCAACCCTAGCAAAAGTGCAATGACCTTCAGATCTCCACAGATATTCCACTTATATTTCTGATACTGAAACTTTTCTAAAAGCAACTTCATGTTGTCGTATGACTCTTTCATGTTTGCAGCATGTGCAAGAGGTACAGAAGGAAATTTGTTTCCGTTGTGAAGAAGGACTGCTTTCAAGCTGACTTTTGAGGAGTCAATGAACAATCGCCACTCATCCACGTTATGTTCATGACCAAGAGCCCCCATGACTGAATTAACATCTTTACAAAACACAAGTCCATCTTCATGGGAGAACCATTCTTTGAATTCATCATGGCGGCTGCGGAAAAAACAAACTTTAGTGTCACGTTGCAGTAGATTCCAACCCTTTAATCTTGAACCTAAAAGTTCAGCCTGCTTCTTAGATAATTTCAAATCACGAACTAGGTCATTTAGATCTCATTGTGACAGTAAATGTGGTTCATTGGAGGAACAGGTAGCCTGGAATGTTGGATCAGAAATGTCTTCATCTTTTTCCTCGTGATATGCTACAGCTACGTTTGATTCCTCATCACTTAAACTTACATGTTCAGGAGGATTTGGTACTGGAAGTTGAGCACTGTGCGGAACTGGTCTCATTGCAGACGGTAGATTAGGGTATTTCATAAGGCTCTTTGTTTTTGAAGTGATCCCCTTTGTATTTACCAGGCAGAAATAGCAGTCTGTTGTGTGATCTTTGGGTTCCCTCCAAATCATTGGAATAGCAAATGGCATGTGACGTGAACCGTTTAGCCATCCTGTAAGTAGTCTTACACATGTCACACAACAAATGTGAGGGGCCCAACTCTTGTCCTGATCGCCTACTTTACATCCGAAATAAAGTTCATAGCATTTTTTTACTAATGGTGTAAAGTTACGTTTCTGGGATTTTAAAGTTAGATCACCACATACACAGAGATGGGCACGATCTTGATCTTCAAGATCAGATCGTGATCTTGAAGATCAAGATCGTGATCTGATCTTGATCTTGAGATCACTTTTATTATGGTGATCTTGATCTTGATCTAAGATCACTTTATTTCTTGTGATCTTGATCTTGAAGATCACTTTAGACTTCAAGATCACTTTTAATTTCAGATTCTTAAATATGCCGCTATGCGAATGTCATTTGTTTTTTGTCCAAGCGACATCTGGTGGCAACTTTGTTCAACACCGACTGTTTATGTTTTCTGTTAGTTGGGTGACTTGCGTCATGCGTGGGCTCATGGAAGGTGTAGTTGCTGTGGAATTTAGGCTCGTAAAAAGTGTAATTTACTGTGCAATTATGTTAAAAGTGTTCTATTAATATATTATTATATATAGGCATAAAATATAGCCTATAGGTCCGTATTCAAAATAAATTAATTCTAAACATATTTTATTTACAGATTGAATTTTTTAATAATGAGTGCAATTTTACAACTTCAACAGGCTCCCAAGGGAACCAAATATTCTAGGTTGTCACCAGAACAGTATTCAATATATTTAGATAACAATGTTGGTAATAAGGATCAATCTGTGCTATTGAACGGAAAATATTTTCAATTTGTCGAAAAAACTGGAAACAGTATCAAAGTTATTTGTAGGCAGTGTACAAAGAAAACTACAATTCTGTCTGCTGGCCTCGACTCAACACGCAATCTTCTGAGGCACCTCAGGGTTAGTACTACTTAGTAACTAAGTAGTAAGTAGCAACATTAACATAATGGTTCAAGTCATATTTTAAGTGACTGGTGCCATACAAGACTAATGCTACATTTACATAGACGTCCATTTGAATATATTGTGCACTTCAGATATTAATAGATTATGGACTAGTAACTACATTAAAAACTGCCGATATCCAACTATAATAAAACGCCAGGTGTATCTGTCTTTCTCTCTGTCTGATCCATGTCTGTAATTTCTCCTATTTAGTTACTGAAGAACGAAATTCGGCTTTTAATTTAACATAGGATAAAAATGCACTGATCATGGTGAAAATAATTTTAGTTAAAGATAACAAAATTTTAGAATCTTGTTAAGTATTAATTTCAACTAGAAGTTTGATACTCTGATAAATATTATACAGGGTGTTCAAGAAGTCTCTCCGCATGATAATAATTTATTTTCTTGTGCAGAAACTACATTCGGATCTTTTGGGTGAATATGAATCGGAGAAGAAATCTCGCAAGCGTCCAGCTAAAGAAGAAGATGCCAGCGGCAGCAATGCTGGCCCTGCCAAAATTGCCAAGCAGTCAACACTAAGCATGTCCCACATTTCCAAGCAAAAACCAGGACCACCAATATGCAAGGATATCCTTGAAAAGAAGATTCTCTCGCTTGTGGCTAATGGGCTCCTACCATTGAGCCTAGTTGAACTACATGAATTTAAGGATCTTCTTTCATGTTAGTATAACTCAAATATTTTGCTATTTTTTCCATAGCTAATATCTGATTAAAATAATTAATCATATTATTTGTATGAACATTAGACTATCGCTAGCCTAGCTAAATATTTTGATATTTTTTCCATAGCTAATCTATTGTATTTGTTTTAATTTTTAAATATTTTTTTCAGACGTCAACCCGGCTGTTCAGGTGCCATCTAGACGCACCCTGGCTAGATCTCTTGCAACAACAACCAGTACAATGAAGGAAGACATACAAGCAAAACTGGCAGCAGTTGACCATGTGTGTGTTACATGCGACATATGGTCAACTAATCACCGCAGTTTCATGGGAGTCACTGCGCATTGGGTATGCTATTGATTTAGTGTATTATTTTTATATAATTGATAAATTGACCATTGGTGATAGACTGATAGTCTGATAGACTTATAGTATAATCTTTTCAATTATTCGACATGTGTTCCTCATTCATTAATTTGGTGAGTCTTCATTTTGCTGTGATTCACAGTAATTTCACACTAATTCACTGATTCTGTCATCTGTCATTGTGTCTGATTCACAGCAAAATGTGGAAGAGTCCATATTCACAGGCTGTGAATATGGACTCTTCCACATTTTGCTCTTATGGGATGGGTCACTGATGTGGTGGTATGGTAGGCGACTCATCGCTGAATTGCCTCCTTTATATCACATAGTTCTTCTCTTCAATGTTTGGTGGCGCAGTTTAGCTGGTGCGTGTCTAACCAATATTATTAAATTAAGCTTAAAAAAATGTTCATACAAACATTGATTTTATATTCTTACATTACAGATCAATGATGACTTGTCGCGAGGATCAGCTGCACTGGCATGCCGAAGATTTCGTGGAACACATAGCTTTGATAAAATTGCTGGAATATTGGACAGGATCAACTCGGAGCATGGTTTATCTTATAGAAAAGTTGTATCTACAGTCACCGACAATGCATCGAACATGGTGAAATGCTTTAAAGAGTTCGGTGTTCGTGTTCAGAATCGTACTGACGACATTGATGAAGATGATGCAGATGAAGATGATGATGAAAAAGATTCAGATGAAGAGGTTATCATCAGCAACTTTCCTGAACATTCAGGAGAGCATGGAGAGGAGTCAGTGAAACTATCATCCCATATTCGATGTGCCTCCCACACATTGAACTTGGTAGCAACAACTGATGCAGATAAAGGACTGAATTCACCTGGACTAAAGAAGATAAAGCATTCTGCAATGGGAAAATGTTCGGCGCTGTGGAATGCTGCTGGTAAACCCAAGTCAGCAGAAAAAATACAGGAAATAACTGGCGTCCAATTTAGGTACCCATGCGTCACCCGATGGAACTCAATGTACGACTCATTAAGCCAAATATATAAACATAAGAACGACGTGAATGTAGCTCTTGAAGAACTGAATCTACCCATCCTCAAAGACAATGAATTGGAATTTATTTCAGAATATTTGTCTGTTCTAAAACCAATTGCAGTAGCCCTCAACAAATTACAGGCAGAGAAAGAATGCTACTACGGTTGTCTTCTTCCAACAGTCCTAGTGACTCAAGATGCCCTCGCAAGATTGGAGCCTATCCAACCAAACGACCTGCGCTTGAGACACTGCATGCCATTACTGGCAGCAGTCGTCTCTGGCTTCAATGCCAGATTTGGTCATTTTTTGTCGTTGAGCCCC